>JAODUO010000019.1:475000-660000 GCA_025642075.2 Ridgeia piscesae | reverse complement strand
AGGTTGAAGACGCGACGTTGTGTTGGGCGGCAGAAACACAAGTTTCACATTTGCGAGCTGGACGTCAGGGTGTGCTCCACAGTTGTCCAGAAGCAGCAGGATCTTGCGCTTCTGTGACCACATCTTTCCGTCGAGACGCTGCAGCCACTCCTTGAACAGAAGGCCCGTCATCCACGCCTTCCTGTTTGCTCTGTAGATGACCGGAAGCAGGCCTTTATCGACGCCGCGAAAACACCGTGGGTTGAGTGCCTTGCCGATGACGAGGGGAGTCAGCTTCTCGCCAGCAGCCGAACACGCCAACAACACGGTCATTCGCTCCTTCCAGGTTTTGATCCCTTTCCGGGGATCACCCTTGATCACCAAGGATCTGTTTGGCAGTGCCCGGTAGTACAGCCCTGTCTCGTCTGCGTTGAGGATATCCTTGTGACCGTAGCCATCAAGCAGGGCCGGCAAGCGTGGACATTTAAAACATGTTTTCTCTCCTCTCTATGTGGATCAGGTCACATATTTCTGTTGTTAATCACCATATCCAATTTATGTTAGCATATTAACCTGCGAAATTTGATATATTCTAACAAACTGAAGATGTGAGTGAACATTGGCTAAAGAAATTAATATAAAAAGCTGCATGTTTTTTCAGTCAGGGAAGTATAAAAAGGTCCTTCACATTGGCAACCGTCATAAATGTATAGTGTCATTGAATTCCGAGAAAATATACCATCAATTTAGTATTTCTCAGCGTCCCTATGTGTCCCTTATACAATGAATAGTTTTGTTCAAATCTGTATCAAACAGTTATATTTTCTGTTTCAGTTTCGCGACCGTCCAGCAAATTCCCACCTTCGTCCAAATTATTCATCTAATATGTCCTATTGAACTCTTTCACGCGTCGAGACCGATTCATCCTCTCACCCTGAATGACGTCCGTCTGTTCGGCTATTGGGTGCATAAACGGGCGCTAAAATCAACACAAATGAAGTCGAAACGTGAAAGAACGCAGATGTCACTGTACTGCGCCATCTAGCGAATATAGTCACTGTTCGTCACCGTCGGGTTTATTACTGAGCAATTTTATTGAGTTTTCGCCAGTCATAATTCGCGTCTGTATCATGAAACAGAAACAGAAACCTACAATATCTGCCTATGGGTGGTTTAGCCTGTATTGCTAAGCCGCTTAGTTTCTGCCAGATATATTTATATCCCGAAAGCAGAGTACGTTGTTATTTTAGACCCAGCTATCGTAGTGACAATAACAAAGTTTTCTATGATAATTGTCTGGACAATTTATGTTGTGTATGTACATCCGTAATTAATACACTGCGTGAATGTTGCAAATGCGTCGTTATAAACATCCAAATGAGTCATAATATATAACCAAACACACGCCATTAATTATTATCCTTTTGTAAAGGTAAAGATGAGTTCTTGGATGGCGCAATATCCTGTTCCCAGCACTGCTCAAAAAGCACTTTACGCTTAACTTCCCTAGCAGACCTAGTCAATCAACACCATCTCAACATCTCTGGGAAGCATCCAGCCACGCTGCAATTAATGCGCGAAGGTTGTTCATACAAATATCCACCACTGTCGAAAGCCAGGTACTAATTCATAAAGCTGAGTGACCTAGAGCATGCAGAGTTGAAAATAATCTTGTTAGGCATCTAATAGAATAACTAGGTTACAAGAGTTTTAATTCGACATTGATTGTGTTGTTATTTGTAGCTACTCTGCATGTATGACAACTTCGTCTGTGGTTAGGCTGAATGACAGGAAACATTGGTTATGGGTTTGTAGTATCTGGTACATGTGTTACGCCACCCCTCCCCGGGTAATATGATACCGGAACGAACTGCTTGGGGAATAAAAACTGCTTCAGGGGTCAACAATAGTATGGTATTACACAACGCCCTCCAGGATAAAACAACCCTCGTATATTATTTAATATCTAATTACTATATAAGCACATCATTTTATAATGATTAGGGTTAGCGTTAAGTTTTATGATTATGGTTAATTGTGTGGTTTAGGTTAGGGGTAATATTTATTTATTAGAATGTACGAAAAACGTACATTCAACACATCTTGCCGTAATTTAGCATTGGGTTTATAGGAGGCAAGCTTATACCAGGGATGCAGCATGCGCATTGTATCATATAAGATCGCTCATCCTTCGCGACGTTTAATTTTATACTGGTATAACATTACCGCTGGGAAGAGGATACAAAATCATACTAGGGTAATACTATTCATTTACATCGAAAATATTGGTCTAACTCACCTAATAAATTATATTATATTTTGGTTTTGAAGGAGACACATTTGAGGGGAAAAAACATTTATATGCAGCACACTTTATTCGCGGCGGGAAAATTGGCAGATGTAGAGGTTTGAAATTGGTGGTGTATAAAGGTTTGAAAAAACAAGCGGAAATATTGATTGATAAGTATTATTCTTGTGTTAAGGTTATTCATAAAGTGGTACTGGGCATATATTAAGTAGTAGTTTTGGTTAATGTTTGTTAGTTAACAGTATTTTTGAACAGATTAGTATAGTGGGTGATAAAAGGGTAATCTGGGCTTCGACAAATTGTAAACAAGATTGAGCAAATCTCTTTATTTGATATAGTATATAAGAGATAAAGCAATAAGAGTAACAACTACATATGTAAGATAAAACTGTGAATAGGTATCATTGTTATTAAAAATAAACAAGCTTTTTAGTAGGAAACCCTTGTTTGTTTGTTTATATAGGTAGTGTCCAACGTTTCCGCTAGGGAACGGTACCAGTACGATAAACTTATTGTTCATGGTAGCATAGGTATAAGTTGTTTATAACATAAAGTGTGCTGCAGTTGTGTCCCTAAACAAACAGTCTTTCTAAAGACTAAGTTGGTTTAAACTAAGAGTTGATTTTGACAAATCGTAATATGGCACCTGGCAAGCGGAAAGGGAAAGGAAAACCTTGGTGTGTAACCACGCCACAGCTTGGTGGATTTTCCCGTATCGGGGTGGGGAAAAAACTTGGTCAGAGACAAGGGAGGAAGGGTTTACGTTCCAATGTTTAGGTTTTTGGGAAAGTGGACTGTTGACAGAGAGTTAGCTAGGCTAACGGATATTGTGAAGGGGATGCAGAGTGGAGGGAGGGTGATTGCAAGGACAACAAATGGAGAAAGAACAACAGGAAACATGACATGCAGGAAGGTGACAGGGGAAAAGTGACAGAGAGAAGGAGGGAGGGACAAGGGGACAGGAGATGAGAGAAGTAGATGCGACAGGAGGTAAGACGAATGGAAGAAAGGAAGTGAGGGGTGATGTGACCAAACGGAAGTCAATAACAAGGACAATGACAGGAAGAAAAGAGACCGGAAAGAAAGGAACAACAGAGAAAGCGGGAGGGGGAAAAGTCAGCAACCAGGGGGACGCAAAACGGAGGAGCTACTGGAAGCAGTGATCGAGGGGGCATTGAGAACAGAAAGGGTATTTATGGGAGACCCATTTTGCGAAAAAGACAGGACATTAACAAAGGAGAAGACGGGTTTTTTGTCTTCCGGGGGCTAGGATAGAGCATGTGACTGGGTAGAGAACGTATTGGGCATGGGAAGGGGCATTTGACTGAGGGAGAAAACGAAGGGATGGAACAACCAGGGTAGTAAAAAGATACAGAGAGTTGGTAGAGACACTGAAGAAGACGAGAGTTGAAAGTCTCTCTCAGGAATCTTGCCGTGATGAGGGAAGGGGAACAACATTTAGAAATTGCAAGAGGATGGCAATTAACGGATATTAAAAGTGTGTAAAAGAAGGAGTTGGATTTGTGGGATATTTTGTTGGGAAAAAAGACATGTTTATGGGGAGGGCCCCCATCTAAGGGAAAGGGGCAGCAGTTTCTCCGAGAAACCCCTTCAATGAAAATGGAACAGGTTGCAACTTTTAAACTATTTGCAGGGGGATCACAGAGAACCAAATACTGAGGCAAGATAAAGAAGCAAAAAGAATCAGCAAAGAAAGCCTGGGAAACCCTAAAAATTTTGGGTTTAAATGTGTTTGTTTAAATGCAAGGAGCTAGTAAACAAAAGAAATGAACTAAACATTATGGTAGAAGATATTGACCCCCACATAATAGGTTTAATTTTGGGGACACCCCAATATCAAATGCCGAATTAGGAATGACGGGTATGTAATGTTTAGGAAAGATAGATTAGGAAGAAGGGGGGGCGGAGTTATTTTATATATTAAAGAATCCATCCAAGCTTATGAAATAAAATTAGAAAAAAAACAGAATGTGAAGAAGCTGTCTGGTGTAACATAGTTACAGGAAAGTCAAATTAACTGTTGGGGGGTGTATCGGAGTCCAAACATAAGCATGGAAGATAATGAAAAAAAACATAACGCTATCAAAGAAGTGAGTAAACGGGACTGTATTATCATGGGGGGTTTTAACCATGGGCATATACAGTGGACATCTCTCGAACGGGAGAGGATCAAAGTTTTTTAAAATTTTGTACAAGATAGTTTCCTTTCTCAACATTGTTAGAAGCAACCAGGGGCGAGAACGTGTTGACATAGTATTGAGCTACAGAAGGAATTTGTTGATAATGTCAAGATATGTGAGCCACGGGGTGTAGTGATCACAACCAGATACATTTTATCATCAAAGTAAAGGGAGAACGGAATAGAAAAATAAGGTACAGGAAAATTTTTTTACAAAAAAAATAAACATTATTTTAAAGATAGACTGGAATAACACACGAAGAATAAGACAGCAACAGAATGCGGAATATTTTAAAGAGTGAAATTGACTGGTCGTTGACAAATTTGTCCCCTTTAAAAAACAGGGGAAAGGTCAAAGAAGAAACACTTATCGAAGGAAGCCATTAGAAAAATCAAGTACAAAAAGGGGAAAACATATAGACATACCGGGAAATGAAGAAGACTATAGCATTTATAAAGAAGCACTTAATCAAGCTACAGCTGAAATGAGAAATTTAAAGAGAAGCTACGAACAAAAAATAGCTTTTAATATAAAACATGACAGCAAGAGTTTTTTTGCGTATGTTCGAAGTAAAAGAAAGTTCGGATAACGGTTCAGAAGGGTGATGGAAACATAATAACAGAGGGTTTTTAAAGGCGAAAACCTAAATGAGTACTTTAGTTCGGTGTTTACCAGGGAAGATATTAGTATATTACCCGTACTTGAGACTAAGTTCGAAGGGGGAGAGTTTGACTATTTAGGACAACTAATTGTAACCCCAACAATGGTAGCTATGAAAATAAGAAATTTAAGGATAATAAATCACCTGGAGTGGATGGGATTCCCCCCAAAATATTGGAAATTGTAGAACAAATCAGCATACCGCTTGCAACAGTGTTCAATTTGTCATTAGAGGGGGGAATAGTTCGGGAATGGAAAGAAGCAAACATTATACCATTATTTAAAAAAAAGGGTTTGAGAAACAAGTCAGAGAATATAGACCCGTGAGTTTAACATCGGTGATTTGCAAACTATTAGAAAAATAATTAAAGATCACCTGGGTTTATTTTCTTGTTAAAAATAAATTGATAAACCCATCTCAACATTTTTAAAAGCGGGCAGCTTAAAAATATGTTATGTTTTTTGGAAGATGTCACAAAGTGGCTAGATGAGGGGTCACCCGTAGATATAATCTACTTAGATTTTAAAAAAACCCTTTTACAAAGTGCCACAAAAGAAATACTTAAACTAAAGGGCCCATGGATAGGAAATGGAATGATCAACTGGGTAGAAAAATGGCTTATTGGTGAAGACAAAAAGTAGTAGTTGATGGGGAGGTTTCAAACTGGGAAAAAGGGGTTTTTTGTGGAGTACCGCAGGGATAGTACTGGGACCTATTTTATTCTTAAATATATCAATGATTTGGATGATGACATAACAAGCAAGGTGTTGGTTTGGGGCGACACAAAAGTGTTTAGGAAAATTTAAAAATGATGCAGTTAGACAGCATTTACAAAGATCTTAATAAGTTGATAGAATGGTCTGAGAAGTGGCAAATGTGTTTAATTTTGGAAAGTGTAAGTGCCTTCACACAGGACATGGGGAAGATGAAAATTTAAAAGGGTGAACTTACTTATACCTTAAAGGAAAAGGACTTAGGGGTTTAAATATTAGTCTGACATGAAGGTATCAGAGCAGTGTGGAATTGCAGAGCGAAGGGGAAAACCCAAAATTTTTGGATTAATTAGGGAAATATAGTGTACAAAGAAAAAGAACTAATAATACCGCTTTTAAAAAAATAGTTAGGCCCCCCATTAGAATATTGTATACAAGCATGGGGGCCCTTCGCAAGAAGGATATTGATATGCTAGAAAGAGTACAAAGGGAGCAACCAAAATGATACAAAAAATCAGGAATATTAGTTAGAAAAGCGTCTAAAAGAATGTGGCTTAACAACACTAGAAACCAGAAGATTGAGAGGAGATAGATTGAGGTGTTTAAAATATTGAATGGATAGAAAATATTGACAGAAATATGTTTTTTACAGTCAAGGGAAAAGAGAAGGACTAGGGACATGGAGTTACATTAAAAAAGCAGGGAGATGATATTAGAAAATTTTCATTTTCACAAAGAACAGTAAACGAATGGAACAGATTATCAGCTGATTGTGTAGGTGCTAGCAGTGTTAATATATTTAAAAATAAAATCGACATATACCTAAGAAGGGCGGGGTATACTTAGATAGATAGGTTGGACTCTCGATAAGCCAAATGGCTTCCTAGTCCACCTGCCATCTAGAGTTGAATCTCTAGGTGGCAATCTTGTTAAACTTGTCTAAAAAATCCGAATGACATACACATATTAATGGTTATGCATAGTATGGTTCGTAGACAGCAATATACGAATTGGATAAATTAGCATGCGTGTTTCCTTGTTATACTCATTTACTGGGGAGCGGTGGTCGCGCGGTAGAGCGCCGGACTGTCAATCGAGGGGACGGTGGTTCAATCCCACCTACCGCCGTTTCGAAACTTAGGCAATTTCTTCACCCCACATTTGCCTGTGTCTTTCGGAAGAGACACTAAAAGCCGGTGGTCCCTTCTATCTGGTGTCTATGCCAGGGGAAGTAAAAGATCCCACACAGGGGGTAAATGTGTAACCTGTAGTGGACTCACAAATTCTACAGAAGAACAACTCCTGCGTTAGCCCAAGTTTGGGCTGTTTGGAGGTAATCACCTAAGAACTAAGAACGGACGTCCCGTCGATTCAGCAAAAAAAACTACAGCATAAGCAATACCTGACAAATGTCACAAGAGTAAAGTTTTGTACAAATGTTTGTTCTAGGACGTATATGCTATGCTGCAGTAGAAATGTAAAAAATGATATATTTAACCATTATCAATGTTTCTACCAAAAGGCAATGTTTGGCGCAGGTCTTGCGCATAATTTTGATTGCGACATAAACAAACCCCGACGTCATCCACAATCCGTGGCAACACTTATATCCTAGTGATGTTCCTTTTTTAGTGGTCATAAGCTATTTTATTTGCAAAACTCATCGAAAGCAGTACGGTGTTAAAATTAGTTACACGGTTTCGTAATAATGAACATATCATAAATAAAACAAATTGGTTTCATCCGTGTGAGGGCGCCGTCAAAATACAACATGTATGGCGCTGCTTGGCGCGGGTCCGAAAAGAACTAGCTAAACATTGTGAGTGCGCGGCCTTGGTAACCTAGGCTTAATGTTGTCCTAGGTTACATAATATAGGCAAAGTTATTAGATAGGAGCTGGGGCACTCCTCCCCCCGATGGGACCAAAAGCGACCAGATCTCGAACGTCTCGTTATTTAGTACTCTTTTAAGTTTTGATCCCATCCGTATAAGGGCGCTGTGTGTTGAAGTGCCCCAGCTCAGATGTATTAGCCATGGGGGAATTCCTGACCTGGCGGTCGTAATTTATGGCCGCCATGATCTGACAACAGGAAATCACGTGACGTAATCAACTACTTCACATCGTGACAATCCAGCAACAGTCATGGGAATTTGTGGGACAATATCTGACAGCTACAACAAGTTTTATGGTCGCGTCTACGCTTCCATCGTCAACAATATCGGCATAGGATACACGGCAGCCATGAAGGAACACAAGGCGGAGCTATTCGCCGGAATGACCGATCAACAAGCGCAGTTGGAACGTCCCTTGGAAATCGTTGAAGTCGGGGTTGGCGCGGGCATGAACCTAAAATTCTACCCGAAAGACAGCCAACTGACGGCGATAGACCCGTACCCACAGTTTGAGGAATACCTGAAGACGAGTATGGAGAAATATCCACTGGTAAATGTGGATAACGTAAAGTTTGTGGTGGGACGTGCTGAGGACATGTCAATGATACCCAGCGACAGCATTGACGCCGCTGTGTGTACGACAGTGCTGTGTAATGTGGATGACGTCGATAAGTCTCTGAGTGAGATCAAACGAATCCTCCGACCGGTATGCACTACGCTATAGGGCACAGACCAGTGTTGACTTTCCCACTAGCCGCCATATTAAATGGAGGGTGACAAAATAACACCTAGGAGCTGGTATCCTCGCGTTGTTTTATACCAGCTCTTTGTACTAATTTCACATAAAACAAGTAACAATTCTTGTTATTATATTCGTGTGGGGTAAGATTGTGTTTTTTAATGTCACTACGTATTTGCATATAGAGTCAACCCTTCATTATTCAACGTGCATGCATGTCATTAGTAATCTCTTGTAAAGACAGGCTTAACTTAAACTAGTATGTCTGATACTAAGTGTAAGAAGTCTTTACATGGAATAACTGCATGTGCTCCTCTGAACTGTGTTGGGTGTACAAATACCAGTGTACATAATTGCTAATATGTGTTATTCAATGTTACTTGTTTCAGGGCGGTAAGTTCTACTACATAGAACATGTGCGTGGGGATGAGGGCTCATGGGTGAGGACCTTCCAGCATATTATCAACCCAGTGTGGAAACGGGTTTCCGACGGCTGCAATATGACACGTGACACTGGCAAACACATTGAGCAGGCGGGATTCAGCCATGTCGAACAAACACACTTCTGGGCGGACACTCTCAAAACCACACTCGTCAAGCCACACGTTAAGGGTGTTGCCACAAAATAATTATATAGCACGGTGGAGAGTCCCAAAATCACCAACACTATCAAGACTTGTCATGCAAGTACAAACCTCGTCATCAATTGTGTCACATTTCATGACAAAACAGACATCTGATCTGGTGAGATACATGAGACATTGGGTATGGTTCCAAACCTGATTTGCTGGTAGCCTGGTAGATCAGCCGTTTAATACCAAAGATTACTGGTGGTTTAAGATTGATTCTTATGTAGCATCTGTCACTGATAGTGTGCAAGATGGATGTTATACCTCACTCAGTGATGTTCACGATAAACATTCCTGGGATATTGATCCTAAAATATAATCAGGATTGATGCACAGTATTTTTATGTGATATTTGATTAACTAAATATTAACTTAAATAAGTGTATATAAAATGTGTATATACTTAAATTATTAATGGTTAGAATGACAGGCAGTTGTATAAAATGCATTTAAAAATCGTCAGCTTTTGAAAAGGCATGACTTTGCATGTTTTTTGTTTGTTATTTACTAATAACACCATTGCACATGAAATTCGTGAAGCATACACATTTGTTATGTTGTTTATGATATATTATGTAAATAACATCATTCTATGTGAATTACATAGCTATAAATATTTGAACTGTCTACATTGTGTCTTGCTGTTACATCCATAATTGTGTTTTATATTTGTCACAGCCACAATTGCTGGTCGTAACTAGTGAAACAGATACAGCAAGATGGTAGCACTTCAGGAGCTTTGTAAATATAATAGGTGGGCAAATCCTGTTCTTTACATTTATAATATACATTTTCAGCTGTGCTCGTAAATTTGTTTAGTTTTCGATATAATAAACCACAACTAGTTTTAGTAATTTATTATACTTGGAATTCGCTGATGCATAATAATGTTTTAACCATTCATTTTAATAGAAAGAACCATGACCATGTAGGCATATATATCTCTTGTATTTATTTTTGCAATTGTCACTTGAAACTACAATACAATGTATCATTCCAATGTGTTTGTCTTTCATTTTTATTACGGGTGAGTGGCCTTGAATCTGTCAATTTTTTTGTTAATATTGCATGTTTTATTAAATAAACGCCTTAGTTATCATACGTAAGTGTTGTTAGTGACGCCATCTAGTGGAAAACTGGAAATTAGGCTGACGGAGTCTGCTGCGCATAGTAAAAACTTCTTTATACTGTAAAAATTATTTCTGTAAACAAATCCATATAAGTTAATGTTGATGCCTGAGAAAATGGCAGCAGAAAAGTTGTAGCAATCGTGTAATGACAAAAATGCATAAACAAATCAAAGATTTCAATGTCTGTTTTATTTACAACTTTGGTAATGGATAAATAATTATAATATCTTCGATCTATCTAAATGGCATCTATCAATGGGACCGGGGACAATTACTTATTGAAGCCAGTAGAACTTCTTGCAAGTAACTCTAAATACTTTTTGGCTGGCTCACATCACAAACGTACATAGTGAACTAACTTGAATTAACTCTGCAGAACAAGACAGGAACCTCGTGGAATGTCGCAAACAGGCTAGACATTATCTACAACAAATATCTAAACATGAAATTTGCATTCTGTTGAGAAAAATAAACACATCTTTTCTTTCAGCACATCTGCAACTATACATTGCATCAGCCTCTTTAGTTAATGCGTGTTTGGAGCTTCCACCAATGACTGGCACTAGCTTACACCGTTCCACAAATAACGACTTACATGTACATGTGTCTACGTAGATAGTGGGCTGCATCACTAACATTCATATGAGCTCATAAGTCAATTTTGCTTATTTAAATGGATTCTGTTCCTTCACTTGATATTGTCTACATAATAACAACTGTCACCAAGACACTTCTGCCATTATGTCACCAAAATAGTGTCTTGGCGACAGTTGATTTGCATTAAAAAAATATTTTAGCAATGTTTAATGATGGATTTACCTTATGAGCTCATTATCTCAGTAAAACGGCCTACAGCTGCCATCAAAAGATGCTGATAGAACACCCTTGTTCTAAGCACTCTCACCCTAACACCCTCTCACCGTAGGCACGAGTCACTCAATACTGTGATCAATTCACCACTCTCTACAGCGACCAGTTGTTCTCCAGTGAAATATATCACCATGACAACCAAGAGAATACACGACATGACCTGACATGTTTCCATCACAGAAATAATGGTGAGTTAATATAGACTTGTCTTCTTCATTATCCGCAGGAATTCTGGTTCATTGATCTCGCCATCCCCATCTCTGTCTGCCTCATCAATCATTTCCTACAACAGACAACATATTGTTAACATTTATTTGTTAACATATCTAACTACACGTGTATTTTAAAACTCATTTTTCATATGTAATTATACTGTTTACTAAGTCATAAAACTATTAACACACACATATATATATATATATATATATATATATTTAACTTTTTTCTATTTTTACTAACTTAGACATTGTTTTACCAAGTTTAGTAATTAAAATCGTTTTTATTTGATGCTTTTATTTAATATGTTGAATGTATGTAGCCCACCATTTTGCAAATGGTAAACCCAAAACAGTTTCCACAGTTTGATTATTGCCATTGTGATTAACTTGTAAAATAATCATAAACATAATCAGGATGGACATTCAAGTTCAGCAGCATACAGTAAAGAAGTGTTATTTTGTATAGCAATGTACTAAGTTACATATTTGAAATATACTTGATATACTAGCAAGCATAATTTATCTGGTACTAGTATTTGTCACATAAAAATTACTTTTGTTTACATAGGTACAAATGCAAGTATACTGTTAAACACATAAATGGTATCTTTATTTGTCACGTTGCATGTCGTAATATAGTGTTGATTGTAATTATATCTAGTTTAATTTTGGGCAAGTGTTACAAGTAACAAACTTCTTCTTGCCCTTTTCAACTTCAGAACTATGATTTACAACTATATTTTTGTTGTTGTCATTGTTGAATAAATCTCTCTTTCTATAAGTATTAAAAGTGTACTCAAAATACACTTAAGTTAAAATACAGGAAAATGTACTTGCTACTGAAAAACGTTACCTTAATCCAACTATTATCCAATATTTAACCCCAGCCTGGTACCTGCAGCTCCTCGTCTGTGAGATTCTCGCCAAGTTCCTTTGCCACCCTCTTGAGGTTCTTGAATGAGATCTTGCCCGTCTCGTCGTCGTCAAACAGTCGGAATGCCTTCAGTATCTCCTCCTTCGAGTCCTTCTCACTCATCTTCAGCGTCATCATCGTCAGGAAGTCATTGAAGTCAATCTGACCTGCACACACATGACACCAAGACCATGATAATGGGTGTATTGATACCTCAATCTATTATCATGTGTCAGTGTGGCGACAGTGTTATGCAAACAAAAAAATTAACATGGTTTTTTTTCAATTTCGTTTTCAATATGTATTTACTGCCCTAGCACCTGTTTTTTTAGGAAAATAATTTGGGGAAGAATTTTTAAACATCGCTGTAATGTTTGGGTATCATCACAGGGAGACAACACTGCTTGAAGTGTGTTCTATCCATTTACCGCTCCACTTCTTCACTCTTTGTTGTGGACATATTTATCTGCTGTATCTATCAGAGTTCAAGTTGATGACACACTTTCAACTTATCACTTTCTGTTGCTAAAACCATCGCGACAGCGCTAGTAAGCAGCAGACTTGACTGCTGCAATTCCCTCCTTTACAATACTGTGAACAAGGATATTGCAAGACTTCAACGTGTCCAGAACTGCTTGGCAAGGGTAGTTACGCGTTCTCCTCGTTTTTCTAGCTCAGTGCCGCTTCTAAAACCATTGCACTGGCTCCCTGTGCACTATCGCATTATTTTCAGGATTTGCACAATATCCTATCAAGCACTCGCATCTAAACAACCAACATATCTAAACTCAATGCTAACTCCAGCAAGGAATTCCAGAGAGCTACGCTCAACCCACTTTACATCCCTCGGGTTAAGACAAAAGCTGGGACCCGAGCTTTCTCGGTTGCTGCACCTAACTCTGTGGAATTCGCTTCCTGCCAGTGTCAAATCAGAAGGTAATATAGTTTCTTCCGCCGACGTCTAAAAACCTATCTCTTTAATGCTGCCTATCCTCCTTAGCTTCCTAGAACCTTCGTCCATCCATCAACGACTCACGCACTGTTCTACGTTTACGCAATTGCTTAACCCCTTGGTTTTGTCACGCCACTGAGCTTGATCTTCGAGGATATTGGCGCATAAGAAGTCATTATTTTTAACATCTTGAGTTATGTGTCTGCAGTCCACATGGGAGCAAACACAAACTGAATAATGTATGCTCCCTCTCAAGCACAATATGTATGACCTATCTCCAATACATCATGCCAAAGTTACTTAAAATACGTCTGCAGTTCACATTTAGGGATAACTGAATGGAATAATGTATGCTCCCATTTACTAAAAAACACCACAATGGAATAAAGCATGCTCGTCTCGAGCAAGATCTGTTTACTTTATTGCAAAATCTGTTTATTTTATTTGAAAATTTACACACAGCTGTAAATTGTAAATGTAGGGACAAAACGACAGAAACAATGTTTCTGGGCTGGTGCCTAGTGCGGTCACCTACCTGTGCCCTCCTTGTCTATATCTGAGATCATCTTCTTAATCTCCTCTTTTTTGGGTTCAAACCCAAGCGCACGCATGGCAACCTGTGAAAAAAATAAAATATTAGTACTTAAATGTTTTTTTAACATATTTAAATTGGCAATTTTTTTATTTATGTTCTATTATTCTTTACTACCAGTCAAAACATGATATTTTAAAACATCATGTTTTTTTATCAGAACGTGATGTGTATCATCAACCAGCCACCTATCTATCTGACTCTCTTCCCACACGGCCTGATGTGTTTTCACAAAAAAGAAATGAATAGATATAGTAACAATATTTCTTTTAAATATGTTTTATTTTATACATTTATTTTCTGCATTAAATATTTCAGCCTTTACCACTTCTAATTTCATATTCTATATTCCAGTACTTCACATACAGCGTGTTTTTTCCTCAAAACCAACATGATAAATATTAAATATTGTAACCCTCGAGAAGACAACTGCAACACAGGTGATAGTGAAACTACTTTCATTTTTACAAATAATGTGCCTGTAAAACATAGTAAATTCAACCTGTAGGTCGCACCTTTAACTCCTTGGCATCGATGGTGCCAGACCCATCAGCATCAAAGAGGTCGAAGGCTTCTCTGATCTCTTGCTTCTGTTCCTCTGTCAGTTCAGGCTTTGGGCCTTGGTTTTTCCTCCGATTCCCGCCTACATTGCCTTTCCTATAACTCGCCTGAATAAATAAACACGCCAAGTTATACAACTGAAGTACCAGCATTCCATCTCTATCTATCTACAAAGGTTATTGATAGCATTCAGAATGTTTTAATGTGAATATCTGAAGTAAACATTTTGTTTGTCAGAAGATCTACGTGAGGCACCTACAACTAGCTGGTTATTGTTATTGATGGCAACAATCGACCGACCGACCGTCCGTCTGACCGAGTGTGCGAGAGAACGAGAAAAACACAAGCCCATGACAGATTGATCTGCAAAGACCTTGGGACAGACCTTCCAGCATTCTTAATGAGCAGGCAACCCATTATCCTATATAAGGAAATGGTTCGTCTACACCCTGGCCAGTCAGTGGTAATGATGACACACTGTAATTATAAGATATAAAAGTGAGTGAAAAGGCATGAACAAACTGTAAGTACATGGATAGACCACAGTTAGAAATGTGAAACAACTGTGTACTCCCTCAATGGCTGGCCCTACCAAAACATTCTTGAGGAGGGTGTTCGACCTGATAATCTGATGTTTATTTACATGGTAATATCTTACTCTATTGGGCAGCATTGTGGAACAGGGCTTTATACAGGGTAACATCTTTGCCAGTCACAAATTGTTTGGTAGACACATGCATGTTAACTCACATACCGGGTATATGCACAACTCAGTTGAGCGGTGTGATTATGACCTAAAATCAAGTATAAACACATACATGACACGCATTTTCAAAGCATAACCGACAACTCATATGACGTTGGAAGACCTTTGTTTACTCCTTATGTTCTTACCCATTCAGTGACATTTCTAACCCCCACAACAGTTTTTACCCATCCACGTGATGGGTGGACGGGTCTCTACATAAAGCTATGGGTGGACTGGTCTCTACATAAAGCTATGGGTGGACGGGTCTCTACATAAAGCTATGGGTGGACGGGTCTCTACATAAAGCTATGGGTGGACGGGTCTCTGCATAAAGCTATGGTGGACGGGTCTCTGCATAAAGCTACGGTGGACGGGTCTCTACATAAAGCTACGGTGGACGGGTCTCTACATAAAGCTACGGTGGACGGGTCTCTACATAAAGCTACGGTGGACGGGTCTCTACATAAAGCTACGGTGGACGGGTCTCTACATAAAGCTACGGTGGACGGGTCTCTACATAAAGCTACGGTGGACGGGTCTCTACATAAAGCTAGGTGGACGGGTCTCTACATAAAGCTATGGTGGACGGGTCTCTACATAAAGCTACGGTGGACGGGTCTCTACATAAAGCTATGGTGGACGGGTCTCTACATAAAGCTATGGGTGGACGGGTCTCTACATAAAGCTATGGTGGACGGGTCTCTACATAAAGCTACGGTGGACGGGTCTCTACATAAAGCTATGGTGGACGGGTCTCTACATAAAGCTATGGTGGACGGGTCTCTACATAAAGCTACGGTGGACGGGTCTCTCATAAAGCTAGGTGGACGGGTCTCTACATAAAGCTACGGTGGACGGGTCTCTACATAAAGCTACGGTGGACGGGTCTCTACATAAAGCTAGGTGGACGGGTCTCTACATAAAGCTACGGTGGACGGGTCTCTACATAAAGCTAGGTGGACGGGTCTCTACATAAAGCTACGGTGGACGGGTCTCTACATAAAGCTATGGTGGACGGGTCTCTACATAAAGCTATGGGTGGAGGGTCTCTACATAAAGCTATGGGTGGACGGGTCTCTACATAAAGCTACGGTGGACGGGTCTCTACATAAAGCTATGGTGGACGGGTCTCTACATAAAGCTACGGTGGATGGGTCTCTACATAAAGCTACGGTGGACGGGTCTCTACATAAAGCTACGGTGGACGGGTCTCTACATAAAGCTACGGTGGACGGGTCTCTACATAAAGCTACGGTGGACGGGTCTCTACATAAAGCTACGGTGGACGGGTCTCTACATAAAGCTACGGTGGACGGGTCTCTACATAAAGCTACGGTGGACGGGTCTCTACATAAAGCTATGTTAGGTCATTCATGGTCCATTGATGGTGGGTAATCGTATTTGACATGCTTTCTTTTTTACCATAGTTATTTAGAATACACTTGGCAGCACAGGCAGTACAGTGCTAGACGTACGTTTTCAGTTATGGGTTACAAAACTTACAGATACAAACAGTGCTGCAGTATTCTAAATGTAGATGGACAAGTGAAAAATAGGCTGTGCTTGTATTGTTATGATGTAACTATTAAACTCATTTTGAATTTGTATGGAGGGTAAATCAACAATAATAAAATTATTGACAATTTATATTATTACTACATCTATTTGTAATTGTAAACAGACACACTTTGAAGAAAGAAAAAACAGTCAGTTTATCATTATTTAGTATAAATGCAGCCTTCTTCTTCCAATAATCCACTACCGTCAAGGATGACAATTTCGTGGATGGTGTGCGCATGTTCAGTGCTGATTAAAAATTAATAATGTGGCGTGTACATTTTTATAATTTAATAATAATACGTCAGCTGTAACAATCTATAATAAAGGACAATGGCTGCTTATAAAATCTGTATCTGTTACTGGCAAAATGTCCTGGGGACACATCACGCCAGTGTGCATGGTGGGTCGTCTGACTTAATTGTTAAAATGTTGGATTAAATTATTTTGAAACGACTTTAGTGATTTACTTGAGACAGTGTTTGTGGGCAGAATATTCCATTATTTAATTGTGGTTGGGAAGAAGCTGTTTCCAAATATGTTTGCAGAGTATCTAATTTGCAAGAACTGACTGTCATGTTTACGTGAGGATCTAGTGTTGTGTTGGATATACCGGTAGTGATTTAGCGGGATATCTATAAGGGTATGTTCCATCTTGTATATTATGCTAAGTCTTTTAATTTCTTCTTCTTCTTGTTTGGAAGGTGTCCCACTGGAGGTCTTTAAGAAGTTTGGTTACTGTTCCTGGCTCTCTAGAATAGTTTTGTGTGTAAAATGTGGCAGCTTGTCTTTGGATTCTTTCTAAGGTTTTAATATGTTTTAGGCAGTGTGGATCCCATGATGCTGACGCATATTCAAGTATTGGTCGGACAAGGGTTGTGTAGGCTATAGACTTAATGTGGGCTGGGCATTTATTTTGATTTCTCCTAATGACTCCTAGTGTTTGTTGTGACTTCCTAGCGACTGAGTTGAATTGTGCTGTCCAATTAAAAGTATTTGATATTTGTACACCAAGATAACAATGTGATTGAACAGATTTAAGTTGTTAGCCACAGAAGGTGTAGAGATTTGATGTCGGTTTTCTTGAGGGATTGAATTTCATAAGCCAGGTGTTTTGTGATTTTTGTTGAAACAATTAAGGTTTTATTTGTCATTGACTATCATGTTTTGGTTTAGAGAGAAGTATTCATGTTTGAAGTCATCAAGAGATTTCTGGATAATAGGGTGGTCAGCTTTATTTCTGAGGAATTTGTTTTGTTTTGGGCGATGTTTGCGCTTGGGTGAAATATTTACATCAATGATAACTGGGTAATCTTATACTTAACTGGCCTAAACTATTACGGCCTTTTAAAACCGTTTTTTCCTTATATTGATGTGTATGTGTTCGCAATGTGATTCTACATCACTTCCGATACAAAGAAGTCAGATTAAAAAAATTAAATTTGTGTTTTAGGACAATTTAAACACGCCGAGTCGAAGTAAACAACGCGATGGGAGGCGTCTCTGGGAGGCGCCTACAGCTCGCGCCATATTTGCAGTGGTGACATCGCGTTGTTTACTTCGACTCTGCGTGTTTAAATTGTTCGAAAACACAATTTAAATTTTTTTAATCTGTAATGGGAAAAAACGGTTTTAAAAGGCCGTATTAATTTAGGCCAGTTAAGTATAAGATTACCGATAACTGTGCTGTGGTCTGCTATGTCTATGCCGTCTACTACATTTAGTTTCTTTATTAACCCAGGTCTATTTGTGAAGACAAGATCTAGGATATTGTTGAACTGGGAAAGCAATATAACTGCCTTGGTATTGACTATTGATTGTATCTTCCTTCACAATTATTGGGCTTGGTTTTGGCTTCACTTGGGAAGTTGGGTCGGGAGTGGACTTGCCACTTGGTCATGTTTCAACACGCAAAACTGTTGTGTTGTACACGTGAACGCGTTCATTCGGTGTATGAATGTTATGTCTCTCCATATTTTAATAGAAATCAAAACACCTCATTGTACTCAAACTGTCCCAACAGCTAACGACAGAACGGGATGCTTGTAATGAGTAATTTTACTAAATGCTGAATCGTGTAACTGTTGATCACTCGTTCACTCAATCACTGGCACTGCACTGATTTTTGTTTTCGTTAGGAACGTCGGCAAACACGATCATTGTTTCAGAATTACGCGTTGATACTGCACAGTTCGAATGCATGAAATACAACATATGCTGCTTTATATATATGTTAAATGAAACATTCACCTGGAAGCAAAATTACTGAATACTCACCATTTTATTCTCAGTGTTTAGCTGTAAACAAACGAATCAGCCGCTAAAATGTGGAGAAGGATTTCGCAGTTAATCCATTCTGTTTTGTCATTGGATGAATAATAACTAGCCTAATGGCGGCCTCAAACCGGAAGGTTTGTATGGAAGTCTCTAATAAATTCGTGCATAACACGTAATTGGTTTTGTTCAGATAATATTATTAAGCTCAATCTATTGAAGGTACATTCGTGCCTTGAATAACATATTTGGTTATAGTGTTATACAGAAATGGTCCATTAAAATGTCAGAATTTGAGTTGTAATTCTATGGAGCGCCAAACTGGAATAACATGATTAACAGCAAATGTCATACGATTACGGTTAGCCAAAATGACATTGGTTGAGTTTTTTTTCTCAAGTAGGCCTAACTCGTCCAAAGCATCTTTATATATAAATTCATAAAACAGTTATATTAAATTTCGATCCTAGAATTATAGAAACGTGTGTTACAACAGTGTTTAAATTGTCAACCTGCATTAATTAATGCAGTTTATAATACATTTGGAACATTTTGGGTTTTTACTTTCACTCTCAGTTGTTTAAAAACTTTCTGCATGTGTTCTACAGATGAAGACATGTCTCGTAATTGGAGGTGGGGGATTCCTTGGTCGACATATTGTGGAGAAATTACTGGAGAAAGGTTATGGAGTTCACGTGTTCGACATAAGGCGCACATTTGAAGATAAGCAAGTGGAATTCTTTGTAGGCGATCTATGTAAGAAAGAGGTAGGCACATGTTTACATTGCACTAGCAATTACATTTATTATTACAGGTATACAGTGAACTGTTTCAGTGGTAAAACAGTGGTGCATTGTTTCTGTCCTGCCATAAACCGTCCTTCTAATCTAGCTACACTAGGGAGCGTGATTACCTCCAAACAGTAATAATAATTTTGTTCTTCATCCCACTTGATGTCTTTATTGGTCTTGATTGTGCGAACCAGTAACATTTGCGAAACTTCAAATCTTGCACAATCCCAGGACAATCTTCATAAGGCAGCAGCATTGCCATGATTGGCCCAAAGCTCCCATACCAAGAACTGAACAGAAATCAAGTAATGTAGATCGAGGGTTTGTCATGTTGATGTGCCAGGGTTATAGGCCCATAAGGGTAGTTTTTAACACTAAATGTTATTATAACTATGAGCCAATTTTGCTCTTCAATATTGAAATCTGAAAGTTTTGTCAACACCATTGCAAGCATGCGCTACCAGTACACTACCTCCAGTGACATGGTAATAGTTTCCTTGGTGGTACTGCAAAATATGTTTTACAATTGAAAAAATCCTTACAATTTAATGTATTAGGAATTCTGATGAATTTTCGTTATGAGCTCATCTTTGTGAACTTCTGGTATATTCAGCAGGAATTGTTAGGGTGGTTTTGATTTGATCAGTGTTTGCGTGTGGTTCACGGCTAGGACCTGCTGCCTGCCATGAAGGATGTGGACACAGTGTTCCACTGTGCCACTCCATCTCCGCTCAGCAACAACAAACAGCTGTTCCATGCCGTCAACTACCACGGCACAAAGACTATCTTAGAGGCTGCACAGGAGGCCGGGGTACAGGTACAGTCATCCAAACTACTTCACTATCCCAAGGGTGTATAACAGTCTCTTACACCCACCCTAGCGCAACACACCAAGGGGAATAGTTCTCACCATTATTGTGTCTTCATGTTAGAATCATTGAAAAACGATACAATAATGACTTATGTTTGCATACTGATTTTAATCTTTGTAAGTGAACCTCCTCATAAGCATATAGGTCACAGGTCCATTGGCATCTGACCATTCAAATAATACCAAATGAGAATGGATTAATACATTATAAATACAACGCATTATTCAGTCATTTATCTTGTGAGCATTCCTTACAGTTATACAACATTATTCCTTACAGTTATACAACTATATTCCTTACAGTTATACAACTATATTCCTTACAGTTATACAACTATATTCCTTACAGTTATACAACTGTATTCCTTACAGTTATACAACTATATTCCTTACAGTTATACAACTATATTCGTTACAGTTGTACTACTATATTCGTTACAGTTGTACTACTATATTCCTTATACACCTGTAGTTGTATTACCATATTTCTTATATTTGTACTACCATATTCCTTACATTATACAACTATATTCCTCATAGTTGTATTACTATATTCCTTATATTTGTACTACTATATTCCTTACAGCTATACAACTATATTCGTTACAGTTGTACTACTATATTCCTTATACACCTGTAGTTGTATTACCATATTTCTTATATTTGTACTACCATATTCCTTACATTATACAACTATATTCCTCATAGTTGTATTACTATATTCCTTATACACCTGTAGTTGTATTACTATATTCCTTATATTTCTACTACTATATTCCTTACAGGTATACAATTATATTCCTTATATTTGTACTACTATATTCCTTATAGTTGTACTACTATATTCCTTATAGTTATACAACTATATTCCTTACATTTGTACTACTATATTCCTCATAGTTGTATTACTATATTCCTTATAATTGTATTACTATATTCCTTATAGTTATACTACTATATTCCTTACAATTGTACTACCATATTCCTTATAGTTGTAATACTGTATTCCTTATATTTGTACTACTACCTGGGGTATATTCCTTATAATTGTACTACTATATTCCTTATAGTTGTTCTACTATATTCCGTATAGCTGTACAACTATATTCCTTTTAGTTGTACAACTATATTTCTTATAATTATACTATATGATGTCTTCTCAATGTGCAAATAAGTCATAAAAAATATTATTACCGTATGACACCAGATGTTATGAACTTGGCCTATTTTAATCTATATTGAAATGACCATTATAAAATGCTAAGACGTATTCACATGATTTCACAAGTTGCGTGTGACATTAGTGCCATCAATGTGTTGTTCCTACAGAGACATGATTTCACAAGTTGCATGTGACATTAGTGCCATCAATGTGTTGTTCCTACAGAGACATGATTTCACAAGTTGCATGTGACATTAGTGCCATCAATGTGTTGCTCTTACAGAGACATGATTTTACAAGTTGTGTGTGACATTAGTGCCATCAATGTGTTGTTCCTACAGAGACATGATTTCACAAGTTGCGTGTGACATTAGTGCCATCAATGTGTTGTTCCTACAGAGACATGATTTCACAAGTTGCGTGTGACATTAGTGCCATCAATGTGTTGTTCCTACAGAGACATGATGTTACAAGTTGCGTGTGACATTAGTGCCATCAATGTGTTGTTCCTGCAGAGACATGATTTCACAAGTTGCGTGTGACATTAGTGCCATCAATGTGTTGCTCCTACAGAGACATGATTTCACAAGTTGCGTGTGACATTAGTGCCATCAATGTGTTGCTCCTACAGAGACATGATTTCACAAGTTGGGTGTGACATTAGTGCCATCAATGTGTTGTTCCTACAGAGACATGATTTCACAAGTTGCGTGTGACATTAGTGCCATCAATGTGTTGCTCCTACAGAGACATGATTTCACAAGTTGCGTGTGACATTAGTGCCATCAATGTGTTGTTCCTACAGAGACATGATTTCACAAGTTGCGTGTGACATTAGTGCCATCAATGTGTTGTTCCTACAGAGACATGATTTCACAAGTTGCGTGTGACATTAGTGCCATCAATGTGTTGTTCCTACAGAGACATGATTTCACAAGTTGCGTGTGACATTAGTGCCATCAATGTGTTGTTCCTACAGAGACATGATTTCACAAGTTGAGTGTGACATTAGTGCCATCAATGTGTTGTTCCTACAGAGACATGATTTCACAAGTTGCATGTGACATTAGTGCCATCAATGTGTTGCTCTTACAGAGACATGATTTCACAAGTTGAGTGTGACATTAGTGCCATCAATGTGTTGTTCCTACAGAGACATGATTTCACAAGTTGTGTGTGACATTAGTGCCATCAATGTGTTGTTCCTACAGAGACATGATTTCACAAGTTGAGTGTGACATTAGTGCCATCAATGTGTTGCTCTTACAGAGACATGATTTCACAAGTTGAGTGTGACATTAGTGCCATCAATGTGTTGTTCCTGCAGAGACATGATGTTACAAGTTGCGTGTGACATTAGTGCCATCAATGTGTTGTTCCTACAGAGACATGATTTCACAAGTTGCGTGTGACATTAGTGCCATCAATGTGTTGTTCCTGCAGAGACATGATTCACAAGTTCTGTGACATTAGTGCCATCAATGTGTTGTTCCTACAAGACATATTTCACAAGTTGTTTGTGACATTATTTGCCATCAATGTGTTGTTCCCTACAGAGACATGATTTCAAAAGTTGATGTGACATTAGTGCCATCAATGTGTTGTTCCTACAGAGACATATTTCACAAGTTGCATGTGACTTTTAGTGCCATCAATTTGTGTTGTTCCTACAGAGACATGATTTCATAAGTTGCATGTGACATTAGTGCCATCAATGTGTTGTTCCTACAGAGACATGATTTCACAAGTTGCATGTGACATTAGTGCCATCAATGTGTTGTTCCTACAGAGACATGATTTCACAAGTTGAGTGTGACATTAGTGCCATCAATGTGTTGTTCCTACAGAGACATGATTTCACAAGTTGCATGTGACATTAGTGCCATCAATGTGTTGCTCTTACAGAGACATGATTTTACAAGTTGAGTGTGACATTAGTGCCATCAATGTGTTGTTCCTACAGAGACATGATTTCACAAGTTGCATGTGACATTAGTGCCATCAATGTGTTGTTCCTACAGAGACATGATTTCACAAGTTGAGTGTGACATTAGTGCCATCAATGTGTTGTTCCTACAGAGACATGATTTCACAAGTTGCGTGTGACATTAGTGCCATCAATGTGTTGTTCCTACAGAGACATGATTTCACAAGTTGCGTGTGACATTAGTGCCATCAATGTGTTGTTCCTACAGAGACATGATTTCACAAGTTGCGTGTGACATTAGTGCCATCAATGTGTTGTTCCTACAGAGACATGATTTCACAAGTTGCATGTGACATTAGTGCCATCAATGTGTTTTTCCCTTACAGAGACATGATTTCACAAGTTGCGTGTGACATTAGTGCCATCAATGTGTTGTTCCTACAGAGACATGATTTCACAAGTTGCATGTGACATTAGTGCCATCAATGTGTTGTTCCTACAGAGACATGATTTCACAAGTTGCGTGTGACATTAGTGCCATCAATGTGTTGTTCCTACAGAGACATGATTTCACAAGTTGCTGTGACATTAGTGCCATCAATGTGTTGTTCCTACAGAGACATGATTTACAAGTTGTGTGCCATCAATGTGTTGTTCCTACAGAGACATGATTTCACAAGTTGCGTGTGACATTAGTGCCATCAATGTGTTGTTCCTGCAGAGACATGATTTCACAAGTTGCGTGTGACATTAGTGCCATCAATGTGTTGTTCCTGCAGAGACATGATTTCACAAGTTGCGTGTGACATTAGTGCCATCAATGTGTTGTTCCTACAGAGACATGATTTTACAAGTTGCGTGTGACATTAGTGCCATCAATGTGTTGTTCCTACAGAGACATGATTTTACAAGTTGCGTGTGACATTAGTGCCATCAATGTGTTGTTCCTACAGAGACATGATTTCACAAGTTGCGTGTGACATTAGTGCCATCAATGTGTTGTTCCTACAGAGACATGATTTCACAAGTTGCGTGTGACATTAGTGCCATCAATGTGTTGTTCCTACAGAGACATGATTTTACAAGTTGCGTGTGACATTAGTGCCATCAATGTGTTGTTCCTACAGAGACATGATTTCACAAGTTGCGTGTGACATTAGTGCCATCAATGTGTTGTTCCTACAGAGACATGATTTCACAAGTTGCGTGTGACATTAGTGCCATCAATGTGTTGTTCCTACAGAGACATGATTTCACAAGTTGCGTGTGACATTAGTGCCATCAATGTGTTGTTCCTACAGAGACATGATTTCACAAGTTGCGTGTGACATTAGTGCCATCAATGTGTTGTTCCTACAGAGACATGATTTCACAAGTTGCGTGTGACATTAGTGCCATCAATGTGTTGTTCCTACAGAGACATGATTTCACAAGTTGCGTGTGACATTAGTGCCATCAATGTGTTGTTCCTACAGAGACATGATTTCACAAGTTGCGTGTGACATTAGTGCCATCAATGTGTTGTTCCTACAGAGACATGATTTCACAAGTTGCGTGTGACATTAGTGCCATCAATGTGTTGCTCTTACAGAGACATGATTTCACAAGTTGCGTGTGACATTAGTGCCATCAATGTGTTGCTCTTACAGAGACATGATTTCACAAGTTGCGTGTGACATTAGTGCCATCAATGTGTTGTTCCTGCAGAGACATGATTTCACAAGTTGCGTGTGACATTAGTGCCATCAATGTGTTGTTCCTACAGAGACATGATTTCACAAGTTGCGTGTGACATTAGTGCCATCAATGTGTTGTTCCTACAGAGACATGATTTCACAAGTTGCGTGTGACATTAGTGCCATCAATGTGTTGTTCCTACAGAGACATGATTTTACAAGTTGGGTGTGACATTAGTGCCATCAATGTGTTGTTCCTACAGAGACATGATTTTACAAGTTGCGTGTGACATTAGTGCCATCAATGTGTTGTTCCTACAGAGACATGATTTTACAAGTTGCGTGTGACATTAGTGCCATCAATGTGTTGTTCCTACAGAGACATGATTTCACAAGTTGCGTGTGACATTAGTGCCATCAATGTGTTGTTCCTACAGAGACATGATTTCACAAGTTGCGTGTGACATTAGTGCCATCAATGTGTTGTTCCTACAGAGACATGATTTCACAAGTTGCATGTGACATTAGTGCCATCAATGTGTTGTTCCTACAGAGACATGATTTCACAAGTTGCGTGTGACATTAGTGCCATCAATGTGTTGTTCCTGCAGAGACATGATTTCACAAGTTGCGTGTGACATTAGTGCCATCAATGTGTTGTTCCTACAGAGACATGATTTCACAAGTTGCGTGTGACATTAGTGCCATCAATGTGTTGTTCCTACAGAGACATGATTTCACAAGTTGCGTGTGACATTAGTGCCATCAATGTGTTGTTCCTACAGAGACATGATTTCACAAGTTGCGTGTGACATTAGTGCCATCAATGTGTTGTCCTACAGAGACATGATTTCACAAGTTGCATGTGACATTAGTGCCATCAATGTGTTGTTCCTACAGAGACATGATTTCACAAGTTGCGTGTGACATTAGTGCCATCAATGTGTTGTTCCTACAGAGACATGATTTCACAAGTTGCATGTGACATTAGTGCCATCAATGTGTTGTTCCTACAGAGACATGATTTCACAAGTTGCATGTGACATTAGTGCCATCAATGTGTTGTTCCTACAGAGACATGATTTCACAAGTTGCGTGTGACATTAGTGCCATCAATGTGTTGTTCCTACAGAGACATGATTTCACAAGTTGCGTGTGACATTAGTGCCATCAATGTGTTGTTCCTACAGAGACATGATTTCACAAGTTGCATGTGACATTAGTGCCATCAATGTGTTGTTCCTACAGAGACATGATTTACAAGTTGCATGTGACATTAGTGCCATCAATGTGTTGTTCCTACAGAGACATGATTTCACAAGTTGCGTGTGACATTAGTGCCATCAATGTGTTGTTCCTACAGAGACATGATTTCACAAGTTGCGTGTGACATTAGTGCCATCAATGTGTTGTTCCTACAGAGACATGATTTCACAAGTTGCGTGTGACATTAGTGCCATCAATGTGTTGTTCCTACAGAGACATGATTTCACAAGTTGTGTGTGACATTAGTGCCATGAATGTGTTGTTCCTACAGAGACATGATTTCACAAGTTGCGTGTGACATTAGTGCCATCAATGTGTTGTTCCTACAGAGACATGATTTCACAAGTTGCGTGTGACATTAGTGCCATCAATGTGTTGTTCCTACAGAGACATGATTTCACAAGTTGCGTGTGACATTAGTGCCATCAATGTGTTGTTCCTACAGAGACATGATTTCACAAGTTGCGTGTGACATTAGTGCCATGAATGTGTTGTTCCTACAGAGACATGATTTCACAAGTTGCGTGTGACATTAGTGCCATGAATGTGTTGTTCCTACAGAGACATGATTTCACAAGTTGCGTGTGACATTAGTGCCATCAATGTGTTGTTCCTACAGAGACATGATTTCACAAGTTGCGTGTGACATTAGTGCCATCAATGTGTTGTTCCTACAGTGACATGATTTTACAAGTTGCGTGTGACATTAGTGCCATCAATGTGTTGTTCCTACAGAGACATGATTTTACAAGTTGCGTGTGACATTAGTGCCATCAATGTGTTGTTCCTACAGAGACATGATTTCACAAGTTGCGTGTGACATTAGTGCCATCAATGTGTTGTTCCTGCAGAGACATGATTTCACAAGTTGTGTGTGACATTAGTGCCATCAATGTGTTGTTCCTACAGAGACATGATTTCACAAGTTGTGTGTGACATTAGTGTCATCAATGTGTTGTTCCTACAGTGACATGATTTCACAAGTTGCGTGTGACATTAGTGCCATGAATGTGTTGTTCCTGCAGAGACATGATTTCACAAGTTGCGTGTGACATTAGTGCCATCAATGTGTTGTTCCTACAGAGACATGATTTCACAAGTTGCGTGTGACATTAGTGCCATCAATGTGTTGTTCCTACAGAGACATGATTTCACAAGTTGCGTGTGACATTAGTGCCATCAATGTGTTGTTCCTACAGAGACATGATTTCACAAGTTGCGTGTGACATTAGTGCCATCAATGTGTTGTTCCTACAGAGACATGATTTCACAAGTTGCATGTGACATTAGTGCCATCAATGTGTTGTTCCTACAGAGACATGATTTCACAAGTTGCGTGTGACATTAGTGCCATCAATGTGTTGCTCTTACAGAGACATGATTTCACAAGTTGCGTGTGACATTAGTGCCATCAATGTGTTGTTCTTACAGAGACTGGTGTTGACGAGCAGTGCAAGTGTGGTGTACGAAGGGAAAGACATCGTGAATGGAAAGGAAGACCTTCCATATGCTTCCAAGCCCATGGACTACTACACCGAAACTAAGATACTACAGGAGAAGGTACGAAACTCTTGTGCGAGGCGATACATTTTGCCAGTTTCTGGGAGGGATAATAATAAAAGTATCCTCGGAAGATCTGAGTTCAGTGTTGTGGTGCACAGACCCAAAGGAATGAGTTCTCTTTGTTATGTACACAGCTAAAGTTGTCAAAGCATGGATGGAATTTTAAAACACTACCGGTGCAATATTTAAAAGGTGTTTTTTATGAAAACAAAATGAAACTGTTATTTGCTACTAATTGAACATTGATAGGGAGTGAATTCTTTAAAGTTGGCATGGCAATGGAGATGGCTCAAATTCCAGTGTTCTTTTTTAAACATACCAACAAACAGTAAATTAGAATCAACCGACCAGATCTTTCTGGCGTTTCTTGCTGCAGTAACATTAGACCACCAGATTGGACTTAATTGTACTATATACACTGTAGTTGCATTAGTTTATACAAAGGATGGGATCTATATGTTGTACATGTATGTGGGATACATAGTTCATGTACACTTGTCATTGGTTGTAGCTGGTGTTAGACGCAGACTCGGAAGACTTCTTCACTGTGGCCATCCGTCCCCACGGAATCTTTGGGCCCCGAGATCCCCACATGCTGCCGACAACTGCGAGAATGGCAAAGGCTGGCAAGACCAAGTTTATCATTGGGTTAGTACATGCTTTTCAGTGAAGGAATAACCTAATTATTTAATTTTTGAAGTTTGAAAATGGTGACTAATCATTCTGATAAGAAATTGTTGCGTTCCCAATATCTTGCCCTTTGCAAATAAAATTGTTGTCATGTTAAACTTAAGATGTTATAATTATATTTTATTTATTATAAATGCAGCTGACCCCAGCCATGTGTATACTCATAAACAAGGTACAATGACACCCACAGCAGCTGTCAATTATTCTCCGCTGTCATTAACTACCAGTTGTCAATCACCCACCGCTATCAATTACCTTCCACCATTAATCAATTTCCACTGTCAGTAATAGCAAAATGTCAGACAAAAATATGCATGTCTTGTTGGGATAAGCTGGTGTATTTAACGTATATAAGCAACTGATATTTCCTGAATAAAACAAGTGAAGTATGTTAGTACAACCGATACAAACTTTAACTATTCTGTGTTGAGGATTCCAGTGATACGTTGTACCGCATTTACTAGTGAATCTAATGGACAGTTTCACTAAAATGATGAGCTTACTTAAAGAAAATCCATGACTAAACAGAACCCGTAATTAAATTTGAAGAGCGTCTTAAAAACATTGACAATGTCCCAGTGGCGGCCCACAGTGTTGACTCTTGTAACTACACACCACTGCTAAAGAACAAAATAATTTTCTAAGAGCAAAATCAGACTTTTGAGGTCATTGTGATGATGGTGAAATAATTCATTTGAGAGAAAGGTACAGTAAATTGTCTAAAAGTGAATTGTTACATTTCCAGGGATGGGAAAAACACAGTTGACTTCACGTACGTGGAGAATGTTGTCCACGGCCACATTCTGGCAGCTGAGCACCTCGAGAAGGACTCGGTTGTCCGTGGAAAGGTTAGTTAGGGTCACATGAACAAGGTCCATTTTCAGTTCATTTGCCTCAACCATGAAAATTACAAAGATAAAATACTAACCATTAACATAACAGATGTTTTTTTCTAAAGATGCAAACTTGATAACAGATGCAACTTCTGTTGTGCAAGTTTCTACTACTAATACAAAAATAAACACTGTTTAGGCCATTTAAAATAATTCCTGTTTTTTGTCAAAGTTGAAATGGTGTGTGTGGTTTTTATCTGGGGTTATTTCTAAGGGTGGTAATATTATTATAATTTTGTTAAATGCACAGCTAACAATGCCAGTTTTAGTAGTTATTCACCAGTGATTAGGTGAAGAATATTCACCTTCTATCCAGGATTTATGTTTCAGGCATACAACATCACGAACGATGACCCGATTTATTTCTGGGAGTTCATGCGTCGAATCATAACAGGTCTTGGCTACCCCGCCCCCAAATACAACCTGCCGTACTGGCTGGTTGTAGCATTGGCCGTCATCCTTCAGTTTGTGTGCAAGATCCTGAAGCCGATCAAAGAGATCCGTCCCACCTTCACACCAATGACAGTGGCTCTTGCCGGCACCCACCACTTCTACAGTTGTGAGAGGGCCAAGAACGACATGGACTACAAGCCGGTCGTGCCAATGGATAAGGCCATCAAGCTAGCCATCGACAGCTATCCCGAGCTCAGGGCAGAGACTTAGAACCAGGAAGTGTTGATTGGCATTCCGGTGACAGCCTAGAGCAATCAGGCGTATGTTAAATTGTTAATTTTATTTTGCTGATGCTATAATATTTTCATATAATATATAATCATACAGGCTATTAATGTGTAGTTTTTAGTCAGCATTATGTTAATTATATATTTATCACGAGCACTGTGACAGTATTAAATTTATTGAAAAACAACGAATGAAACTTGTATTTTTTCCAGAATCTTTGGTTCAGGTATACTATTCTTGCGATATGTACTTTTTATGATTACAAAGTCAGTGCCATATGTGGAGATCCAATCTGTGATATGAGCTTTGCTTTAAATGTCCCATTTTTAAAGAGGAAATGTAACTCTGTACCATAATTACAATCTTGGGAATCCCTTTCATTATTATTAAGTATGCTAGTCTCCATCATTCTCTTGATTACTAAGATGTGCCTGTTTACGAGTCCAGAAATATAGAAACCTGAACAAATATGATCATAGTGGAGTACAGCATTGGACTCATTCTTGAGAACCTGTGTCAAACTTTTGGCCAGTTTGTTTGTTCTGTGTTGCTCCTAATCACTCGGATGTGTGAGAATTAGGCTGTAGATAGTGTCGATATCAGAGTATAGCTTGTGCATTAAATACAGCAGGGCTGAATGCTTCCTAGAGAAGCCAAGATGGCATTTGATTAAACAGGTCCGACAGGAAGTGTAAATCCTTTTTAGAAGTACCCATGACAGGATACTGCACATATAAGAAGTTATGTTTTGTTTATAGGTCTTGGGTGAATTTCCATATAATCCAAGTACAGTGTACTCTGACCCTGGGGACCAATAGCCAATAGGTAAATGGATTTTATCCAAATAGTTACAAGAAATGCAGCTACTCATGCAGGAAAAGTAGTCATAACTGTGCAGGTTGAGAATAGCATGGAAATATATTTGTGAAAATGTTCAGTTGGGAAATATAATTTGGCGTTTATTTTTCTACATACACAATTTTTATAAACATTTAAGCCTACTTCGTAATTTCAATTATGGTCATGATGAAGAATGCAGATGATAATCTAAACATAGAAGCAAGTTAAAATGTTCGTGTTTTTCATAAGGAAGCCGACTTGTGGTGCAAACGGATTCCCTTGATATTGTCATGTTTTCTCTTCTATGTGAATGCTTCTGTGAACATTTATATTCAACTGCCAACAACAATAGGTAGTGAACCTTGTCAGTATGTAATAATTCTGTGTAAACTTTAGGTTAGAGAAGTTACAATATTGCACTGTCACAGACTTGCGATGCACAAACTTAAACAATGATATATATATATATATATATATGTGTGTGTGTTTTGTATATATTATATACAAAACATTTTTTATATGTGCAGTATCCTGTCATTGGTATTGCTAAAAAGGATTTACATTATACTTCCTGTCAGACCTGTTTAACCAAATGCCATATCATCAGTGATGCACAAACTTGGAACAATGATATATATATATGTCCTTTACATGATCTCCAATCATTCTTTTGTTCTGAAACCAAAGACAAAATTCATCAATCTATTTACATGATCAGCAAACAGACCATATTACTAGTAATGTACAATATTTTGTTTTCTATTTTTTGGGGACAGATCCGAGTAATCAGACATTTTCAGTTAATAGTGCCAACTCTGGATTTAAACTAAAAGTTTAAATCCATATTAAGAAGTAACAAACAGAAGATTTATTATGGTTCAAACTTGCAAATACACTGTACACACAAAAATCGTTCACATGTTGCCATGATAAATATGTATAAATACATTCATGCACATGTTATGCTAAAAGTTGGATATATTTATACAGTTGTAGATACATTATGTATACTAAATGGAAATAAGAAAATAACACACTAATAATATTTAACTTACAAATGCTGGTATAAATACAGCTGTATGTACGTCTGAAGAAATTACTGGTTTCGGATCTTATATATTTGGCATAAACTTAGCACTGTTCTGCTGTAATTATAGGAAAAAGAGACCCAGTAAGACCACCAAATTTTGGTAACTGCGATACGTTATATATAGTACAGTGGCATTGGTACATGGGAAATATTGGGACTGATCTGGAGCCTCAATATTTTGCCTGTCATGAAATCGGAAGGTGAGTTAGACATTCTTCAAACTGTTATTCAAACAATGTTGAAGCTTCGGCTACTGTTTGACACTTCACCGGAAGACAAGGAGGAGATCGAGAGTGGAGATATGCTGTGATTCTGTTTGAATGTTCCCACTGCAACTCAAATAAAACTCACCAAACCATATAAAACATTCACAAAATAATCTAGAAGCAGCCTCCCAATCCAAAACAGGGGGCTCAAGACCCATAACCACCTTCCGTTCTATGGCTATGATGCAGTTACAAACCTGCCAACAAATGGAAAAAACACACTTCACATGTACTAGGCACCCTCACAATATGGTGCTGCCACCTTGTGCATTTTACAGTACTAACCCCAATATGCAGTCCTGCCACCTTGTGCATAACAGTAGTATTAAACCCAATGGTCATCCTTGTGATTAGTTTCTTACACTGCTCAAATTCACCTTGTGGACTCCCACTGATGGCTTGAAAACATTTATGATCTGCAAATGTCTTGATGTTAAAGAGACTGACCTTCCCTCCCTGATCAATGATAGACCCAAACAGAAATAGCCCCACTGCAACATGTAGGCCAATAATGACTGTAAGCATAGATAGCAGATCCATGTCCCTTGTTTAACAGGAAGCACATGCCCGATTCCATCAAACAATCACAAAACACTTTAACAGCCATATGTAGTCTGCTATCGGCTATCTCACAAGTCGCAATGTGGTCTTAGGTAGATTTTCAAACCGTGAAAGACTTCATATTTCTTATTCTAATCACTATTCTGCCACTATCAATATAATAGCCAATACATTTAAAACACGCTTCAAACAAGCTAGCTCATTTTGACGTCTGTTCACATTCAAACATGTGTGACAAATAACTGAAATAATCGGTGCAGTTGCTCTTAATAAGAGTGAAGTGGTGCTGAATTCATTGAAAAAACTTACTTTAATTGAACAAGCCAAAGAGCAAATAGTTTTAAGCCATGGTATACACAGGTGATACTATTTGTCTGTTTAGCTGAATTTTATCTGATCCGGTCAAAAATGTATTACTTGGATAATTTTTTAATTGAATACAATTTTACAAATGTCATGGTGGATATTAGGTACACCATATATGTACAATTTGTTTGCAAAATTCCCCTGAAACAAAACTATTCAACTAGGAGTCTTTAAAGGGACCTATTATGCACCATACTAAATGGGTCCAAAGATCACACTAAATAGGGCCAGAAAAACATTTTCAGACATGAGGTTTCTGTATCATGTCATCACGAACGCTTCTCTGGTTTTGCAGACACTAACTTAAAATTAATGATATCGGAAATCAATAAACACCAGTAAATATTCACTCAACAATTTATACAAAGTCTAGGCAGTTACTGCAACACCCAGAGACAGCTATCTGAAACGTAACAGGCCCTCTTTGGAAATGTCTAAACAAGTGTTGAAGTGTTTACACAGTGTCAGTCATATAGGTTGTACATCGCCGGACATGTTTATGTCATTATCGACACATCCAGATTATCACAAATCGGTCTACATAAACATAAATGTAGCAAGAAAGTCCACGCATATCTAGTCGCAATAACAACAGTGGATTATCACCAGTGGAACTATAAATGAGCAATATATTTACACCGATACATCGCAGACAGTGCGAGACGTGTCTTGTAGATGACGATGCTGTGGTCATGTCTTCACAGAGAATTAACATTTCTGTAGTGTTGTCTACGCCCTCATCTCATTAGTGACACAGCTCTTGAAGCTGCCCCACTTGGTTGGATGCACCTTCTGTGACTGAAACAGACCATATATCATATGTAGAGGCCACATACCACACATCATCTGTAGAGACATACCACACATCATCTGTAGTGGTCACAGACCACACATCATCTGTAGTGGTCACAGACCACACATCATCTGTAGTGGTCACAGACCACACATCATCTGTAGTGGTCACAGACCACACATGATCTGTAGTGGTCACAGACCACACATCATCTGTAGTGGTCACAGACCACACATGATCTGTAGTGGTCACAGACCACACATCATCTGTAGTGGCCACAGACCACACATCATCTGTAGTGGTCACAGACCACACATCTGTAGTGGTACAGACCACACATCATCTGTAGAGGCCACAGACCACACATGATCTGTAGTGGTCACAGACCACACATCATCTGTAGTGGCCACAGACCACACATCATCTGTAGTGGTCACAGACCACACATCATCTGTAGTGGTCACAGACCACACATCATCTGTAGAGGCCACAGACCACACATGATCTGTAGTGGTCACAGACCACACATGATCTGTAGTGGTCACAGACCACACATCATCTGTAGTGGCCACAGACCACACATCATCTGTAGTGGTCACAGACCACACATCATCTGTAGTGGTCACAGACCACACATGATCTGTAGTGGTCACAGACCACACATCATCTGTAGAGGCCACAGACCACACATCATCTGTAGTGGTCACAGACCACACATCATCTGTAGTGGCCACAGACCACACATCATCTGTAGTGGTCACAGACCACACACCATCTGTAGTGGTCACAGACCACACATCATCTGTAGAGGCCACAGACCACACATGATCTGTAGTGGTCACAGACCACACATCATCTGTAGAGGCCACAGACCACACATGATCTGTAGTGGTCACAGACCACACATCATCTGTAGTGGCCACAGACCACACATCATCTGTAGTGGTCACAGACCACACATCATCTGTAGAGCCACAGACCACACATCATCTGTAGTGGCCACAGACCACACATCATCTGTAGAGGCCACAGACCACACATCATCTGTAGTGGTCACAGACCACACACCATCTGTAGTGGTCACAGACCACACATCATCTGTAGTGGTCACAGACCACACACCATCTGTAGTGGTCACAGACCACACATCATCTGTAGTGGTCACAGACCACACACCATCTGCAGTGGTCACAGACCACACATCATCTGTAGTGGTCACAGACCACACATCATCTGTAGTGGCCACATACCACACATCATCTGTAGTGGCCACATACCACACATCATCTGTAGTGGTCACAGACCACACATCATCTGTAGAGGCCACAGACCACACATCATCTGTAGTGGCCACATACCACACATCATCTGTAGTGGCCACAGACCACACATCATCTGTAGTGGTCACAGACCACACATCATCTGTAGTGGCCCCAACACTGTGGCCACAGACCACACATCATCTGTAGTGGCCACAGACCACACATCATCTGTAGTGGTCACAGACCACACATCATCTGTAGTGGCCACAGACCACACATCATCTGTAGTGCTCACATACCACACATAATCTGTAGTGGTCACAGACCACACATAATCTGTAGTGGCCACAGACCACACATCATCTGTAGTGGCCACATACCACACATCATCTGTAGTGGCCACAGACCACACATCATCTGCAGTGGCCACAGACCACACATCATCTGTAGTGGCCACAGACCACACATCATCTGCAGTGGCCACAGACCACACATCATCTGTAGTGGCCACAGACCACACATCATCTGCAGTGGCCACAGACCACACATCATCTGTAGTGGCCACAGACCACACATCATCTGCAGTGGCCACAGACCACACATCATCTGTAGTGGCCACAGACCACACATCATCTGTAGTGGCCACAGACCACACATCATCTGTAAGTGGCCACATACCACACATCATCTGTAGTGGCCACAGACCACACATCATCTGTAGTGGCCACAGACCACACATCATCTGTAGTAATCACAGACCACACATCATCTGTAGTGGTAACAGACCAGTCTACACTGACACAAACTACTGGCTATAGACTTTACATATTCACATAATATTTATTACTTGTACCAAAAGTAAAAAAAATGAATTATGTATTAATATTTTAATAATTATATTTAATTATCAATTTTAAAAGTAATACCATCAATATAAACACACACAAATATATACACATATATACACATACATACATACATACATATATACTCTATGTGTTTTTTAAATATTAAACTGTAAATCTTAGTACTATAGTGGAACCTCACTATTAAGGTCACCAACAGGACTGGGTGAAAAGGACCTGAATTACCAGGTAATTGTATTAGCACAACTAATTTGCTATACTTTCTTGTGTACGGAAATAATGGTGGTTTATCACAACTCACAAGGTGACCTTAATTGTGAGGTGACTGTCATGTGATGTCAACAGTTCATGACTTGGCATTTAAATCTTACCACTTTAGTTCAATGTGACCATTAAATGTAGAGCAACATTTCACCAGACTCAGAAATGGGCAAGTAAAATAGTACAAAAGGGACAATCTTACACTGTGTTCACTGGGCGAAAACAAGAACATTGGTTGACCATACATATGTATATAGATTAGGGATGATTTCATAACATCAGTGTCTGATAACAGACAGAATACTTCCGTTTGGGGGAGGGCGTCAGAAGTGGTTTTATCTGGCATCAGCATCGACATTTTATGCTTTTGGCCAATACTGTTGATACATTTATACCGTCAAGCACTCATATGAGGGGAGGGGATATCTGATGTCAGACTGCAATGCTCTGAGATGACCCCTGAGAGACTCACTCGGAAGCCTCGGTGGAGGCGATTCTTCATGACAGAGATGAACTCTCCGTGACTGAGATGCCCATCGCCATCATTGTCAAACAGCTGGAAGACAACGTTGACCAGAGCTTTGTCGAGACTCTGACCAGTGCATGCCTTCACTGCCCGGTTGAACACATCTACAACACAGATCATCCAGTCAGCATCAGTGTCCAGTATACATGAGTGACCAGTGACCATGGATGTTGAGTGTACACAATGGACTTGTGTACACGAATGATCAGTGTAAACAAATGACTAAAGGACCGACATACATGAATGACCAGTGTACACGAACGGCCAATGCACAGGAATGACTGGCGTCCATGAATTAACAGAGTACATGAATTAACAGTGTATACAAATGACCATAGCTTTATGTAGAGACCCGTCCACCCGCCATTTGGACGGGGAAAAACGAATATGGTCGGGTAAAAAAATGGAGCAAAACAAGCTTCCAAAACCATAGATATTGTTAGTTATGCCTTGAAAGTGAGTGCAAATGGTCTCACATGTGTGTTTGTAGTCCATTTCAGGTCATCAGACACATTTAAAAGTTTGTAAACTGGCTTAACAGTTAACATCCATGTGTCCACCAAAACATGTGTGACTGGCAATAATTTTATACTGCATAAAAAGCCCTGCAAATGACCAATGTACATAACGAACAGTCTTAAAAAATTATTGGTGTACACAAATGATAAATGTACAAATGTACTTAGTGTATATATAACTGCTTGTGTAAAGATATATGTACATATTCTAGTGTACACTAATGCTGTGCGTAATGACATTCAGTCAGTCACCTGTGTACAGATGTGACACACGTAACCAGGATCACAGCACCGAGTTATCTGTGTATTTACTCAATTGCTCATGTGCAATTTAACAGCTACACTTTCGTATGAATACATATCAGGACCCCATAGTCATACATGCACTATGCAACTCGAACATCATTACCATTACCATCCATCACCCCTTCCCTCACATTTCCCAACAAGTCTACAGCACTGTGCATGTAGACAACGGTGGTATAAAACAAACAAGTATAACTTGCTATAAATCTCATCGTCACCACATCTCGACCATCTGCTCATGACTAAATACAGCATGAGGAGGGTGTGTTTGTTTTGGGTGGGGTGCCACCACCAGGTAGGCATTGTGTTGCACCTGCCCATAACAGTTTTATTACTGCCGAGACACTACGCGATGTGTCGCTTCATTAGATTTATGATGACCCCCCATGCGCCCAACGTCAAACCCTTCGTAGTTTCTCTATTTATCTGCATGTTAAACACAAAGCCTGCTTGATACTAATGGCCAGTGGCAGTGTATAAAATATATTTTAGCACGTTCAGCAACCCACAACGCAGGTGTCCGCTCGCATAATAAAGTACAATTATGAAATTAAACAACTGTAAGGTGGTGCCCCCTGCTGGCATATATGGCATTGACTTGTCTAGAAATGTGGTTAAATGGCAATTGTTAACCATGGCATTTTCAATCTACATTGCAAGTGAACCATAAATGGACCATCAATGGAATGTTTACCAGAGACATAATGGTGTGATTTTTACCCGATCCTTTCTGGGGCCAAGAAATTATGTTCTTATTTTTAGTACTCTTGCACTTTAATAACCATATCACCACAATACGGTTAATTAACCAGCATGCTACCTTAAAAAATGGCAAAAGGCAAAGGCATGTATAGTGCATTTTGTCACCCACTTGCAAATTTCCCCACACATCCAGCAATTACTGCACCCACGGTTTCCAGGAACTACAAGCATGATTGTTCTCTGTGCCTACTTTCTGACAACATTTATTAGGCTAAACCAACACTGTGACCAAGAACAGTGGACATTTAAAGAGAGGTCTGCCTGTTCTGTTATTCTGTCTGGCAAGCACTAGTAGGAAGTGCTCTGAATCACACATAGTAGAGTCACATACCAGTGGCAGCTGATTGCAAATGGAATGTTTTGTTTACAAACTGAATATTTTGTTTGAAAATTGAACATTTCACAGTTACAAATACTCTTTCGGGATTATTGGTCTCTTCAGATTCAAAACATCTCCTGATACCTTGATACAAACTGCATCATTCTGGATGGTAAACTACTGCTGGTGTGTGTGTGTGTGCGTGCGTGTGGTGCGTGCGTGCGTGCGTGCGTGCGTGCGTGCGTGCGTGTGTCTGTATCTGTGTATCGGCACAAACTTAACATTCTTCTACATTATATTTTATACAATATTGCATGTGTACATGTATTTATTTTTACGTTATGACAGATTGACAATCAAAATGAATTCCCCAAAGGATAAATTAAGTGCGCAGTAGCCCTATATACTTTCATAATATATATTATAGTGGTACGAACATTCTATAAATTTTTACAGGGAATGAAGAATGGACATGATGTCTTTAAAATATCAAACTTGCAGCTAACCACAGAATAATATAGTTGCACCTTAATTTATGTGTGGGATCCCCGAATGCATACCACAGTGAGCAGCGAGTGGGATTGTCCGTGGCGTTAACCCCACCCTCTACCCCTGCACAGTCATAATACTGTTGCTGCAGAAGGTGTTTACATGCGGCCCGTTCTCATACGCCAGAGGTTCGGTGGCTGTCCCACGCTGAGATCACAAGCAATTAATCTGGCCACAGCCGCCTGCATAGAACTGGCTGGAGATTCTTTGATGCAGTCAACTGGATGCACCAGTAGCACGGGTCATTTAACAAAAAGTGTATCATTATTGTGGGTGGACATTTGTTTCATAAAGACCAAACTGAAAAAGGAAATACTCTTTCGATACAACTACACAAGTACATAGAGACTGAAATGCAACAATAGCTTTTAAACCAGATGGTTTGAAAGAACACAAAGACGTGCTCATCCATTCTGCAGATTTTAGTGGTATAATAATTATCCAACTACCCCGGGGTAGTACCCCCTGGGTATGTCCTTTTACAGCAAGGTATCCAGACTACTGGACTGTTCAAAGACCTATACACATAACTCCTGACAGATCTACTCAATCAAACGCCATGTCAGCTTTTCTTTGAAGCATTAACTTACAATGATCCACAGAAAGTTAATATACAGATTTTGAACAACTTGACGCACCTTGTGAAACAGGCTGATTGGCGTATGAATACATTTTCATTGCAATCGCAAAGTCTTCCAGGCTGTTCAGAAACAATCCAAACTTCTTGAACTCTTCAAAGGATATCCCCTGGAAGGAAAACAAATAATTCTTTACATGAGTACACCAAAACAAGTATTTCACATCTTAAAACAACTGATAAATAAACAAATAATCATATTAAGAACCTATACAGATGGTTATTATTATTACATCAACATAACAACAGTTAAAATGAATACATATTAATTTAAATAAATGTTAAAACAGTATTAAATAGCAATAAAATGTTACGAACAATGCTACCAAATGTGAAGATTTAAAAAAATACTGGTTTTTAAATAACAACAATTACAGCAAACATAGTTTGAAAAGAATAAATCTTTTGGCAGCATCTGACACTTGCAAGAGGATCAGAGGGTTTAATGTGACAAGGCAAAGTATTCCAAAGATTCGCTACAACTGGTGCAGGTGGTGAATGACAAGTATTTCATTGCCACATTCCTGACGCATATAACATAACAACACACAGAACAAACACACAAGAGTCCTCTCTGATCACACACAATAGGCCTTTAACAGCTACCACAAAGAATCAATTCTGGGCTATCAAAATACCGTACATACAAAGCTACAATGCTGTCTACGTTTTGCACGTTGGTATTGCACCAATAGAACAAGATGTGGTTTGTAACATTAACCTTGACCGGCGCAGTTTTTTACTATTAATGGCATTGTTTACAAGAACAGGAATCTATCCAAACCACACTTGTTTGTTTATCCGTTACGTAGTTTTAGTGTCTAGTTCATCCCCCAGATGTCGCCAGTGAAATGTTCTACACCATTGAGCGGACGTTGACATGTAATTTACATTTTATTTCAGGGCTCAAGGTTGGAGGACAAATAAAGAAACTTAGTTGTTAATCTGGTGAAATGAGTATTCAATACTTGTGCTAGCAACGATGGACATAGTAAGTAACTTAGGATAAGAAAGTAGAACGTTAACATACAAATTCTGAAGGAAATGACTAAGTTGCATTTCACCCAATAGCAAAGTAGTATTATATTTTATTTTAAAACGTGTTCATGAAAGAAAACTGTAAGCAATAAATTAATGAATAAATAAAACAGGTATGGAATTAAACTTTTATTTAATCATTCATTCAGTTGGAGTGTTTTTTAATAGCTTACTCTAATTATAACTTGTGTTTCACATCACACAAACACAGCACACTTTTATTTCTTTAATCTATCAACTATATAAGGAACTGCTAAACAACTAGTGCAAATAAATAAACAAATTATATTTTATTAAATTCAAGATTAGCCACTTAGTATATGATGGGTGGGTAATGCTTTCGCAATATGCTTTCTATGAAATCTTAAAAATGAAACAATTTCTGGTAGTATATATCTTCCAAGCGGTCTCCTACATCAATGCCAATGCATGTGCATATTTTGCCCCCAAATCTGGCAACTGGCCCACTTCAAAAATCTCCCCAACTACACAAAATTAATGTGCATACCTCACTCTGCGTGGTGGTGACAGCCACTGATTAGCAGCGGCAGGAGTAGACCACATCACAGTCACACTTGGTACACAACTATGTGGAGATTTATCTACACTTGGTGACAATATGTCATGTCGCACTGACATGGCAGTGTGAGTGCAGCTGAACCCTGGCAGATGTGTGAACTAACACATGGCTGGTGAATGACAGAGTGCATGGCCAGCTAGGTGACTGATACAGTACTTGACCAACAACATGACTGATACAGTACTTGACCAACAAGATGAATGATACAGTACTTGACCATCAAGATGAATGATACAGTACTTGACCAACAAGATGACTGATACAGTACTTGACCAACAAGATGAGTGATACAGTATTTGACCAACAAGATGAATGATACAGTACTTGACCAACAAGATGACTGATACAGTACTTGACCAACAAGATGAATGATACAGTACTTGACCAACAAGATGAATGATACAGTACTTGACCAACAAGATGACTGATACAGTACTTGACCAACAAGATGAATGATACAGTACCTTGACCAACAAGATGAATGATACAGTACTTGACCAACAAGATGAGTGATACAGTACCTTGACCAACAAGATGACTGATACAGTACATGACCAACAAGATGACTGATACAGTACATGACCAACAAGATGACTGATACAGTACTTGACCAACAAGATGACTGATACAGTACTTGACCAACAAGATGACTGATACAGTACTTGACCAACAGCATAAATGTTACAGTACTTGACCAACAAGATGACTGATACAGTACTTGACCAACAAGATGAATGATACAGTACTTGCCCGACCAACAAGATGACTGATACAGTACATAAAACCAACAAGATAAAACTAAAAATACAGTACTTGACCAACAAGATGACTGATACAGTACTGACCAACAAGATGATGATACAGTACTGACCAACAAGAATGTACAGTACTTGACCAACAAGATGAATGATACAGTACTTGACCAACAAGATGACTGATACAGTACTTGACCAACAAGATGAATGATACAGTACTTGACCAACAAGATGACTGATACAGTACTTGACCAACAAGATGAATGATACAGTACTGACCAACAAGTGATGATACAACATGACAACAGATGACTGATACAGTACTTGACCAACAAGATGACTGATACAGTACTTGACCAACAAGATGACTGATACAGTACTTGACCAACAAGATGAATGATACAGTACTTGACCAACAAGATGACTGATACAGTACTTGACCAACAAGATGACTGATACAGTATCTTGACCAACAAGATGAATGATACAGTACTTGACCAACAAGATGACTGATACAGTACTTGACCAACAAGATGAATGATACAGTACTTGACCAACAAGATGACTGATACAGTACTTGACCAACAAGATGACTGATACAGTACTTGACCAACAAGATGGATGATACAGTACTTGACCAACAAGATGGATGATACAGTACTTGACCAACAAGATGGATGATACAGTACTTGACCAACAAGATGGATGATACAGTACTTGACCAACAAGATGACTGATACAGTACTTGACCAACAAGATGACTGATACAGTACTTGACCAACAAGATGATGATACAGTACTTGACCAACAAGATGACTGATACAGTACTTGACCAACAAGATGAATGATACAGTACTTGACCAACAAGATGACTGATACAGTACTTGACCAACAAGATGATGATACAGTACTTGACCAACAAGATGACTGATACAGTACTTGACCAACAAGATGATGATACAGTACTTGACCAACAAGATGATGATACAGTACTTGACCAACAAGATGGATGATACAGTACATGACCAACAAGATGGATGATACAGTACTTGACCAACAAGATGACTGATACAGTACTTGACCAACAAGATGACTGATACAGTACTTGACCAACAAGATGACTGATACAGTACTTGACCAACAAGATGACTGATACAGTACTTGACCAACAAGATGACTGATACAGTACATGACCAACAAGATGGATGATACAGTACTTGACCAACAAGATGATGATACAGTACTTGACCAACAAGATGACTGATACAGTACTTGACCAACAAGATGACTGATACAGTACTTGACCAACAAGATGACTGATACAGTACTTGACCAACAAGATGACTGATACAGTACTTGACCAACAAGATGATGATACAGTACTTGACCAACAAGATGATGATACAGTACTTGACCAACAAGATGAATGATACAGTACTTGACCAACAAGATGACTGATACAGTACATGACCAACAAGATGTATGATACAGTACTTGACCAACAAGATGATGATACAGTACTTGACCAACAAGATGACTGATACAGTACTTGACCAACAAGATGGATGATACAGTACTTGACCAACAAGATGGATGATACAGTACTTGACCAACAACATGACTGATACAGTACTTGACCAACAAATGATGATACAGTACTTGACCAACAAGATGAATGATACAGTACTTGACCAACAAGATGAATGATACAGTACTTGACCAACAAGATGAGATGATACAGTACTTGACCAACAAGATGAATGATACAGTACATGACCAACAAGATGGATGATACAGTACTTGACCAACAAGATGACTGATACAGTACTTGACCAACAAGATGGATGATACAGTACTTGACCAACAAGATGGATGATACAGTACTTGACCAACAAGATGATGATACAGTACTTGACCAACAAGATGGATGATACAGTACTTGACCAACAAGATGAATGATACAGTACTTGACCAACAAGATGAATGATACAGTACTTGACCAACAAGTTGGATGATACAGTACTTGACCAACAGCATGAATGATACAGTACTTGACCAACAAGATGACTGATACAGTACTTGACCAACAGCATGAATGATACAGTACTTGACCAACAAGATGACTGATACAGTACTTGACCAACAAGATGGATGATACAGTACTTGACCAACAAGATGACTGATACAGTACTTGACCAACAAGATGAATGACACAGTACTTGACCAACCGCATGAATGATACAGTACTTGACCAACAGCATAAATGTTACAGTACTTGACCACAACATGAATGATACAGTACATGGTCAACAAGATGCTTTGTGGTGCTATAATGTTTTTTTTATAAGAAAATCATTATTATTATTGTTTAGCTTATAAGCAACATGACTGATACAGTAGTTGACCAACAAGTTAGATGACACAGTACTTGACCAACAACATGACTGATACAGTACTTGACCAACAACATGAATGATACAGTACTTGACCAACAACATGAATGATACAGTACTTGACCAACAAGTTGGATGACACAGTACTTGACCAACAACATGACTGATACAGTACTTGACCAACAAGATGAATGACACAGTACTTGACCTACAACATGAATGATACGGTACTTGACCAACAACATGAATGATACAGTACTTGACCAACAACATGAATGATACAGTACTTGACCAACAACATGACTGATACAGTACTTGACCAACAACATGAATGATACAGTACTTGACCAACAACATGAATGATACAGTACTTGACCAACAACATGAATGATACAGTACTTGACCAACACCATGAATGATACAGTACTTGACCAACAACATGAATGATACAGTACTTGACCAACAAGATGACTGATACAGTACTTGACCAACAAGATGAATGATACAGTACTTGACCAACAACATGAATGATACAGTACTTGACCAACAACATGAATGATACAGTACTTAACCAACAACATGAATGATACAGTACTTGCCAACAACATGAATGATACAGTACTTGACCAACAACATGAATGATACAGTACTTGACCAACAACATGAATGATACAGTACTTAACCAACAAGATGAATGATACAGTACTTGACCAACAACATGAATGATACAGTACTTAACCAACAACATGAATGATACAGTACTTGACCAACAACATGAATGATACAGTACTTGACCAACAACATAAATGATACAGTACTTGACCAACAACATAAATGATACAGTACTTGACCAACAACATGAATGATACAGTACTTGACCAACAAGATGCTTTGTGGTGCTATAATGTTTTTTTTTAAAGAAAATTATTATTATTATTGTTTAGCTTATAAGCTTTATAATGCTCTATAACATTTGGTTTGCTCCTTAATAGTGATCTTATGTAGTGAAAACTGTCAACACCAGGATGCACCAACAGGACATTGTCACCAGTGTGTCCTTGGTGATACAGCAGCAGCTTTTGACACTTTGAAAAAGTTCCTAAACATTTACAAAGGAATTCTGTCTAATGATGGATGTGCCTGTCCTGCTATTTTTGGCCAGATTTCGCAATTTGCATTAGCAATTCTGTGACAGGTGAATACCACACTTGTCAGGACCTTGTCACAAACAAACAACTGGTTGAGATAGTTTGGTGACGTTTCCACCTCACTGGTTCTCCACCTACACACACAGCTCTCTTCACAGTCATTCATGTGCTGCTCTGTCCAACGTTGTTTCAGAGAAGCTCAGAATGAAAAACTGCTCTACTTGCAAGTCAACCTATTACAATTTACACTTAACTGCTCTTACATAGATTTGATTATAAGTTGCTGTCTTATGCGACTTTCGTTATTGATCTGTACATTTACGGAAAAACAGCTCATGTTTGTTAAATGACACACGAATAACAAATTATCGGTTCAAAAACACGTCCGAAATTCCACCAAAGAATATTTTAGTAATGGTCTAGTAAGTCGGCAAAGTAAACAAAGTTACGTGTTTGGCACCGATTCAACCCCACCCACCAGTCCAAGGTGTGGGAATTGCTATAAGCGTCGATTTATTTGATTTTGCAAATCTTTCTCTCAGTATGTGGGCCCACTGCAGCAACAAATTTGTCTTCACAAAATGTGACAATGACCACCCCCTTCATAATGTTTACTCTTCTTTCAGGCTCAAACTGATGTGACCATCCCTTAATTACGTGCTTTCACCCGCTCTATGGGATCTTAGTTCATGCTTTAATGCAACCGAGGCACCACTGACAGAAATCACCTGCAAATTGAGACAACAAGGTAAAGGCTGCCCAGTGACAGGTGCTTGGCAGGGACGACTAACCGATAGACACAATTACCTGTCCCGATCACAGACCACCCAGAATATCTGTCAATGTCTTCCTGCTGCTTGTTAGTCACTATATAGGTTTGCTTGAAACCCCACATTGGGCCTAAAACCTCAGAAATAAGAGCTGTGACCACAGATCACCCAACAATAACAACCACAAGCACCGGCTAAACGGGCAGAAAGCAACGTCAATACACCTGTCGCGCTACAGTTGTTTGGTGAATCGTGTTGCACCAGTCTCTAAGCCGTCAGTTAGTTATGAAAGCCCGCTCTAAGTAGGGTGTTCCGCCCCTCCACTGATGGTCGGTGGTCATGACAGCGGGAACCAGCGGCAGGGAGTCTGTGAAGGGGCGAAGATGAACCGCCCCGACAGATTGCTCCACCGCCAACTTCAATCACGAAGCAGACATCATCAAATATCAATGACTGCCGAAAGCCACGAAATGATCGCAAAAAGTCGTCGAGTCATGTTGCAGTGGAAGAAACGATGAGAGGACGACAGAACACTTAGCAACTTAGTCTGGGTGGCCCAGCAACAGCGACATTCCTGTGGCTGTCTACACAGCAGCACAGGCCTAACAGTGGCAGGGTAAAAAGTACCAGGAAAAGGAACAGACAAAAGTATTAGAAAAATAATAGGCAAGAAAGCCCAGTGGAACCTCGGGTCTCAGGTGATTTCATCCAAACAGCCCAAACTTGGGCTAATGCAGGAGTTGTCCTCTAGAATTAGTGAGTCCACTACAGGTTATACATTTACCCACTGTGCGGGATCTTTTACTTCCCCTGGCATAGATACCAGATAGAAGGGACCACCGGCTTTTAGTGTCTCTTCCGAAAGACACAGGCAAATGTGGGGTGAATGAAACTGCCTAAGTTTTGAAACGGCGGTAGATGGGATTGAACCACCGTCCCGTCGATTGACAGTCCGGCGGGCACTCTACAGCGCGACCACTATTAACATCACCCCAAGGACAGGGGTGAACTAAACAGAAAGGTGATTATATTCACAAGGTTAACCTTTAACGCCCTGAGTTTCAGAGGGCTTCAACACTGTGACTTGACATGGGTTCACATAATGAACCGTATTGTACAAATGATTCCTCACAATTATATAAAAGTATACATTATCTGAATCAGAAATGAACTATCTATATATTGGTGTATAAATAATTCTTGTATGACTAACTGAAACTAATTAGTATATAATAAATATGAAAATAAATTTTACTTTGTGATTCCTCCACAATTTTAAGCAATGATATTATCAATTAATACATCATTACACAAGATCACAGTCAAATTTATTTTGAAGAGCAAAATCATGCCTATAAGAATGTTAGTGAAACATTCCACTGGCAAAATGACAAAAACTGCCTGCAACCAGCAAAAACTCTGTTAATGTGAACTGAGTACAACCAGCAAGTTGACATTACTGAGATGTCATTTGAAGGCTATGACATGGCTACTGGTATATGGTACCACATGTCCTCCAAATCAAAAAAAAGTATCACCTGACAGCTTGTCGATCATTTTGATTATCCAGGCCGGTGGAACGAGTCATACTCCTCAGAATGTTAAGGAGAGCCATTTACTTCTCTGCTTGTTAAAAACCACAAGCCTGTTATTAGGCACTCACGCTATCCCGGGATGAAGGCACATAATTTTGAAGCGTTTCACGAATGACATTTCAATTATTAACCAATGGTTGCGGGACAAAAACCTGGAGGGTGTCATTTAAAACCTAGCTGCAAAAACCTGATGAGAATAATGAGTTATATGTGATGGGCAAACACTCATCACTACCTTCAAAAACAACATTTCAGCCACAACAAGGGTAATTGATGCTTTCTAGAGGTGAAACTATATATCAAACTATCAGTGCATTGCAATAATTGATGCGAAAATGGAATCTTATTTGTAATAAATGTATTTATGTTGCCTCCACAGCTTGCTGAGCAGCTGAGAATCCAGTACATATGCTTAGATGTGTAGCTTACTAAACACAATTAGGCCACCAGTGCATTTTCAGCATAATATGTACTCTAGCATCGATAACGTTACATTAACCAAAGTAAAAAAGGGAGAAACAACCTCCTTCTAACTTGTCTGTGATGACAGTAATGATTACAGAGCACACTGTGTGTACCTTGCTGTCAAGGATGCGGTGTCGCAGTCTCTCCAGGTGCTGCTCCTGGTCGTCACTGCTGAAGATTGTGTAGCGAAGAAGGATCCTCGCAAACTCTTCCTCTGTGATGGTCAACATGCCTTTGGAGAACTCGTTGAACTCCAGCTCCAGGACCTCCGTCTGAAGGTTCTCCATGAACCTGCGGAGGAATGAGTAAGTGGAGGATCACCAGATACAACACAAAACAATCTGTTGTTTCTCCATGAACCTGCGGAGGAATGAGTAAGTGGAGGATCACCAGATACAACACAAAACAATCTGTTGTTTCTCCATGAACCTGTGGAGGAATGAATAAGTGGAGGATCACCAGATACAACACAAAACAATCTGTTGTTTCTCCATGAACCTGTGGAGGAATGAATAAGTGGAGGATCACCAGATACAACACAAAACAATCTGTTGTTTCTCCATGAACCTGTGGAGGAATGAATAAGTGGAGGACCACCAGATACAACACAAAACAATCTGTTGTTTCTCCATGAACCTGTGGAGGAATGAATAAGTGGAGGATCACCAGATACAACACAAAACAATCTGTTGTTTCTCCATGAACCTGTGGGTGAATGAATAACTGGAGGATCACCAGATACAACACAAAACAATCTGTTGTTTCTCCATGAACCTGTGGAGGAATGAATAAGTGGAGGATCACCAGATACAACACAAAACAATCTGTTGTTTCTCCATGAACCTGTGGAGGAATGAATAAGTGGAGGATCACCAGATACAACACAAAACAATCTGTTGTTTCTCCATGAACCTGTGGGTGAATGAATAACTGGAGGATCACCAGATACAACACAAAACAATCTGTTGTTTCTCCATGAACCTGTGGATGAATGAATAAGTGGAGGATCACCAGATACAACACAAAACAATCTGTTGTTTCTCCATGAACCTGTGGAGGAATGAATAAGTGGAGGACCACCAGATACAACACAAAACAATCTGTTGTTTCTCCATGAACCTGCGGAGGAATGAATAAGTGGAGGATCACCAGATACAACACAAAACAATCTGTTGTTTCTCCATGAACCTGTGGGTGAATGAATAAGTGGAGGATCACCAGATACAACACAAAACAATCTGTTGTTTCTCCATGAACCTGCGGAGGAATGAATAAGTGGAGGATCACCAGATACAACACAAAACAATCTGTTGTTTCTCCATGAACCTGTGGAGGAATGAATAAGTGGAGGACCACCAGATACAGCACAAAACAATCTGTTGTTTCTCCATGAACCTGTGGAGGAATGAATAAGTGGAGGACCACCAGATACAACACAAAACAATCTGTTGTTTCTCCATGAACCTGCGGAGGAATGAATAAGTGGAGGATCACCAGATACAACACAAAACAATCTGTTGTTTCTCCATGAACCTGTGGGTGAATGAATAAGTGGAGGATCACCAGATACAACACAAAACAATCTGTTGTTTCTCCATGAACCTGCGGAGGAATGAATAAGTGGAGGATCACCAGATACAACACAAAACAATCTGTTGTTTCTCCATGAACCTGTGGAGGAATGAATAAGTGGAGGACCACCAGATACAGCACAAAACAATCTGTTGTTTCTCCATGAACCTGCGGAGGAATGAATAAGTGGAGGATCACCAGATACAACACAAAACAATCTGTTGTTTCTCCATGAACCTGTGGAGGAATGAATAACTGGAGGACCACCAGATACAGCACAAAACAATCTGTTGTTTCTCCATGAACCTGTGGAGGAATGAATAACTGGAGGACCACCAGATACAGCACAAAACAATCTGTTGTTTCTCCATGAACCTGTGGAGGAATGAATAACTGGAGGATCACCAGATACAACACAAAACAATCTGTTGTTTCTCCATGAACCTGGGCAACAATTGAACATTTGAAAGAGTAGTTTTCCATGTGGAGCTGTGAAGCACTGGGTGATCATCAGATCAAACGACTACACGCTGTAGACTATCCGTGAATCTGTGGAGGAATGAACAAGTAGAAGATCATCACATACAATCAAACAACTTCCACCTCCCGGTTCTCCATGAACCTGTGGAGCAATGGACAAGTTAAAGATCATTTGATACAAGTGGACAACCAACCATTGTCTGTAGGTTCTCCATGAACAAGTGTGTAGAAATGGAAGTTCAGATACAATAACACAACTACTGTCTATTTGTTTAACAAGGTTAACAAGTTGCCATCCAGAGCCAAGCTCCAGACGGCATGTGAACAAGGAAGCCTATGGCTTATCGAGTGTTCACACTGGTTCTCCACACAGGCAAAGTCCCATCATCTCACTGCAATATCATGCACACATTTTAAGATTTTCGTTGTGCAGCTGCAAACTATTTGGATTGTAAAATGTCTAGGCACACGCTGCTCGGCCATGTCATGACTGGCAGACACATGATCCTGCATTAGTCCTTGCTTCTCCACAACTCTGTGGAGCAATAGACATGTAGATGATTATCAGACACAACCCAAGAACTGCATGTTGGTTTTCCAACTCATGTCAGGAAATGAATACATGGAAGATGAGATAGAATAACGCGACTACCACAGGTTGGTAGTCCATGACCTTGCAGAGGACTACACAAGTGGAAGACTGACCATCAAATACAAGCAACAGGCGCAGTCCTCACTAACTCAAGCTGTTCTCACCGTCTGAAGCTGTCAAACTTGAGGACGTCTTTCCCGCGCCGGCCGAAGAAGTGGACAGTGAGAGTGGTGTCCACAACGGAGGCAGAGCCGTCCTCCTGTTGGACATGGCCCACATGTCTGACATTACACTCTTCAACAGTGCAAACAAACCATGTATCTCGATTCCCATTTGCATTGCATTCAAACAGTAGACAACTACTGTCAATTCCATCAAGATACTTTACATCTGAACAAACTGATTTCTTACACTTAACACAACTTAATCAAGATCGCTCAATACAAATATAGTTTTATTCAAACTAGCAAACACTTGTAATGGGAATGTTGTATTTACTCATAATTATGTAATAGACAAAAAACCATAATTGCTGTATAACTTCTAAGGCATGCAGAATGAAAAAGACATGAATCAGAATAACTATTCTACGAGCAGAGTTGAACTCACCTGTATTTGCAACAGGTAAGTTGCACAACAAGGCTACAGTATGTGATTAAAACAAACACTGAACTGTTGACACTACTTGGTAGTCAGAGATGACTCCACTTTCCACTGAGTACAGCAAGTACATTTGACAATTTTCTTCAGATTAGTACCATGATTAGTAGGTGGGTTACATAGTAAGGACATATATCCTGCATATCAGAATGATTATACATGGTAAAATACACATTTTATTGTACTAATCGTTCCTGAAACACAATAATTGGCAATATATAATTATATCTACAGAACATTTTCAAATTGTTTACTGGTTGTCAATACGATTCAATGGAATCTAGTATCCTTGTAATGCCAAAGCATATCAGTTGTATAAAATTGTAGAAATTATGTTATAACATTAACAAATTAATTAATGTCTACAGAAAGCTAGCAACTGCTATGGAAAGCAAATTTGGTTAAAACATATTCTCCAGATGTTTTCAAGAAAATTTATTATCCATCTGGATAATTATTTTAACCCTAAAAAGAAAATGGCTGTATCTGTAGAATAAGTAAGCGTGGGAATAAAATGTAAGTGAGAATGTGAGGAGGGAAACAGACGGACGAGATGCACGAGAGCAAACTCTGACAAAATGCACAGGTGACACAAGACATTGTCAACAGCAACTGAGGTGACAACCAACATGACAAACAACAAAATCAGACTGTCAACAGGAACAGAGGTGACAATAACCTCACAAACACAACATGCGACATCAACAGGAACAAAGGCAACAGCCAACCTTACAAACAACAACATGAGACTGTCAACAAGAACATAGCTGATAACCAACCTCACAAACGCAACATAATAGACTGTCAACAATAAAAGCCAACTTCACAAACACAAAAACATGAGACGAGACTGTCCACAGGAACAGAGGTGACAACCAGCCTCACAACAACATGAGACGAGACTGTCCACAGGAACAGAGGTGACAACCAGCCTCACAACAACATGAGACGAGACTGTCCACAGGAACAGAGGTGACAACCAGCCTCACAACAACATGAGACGAGACTGTCCACAGGAACAGAGGTGACAACCAGCCTCACAACAACATGAGACGAGACTGTCCACAGGAACAGAGGTGACAACCAGCCTCATAACAACATGAGACGAGACTGTCCACAGGAACAGAGGTGACAACCAGCCTCAACACAACATGAGACGAGACTGTCCACAGGAACAGAGGTGACAACCAGCCTCACAACAACATGAGACGAGACTGTCCACAGGAACAGAGGTGACAACCAGCCTCACAACAACCAATCTTGAAGACAACACAACCACATGACAGCACCAGACATTGTACAGTTACAAGCGGCTGGTCAACATGCCAGCTAGCACAATCATCTATGTAAACTCGAGATGTTCATTGGTTACATGCAGGTTGTGTGAAGATCTCCAGTGAGAGAGTGCAGAAACATGCACAGATGGAGAGAAAAGTTTGCCTGTAAGGACACCTGTCCGGTGACAAGACGTACACTAATCGTAGTTAGTCGTTCGTCTGGCGTCACGAGTGTTATGATGCGCTCCAGCTGAAGTGAAGGATAGAATAGCGGGATTAGTGACTTTGGTCAACTTGCAGAAGACACCTGTGGTTTACCTGTGTGTTATCACTATCGGGGGACGGTTTCACTATGATAATGATAAATCCATCACTAAACAGAATCCATTGTAAAATGTCAACAGTATTTACAAAATGCAAAAACAAGCACCCTGTGACACGACACTATTTCTGTTTCAGAAAATCACTGTAGAGCATGACTGATTTAAAAAAATCAAAATTGTGCTCATGAGCTAATAAGAATGTGTGAAAAACCGTCACTAGACTTTATAAATTAGCATACCTATGCTACTCAGAATTATGTTTTTATTTGTAACTGTTTTTGATTTTATCTTACGTTTCACCTTATCAAGGAGGCTCTATCAGAACTAATGATGATCTGTATTTGTGACAGTTTGTATTTCTCTCTATTACACTTTTGTTGTTCTTTCCCATGTTGTCTCTTTGATTACATGAGGGCAATAAACAAAGATGAGGGGAATTACATAAGCATCTCGTGATGTCACTCATCCAAGTCATCATTAGTACTGATGATGTCATCTTAATAAATTATTATAAGTACCTGAAAACAAATGTATTATGAATGTGCTAATATGACCCGAGTAGTAAAGAACCATCCTAAAGAATGTCATCACTGTGCGACCTTTATCACTACGGTCATTTCATTGACATTCATTCATAGACATGAGCTGATCCTCTTCTGGTGAACAACTGTGTTTAATTGACTCTATCCATGTCTGATTTTATCTACGGACCACGTTTACATAAACGTGACTGATATCCATCGTTTGATTGCAATGGTCAATCCACCTGTCTGTAACTGTGTTACTTCAACTAGGCACTAGTCAGGTGTGATCAAATTTCACACACGTTACAGGCCAAAAAGGTTTGGCCCAAAAGGTGCATTTCACAAAACTGCAAAAAAGGGGAAACCACTGATTGTTTTTTTCTTTAGAAACAATAAATAATTGACTACCATTTTACTGCAGACACGCCTACACATTAAACTGCTATCATATGACAATAAACAGATTAAGTGAACACAAAAACAGGACATACACAGAGTAAACATGAAGAAAACATATCAAACATAAAACAAGTGAGAGAAGAAAACAGAAAGATAGATGCAGAGTAAAAAATAAGGCTGACACAATGAACACAAAATAAAATATACAAAGAACATAAAAACAAGATAAACAGAGTAAATCAACAAAATAAACAAGACAGAACATGCATGACAGAATAATAGACAGAAAATACAAATTGCAAAAAAGTAAATCAACAAATTACATGTAAATTAAAATTAAAAAATTATGCAAACAGCAAATTAATAAATTACATTAACCAAATACACTGAAAGATGTCCCATCAATTGTAACTTATGGTTAAATAGTACAATATTCTTTCATAGTTTGAGCTTAATATTCATAGGTTAATTCAGAATGTTTTGTGGCTTTAGTAGTATTTATAATGTAGGTGTTAGGAACATTCATGATATTAAGAAAATCCGACGCTGGCACACTGTTAAATTAGAACCCCACACACAAAATCACACAACTGCAAACAAGAACAACAAACTTTCTACCCGAAGGTAGGTGAGGCCATTCAGTGACATTTGATGGCCTCACACAGTCAAATCTGTTAAACGCCACATGTTAACAAATCAATAAGCATAAGTATCCTCTGAAAAGCTGCGTCAATGGAACACATGGCTGTGCAATAAATAACAATTCTACTGTGCCAAGGCACTTGGTTCACAGGTGGTTCAACAATGCGACAAAACTGACGGGTTAGGCATTTACAATATCAACTTGTGAATGAATGGATCAGTATGGCGAGGAACTGTGGTGGATAAGCAAGGTCGTAAATGTGGATCAGCTGAAGGTGATGTCAAAACGGATCATATTTCAGCTAAGTGCCACCCATATAAGCCAAAATGATTACGCATTAAAGCAATGTGTAAAGAAGAGAAAGAGACTATCTTACGTCGTCTATTTCAGGCCACATCTGCAATAATAAACCATTTTCTAAATAATGTGCACCGTTCATCTCACATGGATGATTCTGAAAACAAACACGGTCACCATTCCTGTATCTCAATCAGAAGGTAATTTTGGGGAGATTGAAAAAATCAGTGCCACAGTAGAATTAAAGAAAATTAGTACCTGTATATATTAATTGTAAAAGTTAATCGTAAAACATGTAAACTACCAAACATGCCTGTTTCAAAAACACCTTTGTAATACTAATAAATATTATTATATAAAAAGTTAACACAGCCAACATATATACTTCTATTCACTGCGGACATAGGTAACAAATAGATAACATCTTAATAACCTATAATGGAAAACATCTAACATTATCAACGTAATACAGCATACAACTATACAGCATTAAACTATTTCTCTATAGATATATACCCATCTAAAGCACTAGTGCTTTGCGTAAAGCACTAGTGCTTTGTGTGTTCACTAGACTGTAAGGATAGTCAGCTGCTGTAGCAGACCAAAAATAATTACATTTGTTTAAAGAAATACTCTGTACGTTGTCGTCAACTCTCCAAACTGCCAGTGTTTACATCAACATACAACTACACATTACAAATAACATCAATTAACGAGAATAGGCCTGATGCACATGTGATGTAACGCTATTATACTTAGATTATACACTGTACATGGTAATATTAAATAATCATAACAGGACACATTAGCTATCATTAGAATGTTTCTATTTAAATGTAAGCACAAAGATTTATGCATTCACTTGTAATAATAATTGTCAAGGAGTTATATTAATTTCAACATATATTACATGATGGCTAATGAAATGTGCTTTAATCAGCTTTAATATAAAAACCAGTATTCTTCTGCCGTGTTTAAATGCATCTTTACAAAAACACCACGTGTGACCTTCTAGCTGCAACCAATCTGAATGAAGTGTTCAATTCAAGTGATGAATGCAGTTTCTGAGTAACCACCTGCATGAGTCAAACATAGCTGTATAAATGTGTTAATGTGTATAGTTAATATATGTGACAAGCAGACTTTCATGACACATTTGTGTTGGCAACAAAATCAACAATTGCGCAATCTTTTGTGAAATTATTTCAGAAAGTGACCCAAAGAAAATAGAGCACATCTATGTTACCTGTAACTTTTTCCTTGGATTCGTAGACTGTCTGTAAATTACTGTCGTGGATACAAAAACATGCTAGTGCTGTTTTATTGGGAACTGTATTTGTAATTAACGACTCACAGTAAACTGAAACTTATAACTGTGTTTCCATATAGTAGCCCAGAGAAATGGTTACAAGAACTATAATAATAATGACTTGTTATGCGCCAATATCCTCGAAGATCAAGTTCAGTGGCACAACAAAACCAAGGCATTAAGCAATCTCGTAATCGTATAACAATACGTGAGTCGTCGATGGATGGAAGGTGTTAGGAAGCTAAGGAGGATAGGCAGCTTCAAAGAGATAGGTTTTTAGACACTGGTGGAATGAAACTACATTTCCTTCTAATTTAACACTGAAATGGAAATGAACTCCATCGAGCTAATGATGTTATCTGAAGATATGATACTATCTGATATCTATAGATACTACCCAGTTATGGTAGAACATTACATAAAACATTTAGAAAAATGTGGTGACAAAGTTGTATACAGTGTCAAATGCAATATAAACATTTTATACTTCAATTACTGATTACATGTTTCTGGTATGTCATCAATAAGAAAGACAGATTTTTGGAGACAGACTCCATACACACGGTTGTTGATACCAGAGGAAGTCAAATTATGAATCGAATGTAAATTTTATTTTCCATCTCTTACACTGTTTGTTATATATAGTGTGGGTTTATTACAATATGATTCAGTTACATTTTGTTTACATGTTCTCTGGGCCATGTTATTAACCTAAGCACAGTTGAATATTGTCCAACAGCAAGTTTTTAGCAACCAACTAAAACACACTGAGCAGTAACACCAGTACACAGCTAGGCAAATGCAGCAGGCAAAGGCAAATTATTACAAATGTATTAGCATAGCACAGATGCACATGTACAAGGATAACTATGTGAAAGGCACGCAAAAAACAAACCAGAGAACTAACTGGTATAGAAGCGTGCATTCAACCATGCAAATGGCACATGCAAATTGCAAACAAGAACACGAAGGCTTAAATATATAACCATGCACCAAAGGGTACACGCCAATGCAAAGTTGCAAACAAATAGGACACAGAGGCATGCAATGATGGAGATAGCACACAAGAACGGCAAACAACGCAGCAACAGATATAACCATGCAATAACCACGCAGAAGCAAAAGAACTGAGAGAAACGTACGGGTGAGTCTTGCTTTAGGAGGTTCCAGATATTCTGGCGGTTGTCAGTCGGTCCCACCTTTGCGGTGCGCTGCACATCTTTTCTCGTGAACACAGTCGGACTGATTTGAACTAACTATGAGAGGAGAGACAGAGGGAGAGAAGACAGCAATGCTGTAGACAATGGAACCAAATCATGACACGGCAAGAACACTGTCAAAGACAACAACACCGCTGCCACAAACGACTTCACTTCACAACACCACCTCAACAAGCAGGAAACTGTCTCTTATACTTCCTGGTTAAACATGTTTTCAGTTCCGTAACTGTGAACTATTTCACGCCAATTTAAAGAAGTGAAGTCATTCCTGGCAGAAAGATATCCCAGATCAACATAGCAAAACTTAGTGATTTCTGCGGGGTTTTGACCAGCAACCACCAAATCTTCCTGTGTGCTTTCACTTTTGCTTTAAAACCATAACAGGATTATACCCTTTAATAATGTTAACATGATTACATGTCTTTAAAATCTTTACATCAATGCATGCTGATAAACACACAGTGCCAAACTGGCATAAATATGATTTGATAATAATTTACATATACAACTATATGACTTTTTACTATAGACAATATCCACAACCATGACTTGCACAGATCTGGATTGTGGCAACTCCACATAGGATCAGACAGTTGCTGGCCATAACACACAAATACACTGACAACACAACTTGAGAAATAATAACAAAGAATAACCCATACAAAGCAATAACATAAAAATGAAACGAAAACATGTCCATTTGCACTATTACCCCCATCTGGGTGATATGGTTTGTTACTCGGAACAACAGAGCTTTCGTTTTAATTAACATCAAGTCTCTGATTAATATTTGGCTAATAATAACAGAAATGAACTGCACAGTTGCAAAAACATTGTGAAGCATATCAAACATATTTGTGCATAAAATACCATGACCACCGGCAATGTTGTTCCTTGACAGATATACAAAGGACTCATGAGGTGAGTGCGCCTATACCATGTACACCTGCCAGCACAAACACATACACACTTTTATTTCGACATATTACAAATATTTGCAAAACCGGAAAAAGCATTACAAATACTCGCAATATATTTGCAATATTGTGAAGAGTATTACCAATACTCACAATAATTTTGCAATGAGATTTAAATACGAAATAAACACTATTGCAAAGACAGATGCAAAACACAACTCGAGTATTTGTGATATATTTATGAAAACATCACGAGTGTTGCACATAATGTTTTCATAACAACTGCAAGTGTTTCCTAATACTATATTAAAAGTACATGCATGGTTTCTACACATACATCTTGTGGATGTCCAGCTGATATATGTGACAAGTGACACACACACAGACTGCTCAAGATAATTATGTCGCTTATGTAGCTTAGAGAGCTTAACAAGACGCACACACAAGAACTGGCACACATGTGCATAAGCACACACAAGCACGTGTTGCTTGTTCATAGTTGTGGCAAATACTGGGTGAGGACTAACATCATGTGAAGTGGTGGGGTGGGTAACTACTAGCCAGGGGAGAAGCACAACAGACAGGAGTGGGTAAGTTTAAATAACACCAGGCACCACACAAGGAGTTGACAATTCAAGTCAGTCAGAAGTGCAGTTCAAATTGCAGGAAACACACGTGACCAAAGAGTGCATCTTTCCTGGTTGTTCCAAAATTTTCCTTGGTTTTACTTAAGATATATGCATTGTTGGGCTGGCAATTTTGTTTACTTTTTTAAAAACATGTATTTTGAAAATGCAAAATCTTTTCCTACATAAAATGTTATAGAAATCAAATTTACATGGAAACAACTTTTTAACACCACTACATGAAAATTACAATGTTTGGATGATTACATTTAAGACAATACTATAAGACACAAGACATCCCCTGTGGCCATATTTGTTGTGACTGTGCCAGGAGGCACCCAGAACATTGCTGTCACATTGCCAACTTTATAACAGCCATCTTGTTTGTTTGTTTGTTTGTTTTCTTATCTGATTTTCAGAGAATCCAATAATAAATTAATCATGCAGTAATTTGGCTTATATCAATATATATTACTGGTATATCGTTCAATGTTATTGCTTCAAAGGAGCCATACCATTAGTTCCATGATGATTCTGTAAGGAATTGACTTCAAATGGTAGTTACTTCATCATTATCTGTGACAACTTATGAACTAGCCAGCAGATACTGAACTTTGCAACTTTGGTCTTAATAGTTTTGATTTTCCCTCCCAGTTTTATGATGCATGTAATTAATAACAGGGTGTTTCATTAGTTCAACCGGCTACTCTAAATGTGTTATTAAATTCACTCAGGTACGTGCAAGAGAACACGTGCAAGCACATACCACAGATCATGAGTAATCAAGAAAGAAACGTGCAATTTCACATCAAGCATAAGGAGAACTGGGATTTCATGCAACATGAGATGCATTTTTTTACCCGAGTTACAGCTTTGAACTGTGTAAACGACACAGTGATACCTAATGAAACACAACGATATGCCATTCGCTTGCATGTACCAACATACCATGCTAAGTAGCATGGCATGACGCGAGAACTAGATGCTACCAGAAGTCAGACCCTAAATCTATACAGTTGACATGAGTTCGCATGAGTCAAAGACGAACAAAAAGACTTAGTCACCGACACCACCGTGTGCTTTACCTCCATATTCAGAAGTATTCTCTCCATCTACATAGCAGGCAAAATACAATTGAACTGTTAACACCTTTAGTAGTTAACGCCATGTCACACAGCAACAAAAACCACACCGAAAAAAAAAATTTATATTTGATACAAAATCACTAGAACACTTGCAATGTTAACGTTTCAAACAACTACAATGGTTATGACTGGATTTGTTACATACACATTCTGATAGTAGTTTCAGTGATCAAGATAATTAACTGTAATAAATAAGGTCATTGTCTAAGACAAGTTATTGGAGAAAAACAGCATCTTTGTGTTTGTTAGCAAGTTACACTAATAAAAGCCTTAAAATTCAAAATCTTAAGTTTTTCTTATCATAAAATCATGTTGTTATTTACATAATTATATATATATATATATATATATATATATATATATATATATTATAAGTAAAAAAACATGATTTTATGATAAAAAATAAATAAGATATATATATATATATATATATATATATATATATATATATATATATACATTATAATATTATAAATGTTCTAACTTACTGACAGTCAAATAATATGTCCTACTGAATCACAGTTCAATAGATGTTGGACATTACTTGTGTAACTTGAATATTCCTGTGTCTAAACATCGTTAAACCCATTAAAATCCATTTGATTGGCCAAGAGGATGTAAGTATAGATGTCAGTAAAAAATGTCACATGCATGCACGCACGCACGCACACACGCACGCACGCGCGCACGCACGCATACACACACAAGCACTGGTATTAACATAACCCTATTTTTACATAAGTATATCACAATGCTTCTAATGTAATACTCATTAAAACCTGCATTAGTAGTCATCTGTCCGTAATGGTCATGTCCTGAGTAACTTCCATTAGTGAGTATGAGTCATGACACTCTATAATGGCAACATTGTGCAGTCCTGACAGTAATCTTTACGGACAGGTTTGACTCTATATAATTTAGAACAACATAAAGTGTATGTTACAAAGTTTGAATATTTAGCCCTAGCATGCAATGGATTCTGACTGTCTCTATTCAATAATAATAATAATAATAAATAATAATAATACAGATTACCAATATGTTTCTAAAGTGCCCACACATTCAGTAACATGACTGCAGAGGCACAATAACTAAAATATTATTGTATATTACACAATAATAATGTTGAGACTCCAGATGTTGTGGGTGTATGTTGTCACAGAGATAGCTTTCTTGTAAATGTTAATTTTGTTGTTGTTAGGAGGTTAAATTGATTTATATACAAAACTACCCTTTTTATGTTAACTAATTTAACATGAAATTGACCCTTTCTCAAATTTCCCCACCAAATTCACCTCTGTTGAATTTACAGAATAAACACATCAACAAGCTGCATTTTATACAAACAATATTTTCGATCAGTTTCATTTTCCCGAAATAATTTGTCCATACATCAGAGCAATCCCTCTGTGGCAGACAGAGATGAATGTCTTGGGAAATAACACTAATAGCCAGGGAGGCCCAGAGGTATAGTAGGAACACTCCCATTTCAGGGGTTTCTGTACTTCACATCTTATAGTAACTAATTACAACTGATTATCAATTTACAGTAATCTATTACATACAATATAAATGACAATCTGTAAATACCAATTTTTAGTATAAGTATTATTTTAGTGTAAGATTGATTTCTACTTCGTAAGAAAAAATAGATGGTCTCAATAACATTATTGCTAACAATTCGACTTATATTTCTAAAGTGTGAAATATCCGGCTGGACTGTTTCACAGTAACGCAAATGCTACAAATCTACATTCACACCTCCACTTTATATAACAGATAATTTACCAGTTAAACCCAGAGAAAACATGATTTTCTGGTTTTCTTTATCATAGTTAATCTTGTGGCAGTGGTTGATGGGATACATACATCACAGTATTGATATGTAATACTTATTAAATTGTTTTAAATGATGTCACCAGTTATAAATATATACCCAGTTCCCTTACCACATTAATAAAACATCTCCAATTTGTATAAATATAATTGCCCCAATATTGCAATTTTATGGTCTACTTATGATTTGATAAAACAATTATTACTGGTGATATACACTGTACCTTTAATAATCTTTAACAACCTCTCATGACTGTTAACCTCATTATGCTGGTGGCTAATTAATTACATTGACATCTAATCACGTTTTCATATTAAACACATTCTGCCATCAAACATCAATATGATTAACTAAAGCAAGGTTGTCTGTACATACACCAGGAATCATCTGGCGTTGTAATTATTAGCAGGAAGTGCACTGAGTCAGATGTACTTTGTCCCGGTTGTGGTGATGACCGTGAGAACCAGCCAACTTCAAAGGCACTTCAATGGAATGATGCCTGAGCAATAATTACCAATAAAGATCATCACAAAATGTGGTCTAATATCAGACAAAATTACTTTCATCTGGTCTCGACCCCCGTCTCCAAGACGAACATCTGCAGATATAGCATCTCGCAGATGAAAGTTTGCAGATACTGATATGTTGATATCAATATATTAACAGTATTTGTACCCGAAATGGAAAATAGTGACGGCCAAATCCAGATGAAACCAACCCTGAAATGAAACTAATTTCATCTGATATCAGACACTGAATTTCCGAGATGATTCCTTAGTGGCGGTTTTTACAATATGAATGTTTGTTTACCATTTGAATGCTTTGTTTATAATTTGAACATTTTGCTTGTTTACTGCAAACGACACAGCATCAGCAGCTGGGGACAGACAACCTGCATTTGACGAATCAACTGATGTCATGGTCAGGGGGTCATTCATAACTGTCAACATTTTTGGAAGCGTACAAACAGTACATATTTTCTTGACTGCCTACCCCCCTCCAAAGAGTACACTAAAATGTTCATTGTTGTGACCAATATGTACCAACGATAGCAAGTTGGCATTTTTAAACATGGCAGCCTCTGACCCCCCCCCCCAGCATACAGTTTGTACACTCTGCAAAATGTTGACAATTATGAACTACTCCTAAGACCGACTATGTGTCCAGCTAACAGGTATCAGTATATTATTGCACTCACCACTAGGAACTCTTTCTTATCGACCCGCTGGTTGCCATCCATGTCAAACATGTTGAAGGCTATGTCAAAGCCAGATCTGGGTTCTGCAATGAACCAACATTGGCATTTTACGTTTTATGGCACACTTCTGTAGACAATAACATAACGAGTAATGGGTCATCTCATAATGAAATGGTGTCTGATGTTTAATGCCAAACAAAATCATAACTCAAATTTCTGCTTTTACTACCAGGAAGAAATGCAAATCACAGACACACACAAAGAAAACTCTAAATAACCCTATCAGGTTTTTTTTATATTCCAGTTGGTAGGTGAAAGGCTACTGGGGACATAAATACCAGAAACAAGTTACACTTTCAGTGAGCTATAATTAGCAAATTAATTATTAGACACTGTACATTATGCTATACAGTACAATCATGCCTGACTGGCACCATACCATACCTTCAATACATAGTAAACCAAGTACGTAAGCATGTATGTATTCAATCTACATACTTTTTCAGAAAAGTAAACAAGTATTTATTTACAACTGACCAAATGACTCTCTAGTTCTACATCATCCACCAGATGGCACCAGAGAACACCTACTCATAAAGTTACTTGGTGAGTGGTGAGATTTACACCAAAGTTGACCAAATAAGTTGACATTACAATTTGTCATCCTGATTATTTTGTCTTTGTTAAAATATTGGCATATGGTCTTCCATTCAGATTAGTTAAGCTTAACATTTATATAGCTGGTTAGAATGAGCCTGTCTCGATAAATTTCTGAAAGCATTCATTCAGTCTCCACAACTGCTCCGTCAAATTCCTGCTCTTACTCCACCAATTGTCTGTTTGTCTGCTCCACAAATGCCTGCTAACTGCTCCACAAATGCCTGCTGAGTGGTGAGATGCTCCTTCAAATACTTCATCAACAGACAAAAAACTGAAGTGAAACGATCATAACCAGAGTGAAACGGGGAAGCTCAAAGGTAGATTAACCATTGGCATGTGGTTTGCTTTTGGGGAGCAGACAATATTTTAAGTATTATCACAAATGGAAACAGACTGTATGAACATGATAAAGTTAATTCCTGAAATGTCAACAATTATCTTCATGGTATAAGCACAGAGACATATTTATGTCCATGTCGGATGGCATTGTATTTAATGATATCATAACAGATGAGCTGCCACAAGTACAGTCCTAACAATGAAATATGGTATGGTCCCTTCTAGCCACATTTGGTTAAGTACATCACCATGTGCACCATCGGACGGGATGGGCTTCCAAGTGGGATTTGACAGTTTAAGTGGTATTGTCACCGCACATAAACTTGTTGGGATATGTAAATATATATTATATATATATATATATATATATATATATATATATATATATACATATATATATATATATATACATGTATGTATATATATACATTATATATATATTCACATATATACATTATGTATATATATAAATATATATATAAAACATATATATATATATATATATATATATATATATATATATATATATATATATATATATATATATTATATACATATATAATATATATAAATATAAATATATATACACACACATAATATATATACATACTGAGTGTAACTACCAGTAATATTTGGTGACATTCACATGTTACTGCAGTGAAGACTGTTTTACAGGAATCAGTGGTGGTTCATGAATTAAAGGAAAGCATTCCATCAGCGAGACCAATTATTAGCCACCTAATATGCCACGGGAAATCAACAACCAAAGTTAAAATTTCCCGAAGTTCTCCGAGATAGACTGACAATTTCCTGAAGTTCTCCAAAAGATTCTGGTGCCCAATTACCTGGTCTATTGCTTCTTCAAATATTTGACCACTCAATGGGGTGCATTAATAACATATTTTGTCAGTTCCCAGCAAACTCTACAAAGATGTCATCCATGAGGTCTTGTGTCATCCATCCATTATTCACCAACGTCACTTGGCTCTCCCACGGGGCTCACCAGAATAAATCTTCCGAACGTCCACATGGGTAGGGCAGGGCAGGGCGACAAAAGAATACCCAATGTGTGAACGTACCAGCTCATCAAAGAGGGCCAAAACCACAGTGGATCCCGCCTGGCAGCCGGGTAAACAGAGGTGAAAGAATTACGGGCTCAACTACGCATTTGAGGGCGGACACACACTGGCCAATGCTGGGCTGGGCCAAGGAATGGTTCCCATGTTTGTGAAATGTCAGTTTCGTCACACTTGCATGCGGTTGTAGATTATCTCCGTGAGCATCTGCGTCATGGGCGTGTGTCGCAGGTTTGAAAACAAAGTTGGATTCTGCGGGAATTTCTGAACATAACTCTAATCGTGGCCGGTGGCTTTCATGTGTGAGAAGGTCAGGATTGTCCCACGGTTCACCCGCGGGCCAGGTAAAAACAAACACTTCGATAATACGTCATATTCCATTGCATGATAGAGCTGTCTGTGACGCAGGTGAAACCATTCAGGTGTATGTGACACAGAGTTCAAATTGTTTTATTCCCCCCTCCTTTCTCTGTGTCTAGGATCGTTTCAATACTCGATCTCAATTTCTGTTTTCATTTTCCTCCCCTCACTGACGTTGCACCGTTGTCTCGACAAACCATCTCAACACTCCTCCACATTTCAGTTTCATTCTCCACTCCTCTCAGAATCCCGCCAAATCTCTACACAAAATCCTCCCATTGTAATTTAATACTGATGTTTTTAATTTGTCTTAGCTTCACACACAATTGTGGCGGTGTACAACACATTTTTATATCATGTTCATCAAATTAAAGCTTTGGTTAGCCTTGCCTCCTTTTCCGTCCCTGCTATATGACGAGTGAGGTGGGCCACCTCACTGTTTTTCTAAGCCACCTCACCCCCCCTTTCTTTTGTCCCTACCGACTATTTTCACGTACTGTTACAAACATGTTTACACACTAACTTGTATATTGAATTGTTTCCCCACTACACACCAGAGAATGGGTTAAAACACCCTTCATGATGTACCATTTTGAAGCTAGTTTTCAGTGCTTGCTCAGCTCACCCTACCACTACGCCTGTCACTTTCCCCCAGCCGTACAAGCCCTGTCAGAACAGAAGTGATGTTTCTCCCACCTGTGGTGCACACACATTCCACTTTCAAGTATTTGTGTTTTGAGTATGTATATCTTAACATCATTTATTATATATTATTTTATTTCACATTTTATATTTATACTAGATCATATCAACTGTTATTTATCGATGTTATAAAGAACAACTTTTTATTCGGACCTATTGTATGTGAATGCTCTTATTTATTTATGTATTTATTTATTTATTTTAAAGTAGCAGTATATTTTATCATAATCGTTTGGTGCATGTGAGTGTATTGTCAAGTGAACATTCTTGTACGACGACCTAACATTACAACATATTCCAATGTTTTATTGTAACTGCAATGAAAACACATGGCAGTAAAGCTGATCTTATCTGATCTTTACTCAAGACAAACACTGCTTTCCAGTCTCTGGGCATCTACTTTCCCTGCCAACTGTTCTACTCCAAATTGCTCAACAGGTCCAGTCCACTGTAGTCGACTTCTCATCAGTTTCTTTAGTCTTTCCTTTTGTTTTCTACGCAGCTGTTCACCTGTCAAGAAGCTGCACATATTTACGTTTTTGTTTCTTCAAAATTCGACGCAATTACTGATTTTAAGTTTCTACCAAACAATATTGTCTATGAATGTTTTTCTCCACTGTATGCTGATAGCTACAGTTTGTTTCCCGTTATAGCTACTCGTTAAGTTTGACAGGCAAACTAGTCCCGTTATAGCTACTTATTTAATTACACAATTCAGGAGGGGACAGCAAGAGGGAGCATTAATTATTTCAGATTACTGTAAGATGTCTACATGAAATATATTAATGAAGGACACATTTTAAGAGAATGATATATAAATGTAGCTGTCAGTTATTTGAAAATTGAAAATATACCATAAAACACTTGTGCAAAACATTTATTTCAAAAGACAACTATGTTAATTGTACTGAGTACAGAATTGCATTTATCAAAAAGTAATGCAAGTCATAATTTATTCTTGTTATGTGGTGGTAGGATGGCAGCATCAGGTTTAGCAGCCATGAACTGGAAGATGTTGGGATGGTGTTTCCCCACCACTTTCGCAAACTTGGAATTCCATCCCTCAACATGGTTGTTTGTTCATTTGTCAGTTTCTGTGTGGACATTCCACATGTCCATGGAGATCTTTGCAGCATCACCAAGCCATGTCTCCACAAAGTACACTGTACTTGTTAAAGATTATCATGTGACTTTGTGGAAATTCCTCAGTGGGACACACTTACATCAAAGTCATCCACCCCTCATGGTCATCAGCTGGATGGAGATGAAATAGTTAATGCTCCCTTATCTTGTTACAATGTAAAGTGGAGAAATAGAAAAGTAGCTATAACGGGACTAGTTAAACTGTCAAACTTAATTAGTAGCTATAACGGGAATACAAAGTAGCTATAACTGGAAGAAACCAAATTATGTTGATGATCAATACAGGGTATGTTATATAGTGGTATCATGCAACTCGCATGAAGATCCAAATGTAAAAATGCAATTATTATTTGATGCTTGAATTATATTATGGTTGATCGTTACAAGTTACCTGTACTTGCCTTAGTGCGCATTTATTAGTGCAAGTATTTAAACGAAATACTTGTTTTTGGATCTGTCCCGGAACAGTGAACCAGACCGCCAAACCTGTTCCACACATCTATGTTTTGCACTGCACTGAGATGTCTGCCAATCATCCATCCTAGGTCAGCTAGACCTATTTTAGTATTCCAGTTCATCAGATCATTTCTGTTTTGTTGGCTGATGAATTCTCAAAGCTGCTGTCCTACGTGTCAGTGATGTTCACCGGTAAGGATTAAGTTACTGCAATGCCTGACGCCTGCATTCAGCTTTATCTACCCTCATCAAATGGTTCATCACAGCAGAAGTCACTGATCAAGATCACAGATGGCCTGTCTCAAGGTGGCTGTCTCTTAAATCCCCATCCCCATGCAGGTGTTTGACAGAACAGAGTCAGCCACACCACAGATATTTTACTGTTTAGATTTCGCTGCTAATTTATTTTTATTTATTCCAATTTTATACTAATTACAATCTACACACATTTATCATTTATTTAACACTGTTTAGAATTGTATATTTTGCCTAATGTCGTGGGTGAAAGAGGATATGTGGTGTTCATGTCCCATAGTAAATCCTGCTGTAAATATGACACAGTACTATTTATTTCCTTTGCGGAAAGTGGTGGTGAACAAACCACCACAACCTCATGTAATACTTCAAGTGTAACATGTGCTATTTCAGTGATTCAGACCTTGGAACAGTCCACAAATACTGGGCTATTTCACTCTCTCTGCACTGTAACTGTCATTGGTCTCTTCTACCCAGTGTCTATGTCATGGGATGTAGAAACCCACAGAATAAATACGGGTGGACTCTATGGTCAAGTTCAACACAGGGCATACTCTATTCTAGGAAACGAAAGACAGTAATAAAGCAGTCCTTTGATGTTTATACTGGGAAATGCTGACAGAGAAATGTTGACAGACCAGCTATGACTATGACTGGTAATCTATGGGTCACACTAGTCGGTTTGTTTTTCTGTGGTGTCAGGTTACGTGGTTGATGAAGATATGACTGGACACTAGATCTTCGCTTAGATAGCCCACTAATTCACCAAATACTCTGGAGGTGTCTAACACCACGACACAAACACATTTCAAATGCAGGTCTGTTTATATAACACACGCAGAAGATTGGTTAGATTTTATTTAAATTAAGCTTCTGTGTTTTTGAAGCACATAGCCTACTCAAAAAGATGTTTCTATGAGTGAAGACACTGTGTTATGAGGTATATAAAGTTACTATTATGATAGTATCTATTTGTGTGACTGATGTGTTACTCACCAGGACACCAGCTTCAAGTCCTTTACTTGTAGGACACAATATGTTACAAAGTACATGACTGTTGTGATGACAAAGTGTTACATTGTACTTGCTTGTGAAGACAAACTGTTACATGATACTTACTTTGAAGACAATGTGTTACACCTTATTTACTTGTAGGATACAATGTGTTGTAAAGTACTTATGTAGACAATGTGTTACAGTGTACTTACTTGTGAGGACACACAACAGGAACAAGTACTCTGTATAGGAGATCAGTCCTACAAGAAACAGAAAACTCTTTGTAGTCACTGTATGTTCATGATGTTAGTTCACAGTCCAAAATGTTTATTACGAAGTCTTACACACCTTAGTACACTTTGTGGTTAAAGTTATAATCAATATTAAACAGAACTACTGATCATTCAAAAATACAATGTATAATAACAAAAACCATAATAAAAACATTAGTTGTAATGTAGAACAAAAAATGAAAGCTACAAATTACTTGCAGGTTGTGTAAATGCTGGCAACATAAAAAAATTCTTTCTAAAAATGGAGGGCTACACAATGTTGCAATCTCGAAAAGCCACAGTTCCCTGTCCAAAGCCATTGGGTTACTTCTGGTCTGGATGGCAAACTTGTTCAATCTTGTTAAACATCTTGAAGGATAGTATGAAATTACGCAATACAGTCTGGCACCTGGATGTAGGAAATCAAGCGCCAGGTTTCAAACCTGTTTGCTACCTGGTTATTTCACCAGCCCACCTGGTGAAATGGGTCCATAATGTTGGGCACTAACACTTGATTTCGTCAAACAAAATATCATTACATTTGGCATATTTTGACTGTATGGAGATCTCAAAATCCAAGTCACAGCTTGTATATATTTTTTAATAATACAATACTTTGCAAAGCAGTCTCATTAAGAAAGTTCCTATTTATAACTTACAAGTTATCATTTACAACTACCTGCAGGTTTAATGACATATAATTGCCATCAGTGGACACTGACTACTAGGTATACATCTCCCTTTTACCATCAATGAAAACAGATTTACAATAATGAATATATAAACATAAGGAATGTTAACATTGGAAAGATAGTAATGCCACCACTAACATCACCTTGCAGATATTGACTAAATGACACGTACATATAAGACAGCTCACTCTCGTCCACTGCTGGCTTTTATTTTATTGTGGATGAGTGTTTGCAGTTGACACTGCCCTGGTGTAGCATAATGGCAAAAGATTCAAGTTTTGAATTATCAGTGCCAATTCAGCATGGCACGGTATGTGTTCTACTTATGAGACACCAACAGACACACACACGAACTTGTGCACTCACACATTGCGTGTCTATTAGGAACTATTATGGTACACAGTGTGCGTGCTATCGTGATTAGTCTATATCACACTACACAGTGGGAGGCAACATATTTCTCAGCCATTTCCTTTCATTTGTGTCTGGAGACTCAGTAAGAGATAACAACCACTAAATTTACTTTTCCCTGAACAGAGTGTGAAGTCTTTGATTGCGACTTTAATCAGAAGTATTTCAACATGCGAGTCTTGACTTGATCAGATAGCATCACAAGTGATGGATTTAGTCAATTCAAATCAAAGAATCCACTGCTCACTCGTGTAAAACGGATCAACAATAATTTGTAAGCATTGGCTTTGTGTGTACCTGTCAGCTATTTTAGGGAGGACGCGTTTATTTTGAAACCCTATACATGGAGCTTTGTATTCCAAAGTCGGCTTTTCTAAATAACAGACAAAACTGTGCATTCAGATTCCAGAACTTTAATCTTTGCACCGTAGGGGAACATAAACCTATCTGGTAACTGGTCATTACCATCATCATTGTGAGCAATGAGCATCATTTTGTGAAGCAATTAACCTTTTTATCTTGTCTCAAAATACAAAGGACTTGAGAGATTGCAAAGATTATATTATGATGTTCACACATAATGCACTGACTCAGTGCAAAATACTGTAGTCTGACTACATTTCTTATTACATGTCAGGAATTCTTTCTGGACATTGCATCACCATTTGCAATGCATGCTGGTCTTACTGTCCATACAGTTTACGTTGTATATGCAGCACATGAAGTCGAGCAAGTAGTCGAACACAGTTGTTCTAATTTAAACTTGAAGCAATCAGTCGTGCCAACCTCATCACTTTCAACTGCAGCTACCAGTCTCTGCAGCTAATCACACATTTCAAGTACCTAGGATGTGGTTGGTCTCTACAGACAAAGGCCTGAAGGGGAGAGAAGTCCTGACTTGGCAAGTCAGCAACAAACTACAGTACAGGGCAGCTTATATCTGGACATGTGTATGGTGAGCCATCTCTGCTATCCTGAAAGATTAAGATCAAACTAAGCTATTCCTGGCAACAGTGGACATGGCTCTCATGCAAGGAGTTGAAAGCTGGCCACTTATGAAACACCTCAAGGCTACACTAGACACACTAGACAAACTGTACACATGACTTCTGACACCTCAAGGCTACACTAGACACACTAGACAAACTCTACACACGACTTATGACACCTCAAGGCTACACTAGACACACTAGACACACTAGACAAACTGTACACATGACTTCTGACACCTCAAGGCTACACTAGACACACTAGACAAACTCTACACACGACTTCTGACACCTCAAGGCAACACTAGACACACTAGACAAACTGTACACACGACTTCTGACACCTCAAGGCTACACTAGACACACTAGACAAACTCTACACATGACTTCTGACACCTCAAGGCTACACTAGACACACTAGACAAACTCTACACATGACTTCTGACACCTCAAGGCTACACTAGACACACTAGACAAACTCTACACACGACTTCTGACACCTCAAGGCAACACTAGACACACTAGACAAACTGTACACATGACTTCTGACACCTCAAGGCTACACTAGACACACTAGACAAACTCTACACATGACTTCTGACACCTCAAGGCAACACTAGACACACTAGACAAACTGTACACACGACTTCTGACACCTCAAGGCTACACTAGACACACTAGACAAACTCTACACATGACTTCTGACACCTCAAGGCTACACTAGACACACTAGACAAACTCTACACACGACTTCTGACACCTCAAGGCTACACTAGACACACTAGACAAACTCTACACATGACTTCTGACACCTCAAGGCTACACTAGACACACTAGACAAACTCTACACATGACTTCTGACACCTCAAGGCTACACTAGACACCCTAGACAAACTCTACACATGACTTCTGACACCTCAAGGCTACACTAGACACACTAGACAAACTGTACACATGACTTCTGACACCTCAAAGCTACACTAGACACACTAGACAAACTGTACACATGACTTCTGACACCTCAAGGCTACACTAGACACCCTAGACAAACTCTACACATGACTTCTGACACCTCAAGGCTACACTAGACACACTAGACAAACTCTACACATGACTTCGGACACCTCAAGGCTACACTAGACACCCTAGACAAACTGTACACATGACTTCTGACACCTCAAAGCTACACTAGACACACTAGACAAACTGTACACATGACTTCTGACACCTCAAGGCTACACTAGACACCCTAGACAAACTCTACACATGACTTCTGACACCTCAAGGCTACACTAGACACACTAGACAAACTGTACACATGACTTCTGACACCTCAAAGCTACACTAGACACACTAGACAAACTGTACACATGACTTCTGACACCTCAAGGCTACACTAGACACCCTAGACAAACTCTACACATGACTTCTGACACCTCAAGGCTACACTAGACACACTAGACAAACTCTACACATGACTTCGGACACCTCAAGGCTACACTAGACACCCTAGACAAACTGTACACATGACTTCTGACACCTCAAAGCTACACTAGACACACTAGACAAACTGTACACATGACTTCTGACACCTCAAGGCTACACTAGACACCCTAGACAAACTCTACACATGACTTCTGACACCTCAAGGCTACACTAGACACCCTAGACAAACTCTACACATGACTTCTGACACCTCAAAGCTACACTAGACACACTAGACAAACTGTACACATGACTTCTGACACCTCAAGGCTACACTAGACACCCTAGACAAACTCTACACATGACTTCTGACACCTCAAGGCTACACTAGACACACTAGACAAACTGTACACATGACTTCTGACACCTCAAAGCTACACTAGACACACTAGACAAACTGTACACATGACTTCTGACACCTCAAGGCTACACTAGACACCCTAGACAAACTGTACACATGACTTCTGACACCTCAAAGCTACACTAGACACACTAGACAAACTGTACACATGACTTCTGACACCTCAAGGCTACACTAGACACCCTAGACAAACTGTACACATGACTTCTGACACCTCAAAGCTACACTAGACACACTAGACAAACTGTACACATGACTTCTGACACCTCAAGGCTACACTAGACACCCTAGACAAACTCTACACATGACTTCTGACACCTCAAGGCTACACTAGACACCCTAGACAAACTCTACACATGACTTCTGACACCTCAAAGCTACACTAGACACACTAGACAAACTGTACACATGACTTCTGACACCTCAAGGCTACACTAGACACCCTAGACAAACTCTACACATGACTTCTGACACCTCAAGGCTACACTAGACACACTAGACAAACTGTACACATGACTTCTGACACCTCAAAGCTACACTAGACACACTAGACAAACTGTACACATGACTTCTGACACCTCAAGGCTACACTAGACACCCTAGACAAACTCTACACACGACTTCTGACACCTCAAGGCAACACTAGACACACTAGACAAACTGTACACATGACTTCTGACACCTCAAGGCTACACTAGACACACTAGACAAACTCTACACATGACTTCTGACACCTCAAGGCAACACTAGACACACTAGACAAACTGTACACACGACTTCTGACACCTCAAGGCTACACTAGACACACTAGACAAACTCTACACATGACTTCTGACACCTCAAGGCTACACTAGACACACTAGACAAACTCTACACATGACTTCTGACACCTCAAGGCTACACTAGACACACTAGACAAACTCTACACACGACTTCTGACACCTCAAGGCTACACTAGACACACTAGACAAACTCTACACATGACTTCGGACACCTCAAGGCTACACTAGACACACTAGACAAACTCTACACACGACTTCTGACACCTCAAGGCTACACTAGACACACTAGACAAACTCTACACACGACTTCTGACACCTCAAGGCTACACTAGACACACTAGACAAACTCTACACACGACTTCTGACACCTCAAGGCTACACTAGACACACTAGACAAACTCGACACACGACTTCTGACACCTCAAGGCAACACTAGACACACTAGACAAACTCTACACACGACTTCTGACACCTCAAGGCTACACTAGACACACTAGACAAACTCTACACATGACTTCTGACACCTCAAGGCTACACTAGACACACTAGACAAACTCTACACACGACTTCTGACACCTCAAGGCTACACTAGACACACTAGACAAACTCTACACATGACTTCTGACACCTCAAGGCTACACTAGACACACTAGACAAACTCTACACACGACTTCTGACACCTCAAGGCAACACTAGACACACTAGACAAACTGTACACATGACTTCTGACACCTCAAGGCTACACTAGACACACTAGACAAACTCTACACATGACTTCTGACACCTCAAGGCAACACTAGACACACTAGACAAACTGTACACACGACTTCTGACACCTCAAGGCTACACTAGACACACTAGACAAACTCTACACATGACTTCTGACACCTCAAGGCTACACTAGACACACTAGACAAACTCTACACACGACTTCTGACACCTCAAGGCTACACTAGACACACTAGACAAACTCTACACATGACTTCTGACACCTCAAGGCTACACTAGACACACTAGACAAACTCTACACACGACTTCTGACACCTCAAGGCTACACTAGACACCCTAGACAAACTCTACACATGACTTCTGACACCTCAAGGCTACACTAGACACACTAGACAAACTGTACACATGACTTCTGACACCTCAAAGCTACACTAGACACACTAGACAAACTGTACACATGACTTCTGACACCTCAAGGCTACACTAGACACCCTAGACAAACTCTACACATGACTTCTGACACCTCAAGGCTACACTAGACACACTAGACAAACTCTACACATGACTTCGGACACCTCAAGGCTACACTAGACACCCTAGACAAACTGTACACATGACTTCTGACACCTCAAAGCTACACTAGACACACTAGACAAACTGTACACATGACTTCTGACACCTCAAGGCTACACTAGACACCCTAGACAAACTCTACACATGACTTCTGACACCTCAAGGCTACACTAGACACACTAGACAAACTGTACACATGACTTCTGACACCTCAAAGCTACACTAGACACACTAGACAAACTGTACACATGACTTCTGACACCTCAAGGCTACACTAGACACCCTAGACAAACTCTACACATGACTTCTGACACCTCAAGGCTACACTAGACACACTAGACAAACTCTACACATGACTTCGGACACCTCAAGGCTACACTAGACACACTAGACAAACTCTACACATGACTTCGGACAACTGTTTCTGCATGAAATTTTGTTAAATCCCAATTATTGGGTATTGCATCAAATCGTGGTAATTCCTCTGTAAATATTAAGCACATCCCAGCAATTGTGAATATGAAGTAGGCAAAACTTTATGAAAGTTTCCATAAAACTCTGAGAACAAAAACAGCACACAGCAGATCACCACAAAAGAAGAAGTCACAGAAATATTATTCTGGGCAGTATCCATGCAGGTTCTAATTTGATTGTGTTGCCCCAGTGCCTGGATCACAACTCGAAGGATACAGGGCATGATAGCAAGTTTTCAGAAGCTCTCAAAAAACGACAGAGAGCAACAGGGCATTGCTATTACCACAAAACATGGAAACCTGGATCACCAAAGAAGACATCTCTGCAACTACTTAAGGATAGAGGCTTAACAGTGTGTCTAAGATCCTGTCACCAATGGATGAACAAGAGATGTGGACAAGGAAGGATGGCATGGACAGAGTTGGAACAGAGCAAGTGAACCGTGACCAACATGATGACGTCATCACAGCGTCCTTCTATACACATTTTCCTCTCTTATATAGAAGAAATTAACTATCTCATGACTCCCGTAGTCATCTCATCCTACCTGGGACCACCCACCATAGGGCCCCCCATTTCCCCCACCCTCTCCCCAGACATCCACCTGAAGAGGGTACGATCAGTCACCCAGCTCCACGCCCCACACCAAGGCACCCTGGGATACTTCATCCCTCACTAGGTGGACACAATGCAGGCATTTTAACCACCCTCCCAGACTACCATCAATCACACGCTTAAATGGTCACAATTACCTGTTTCGGGTTTCACGCCATTTCCACTATTACTGGGGAACAACTCCGCAACGAGTTCCCATTGGTGGCGGGTTACGGGCAGTGATTTGTCCCTCGCTGATCCTGTGTGGCCACAGTTAGGGAGTCATGTTCCCCACGGAGGCGGGAGATGGCTTCATCAGCCCAACCAGGTGCGCACTGTAATCACCGCTTGTCTCGCAAACACAGACACAGACACAGACAGACTGACACCGTGACAACGGTGACACGTGTCCCAGGTGACATGTGTCCGACAGTCTAGACTCCAGGCACTGGTGCTTGGTGTGTCACCTGGACTCTCCCACACTGGTTAACTGTTATTAGGAGTCAGTGCCTCAGTCAGGGCAACAAATTAATAATTTTGTTATAATTAAAAAAATATTTTGTTATAATAAAAAGTTGGGATATCAACCTCTCCAGACATTAAACATTTTAAAATGATTTTGCTGCTATCTTTGTTTCTTTCTTTTAACAGTTTGTGCTGCAGACTACACAGCAATGTTCGGTTATAAACAAGTCTATATACTTCATCATGCGCCATGCATGAATAAATTCAGATATCAAACAGTGTACACATTCTAGCGCATATGCGCATATATTCTAAATAACAAAGTGCTGCTATCTACGTTGCCCTCTTCTTGCTAGGTGCTGTCAAATAGTACCAAGGTTCACACTGGCAGGTTGAGGATGGAATAACATGAGTGAATTCATCAACACAACTGCTTTCACATAGAATGCTGACCATACGGGCGCCCAAACATGTTTTAATCCAACATTTGTATCAATATTTCCAAATGCTTTTGACTGGTCAGCCTTTCCACGAGAACATTAATGTGCAGCATGTGATACTAAAGCACAACTCATGTAGACAGCAATTTCTTTCAAAATAATCCACCTTGTAGAATGGACGATTTCATTGAATCCAGGTGGCTATTCAAACTAAACACTGACCAACCGACCAACTGTCCTGTCAAATTTATTTCAGTAACACTGCACTAAATTTAGCCGACATGCATGTTTAATGCATCAATTTAACCCCACTTTTAATTATGTACGCCCACTTTCTCAACCTTACCTAACACCCTTTTCAAACAACAGGAACCGCTATTTCAAAGAAGTCCCTCCTTCTGCCCTTCCTTATTGCAGCTTCATAGATGACCTTTAATTACTGGGAGGAACATACATCTTCAGGTAGGGTCTGGGATGAAGGGTATCAATCACCCCATTACCCTCTCACTGTCCCACCAGGGAGCTGGTGCCAGTCGAAACGGTTCTATACCAGACAGGACAAGTGGTCAGTATCAGAAAAAATGATAAATCCAGCCTGTATCCTGGACTGAGTAGCCCCAGATGCATCATATCTAGCAGTGGGGGGTCTGGATCGTGGGGTTCCAGGCACTCTCAGGGTACAACACAGTCCCCAGACACTGGGCCCAGCGAGGTCTGACCAATTTATTCTGCAGGACAACAGGCCATGAACGCACATTTGTCATTCTTCTTCTAAACATAACCTGTCAAGGACGAACCCTTCACTCATAACGTGTAATTATAATCTGGTTAATGTGTGTGTATGTGAAAGCATGCATGTGTGCATGACGCATGTTAACAACTCTTGGACAGTTTGTATCTCAGGCAGCAGCAAATGTTGGTGTATTAATCTGACCATTCAGAAGAGAAGTACTACATTTGTTGTCAAAATGCACGCAGGGTTTCCACCAGTTTTAGGGTTCGTAAGTGATCCAGAGAGCATAGATCAGCTGGGAAAATTTACTAGCTTGCATTAATGCCATAACAGATATCACTCAGGGTACTGTGTGTGTGTTTACAAGGCCACCTGAAGTTTAGATTTCAACCCAGATTGCTGTTCCTTATTTTTAACATAATGTTCTTCCTACTAGAAAACATTGAAGCCTGCTAAATTACATGTAATCATTCTGAAAGACTGTTTGCAGTTTGATTGAGTAGTTGGTATCAAAAAATCTCTGCAGTAAAACATGATGCCAACCTATGATTTAATCAACTGTATCTGTACAGGTAAACCAGTGAAGTCAACCTGAGGATAGTCAAATCAAAAGCACAAATGATTAACTAAATTAGAACAAGATAAGCATAATTTATAGGCCGTACCATGAGAAAGAACAAAGTTAGAACATACATCATAGTAACAACAGGTAAGATTTAACGGAAAAGATCCAAAGGATGCCAGAAGTATAACAATAATACTTAAGTCTGTCAACATGGTTTGGAAGGAGCACAATGGAGCTGGTGCAAACTACAAATGACTGTGTGGTTTGGAGGGCCAAGATCACCAACACCTGTGACAAACACGGGACACAGACGAAAAAGAAGACACATACAATGTGATAGCCATTAATGCATTCTATCAGTTGTTGAGTGGCACTGTATGGACGTGGTCAGTGCCGGTTCTGCCCCAACTACCTGCACACAGTGGTCCACAACGCCACACAAAGCCAGCCCTTTATTCCCCCCTGACATCTGCAGTATTCATTGTGAAAAAACGATCAAAGACGCGTCGGTAACAAAGTGACGATGACAAAGGCGGCAATGTTCCGCCAACTAAGACGTACAAAGTCTGACGACAGCCTTGTCACCGGGAACATCCTGATTATAAGGCCAGCATCCGACGTACAAAGACAACAATTCATCGGAATGCTATTGCGACAAGAGATGGAATGCACGTCGGAGCAGACGTGACAGACCCGACGCATGTACCAGAAACACCCCCAAATTACTAGCTGCTCCCTCGAGCAATTAGCACAACGGTGAAGAGGAGACAACATCCGCGCTGCTAAAGTTTCTAATATGACAGGGTACTACGACGTGGCGGCGAATGCACAAACGCGACACCAGGCTCGCGTTACTTGCAGCATGTCGCCACGATGTTATCGCACGCGGCCGCAGCGCAAATATTTTAATTTGCCCCCGCCCACAAATAGAGACGTTCTGCTGGGTTAACCGACTGTTTGAGGCAGGTGAGAGCACATCAAAGAGGGATGATCATCAGGTATCTCGCATGGTCCATTAAACCGACTGAGGCTAGCATTCTTGTCCTGATTGTTATCAGGTCCCAGCTGAGTCCACAGCCTTTCAACAGGGATGCTGCCGGCACAAATACCACACATGGCGAATCAGTGTGACATCGAACACAAGTACATGTACACCACTTCTATGCATTTATTTGTATGCATGGAGATATGCACGTTTACATGCATGCACATAGGCAAATAAAATTGCAACAATCAGTAGTATTCTTTCAAACTTGTTTCAATTACTTTTTTTCTTCAAAAAACTTGTTTTTTAGAGAATGTTTGCACCACTTCTTTGGCAAATCTGCCTTATTTAAGCATGGGATGCCAATGTATTTACCAGTTGTCATAGGAGAAACTTAATCTTACAGATTTACCCAACACATTTTTCAATTAATTTTTTATTACGTCAAAAAAGCTGATATGTTTAAGTGCGTTCGTGCATGCATGCATGTATCCATTACTTACTTACTTACTTACATGTATCCATGCATGCACACAAAACATGGTGGTGAACATAAATAAATCATCTTGAGACACTGCTCCAGTCATGTTTACCAGCACAGGTCATTATGTTTGTTGACTATCCATACCAATAGCATATAACATTATTTCTACCGTTATAATTTCAGGTAGGTTGTTCCCATCTGCAAACCCTGTGAATTTTTCCTGAAGAAAGCACCAGACTTTGTATAATTTGTTGTTCACTTAATTAAGACAGAAGAAATGTGAAGAACATTAGTAACAGTGGTGAATGAGCACAGAATGTTTTACATGAAAATGTATGCCTTCTCACAGTGATAAATAAACGTTGTCTGCTGATTGTGTGAATGCTACAGTGAGATACTTAATGTAGAGTTTAAAAAAAATCTCTCAAACACATCAGACGAGTGGGCAATGTACAGATGTAAAATATATTGGACTTTGAACAAACTGACAGCCTCCTTAGCCACTTGCCATGTGTGATGTAGGCTGTGGGGGGCAGTCATGTGTGATGTAGGGTGTGAGGGGCAGTCATGTGTGATGTAGGCTGTGGGGGCAGTCATGTGTGATGTAGGGCATGAGGGGCAGTCATGTGTGATGTAGGCTGTGGGGGGGCAGTCATGTGTGTTGTAGGTCATGGGGGCCAGTCATGTGTGATGTAGGGCGTTATGGGCAGTCATGTGTGATGTAGGCTGTGGGGGCAGTCATGTGTGATGTAGGGCATGAGGGACAGTCATGTGTGATGTAGGGCATGAGGGGCAGTCATGTGTGATGTAGGCCATGGGGGGGCAGTCGTGTGTTGTAGGCCATGGGGGGCAGTCATGTGTGATGTAGGCTTTGGGGGCAGTCATGTGTGATGTAGGCTTTGGGGGCAGTCATGTATGTTGTAGGCCATGGGGGGCAGTCATGTGTGTTGTAGGCCGTGGGGGGCAGTCATGTGTGATGTAGGCCGTGGGGGGCAGTCATGTGTGATGTAGGCCGTGGGGGGCAGTCATGTGTGTTGTAGGCCATGGGGGGCAGTCATGTGTGTTGTAGGCCATGGGGGGCAGTCATGTGTGTTGTAGGCCATGGGGGGCAGTCATGTGTATTGTAGGCTGTGGGGGGCAGTGGTGTGTTGTAGGCTGTGGGGGGCAGTCATGTTAAATCGTGTTAAACACACTGAGAAATACTTTAAAATTATGCCACGCAGCTTGGCAGAACAACACTCTACAGGTTGGTGCCTGGATGTTAAATTCATGTGCCAAGTGTACACTTTTTTGTTACCCAGTCAATTCACATGCCCACCTAGCAGAATGGGTCCATAATGTGGGGCAAAAAGAACTGATTTCCACACTGAATCTGGCATATTTCACGGAAGTACAGTGTATATAAATAATTTAGCAAATCATGATCAATGATCACAAGCCAAAACCCAAACCTGCAAGCCAAAACCCCCTTCTCATTTCTGCCCTGGATGGCATTCACATCCTGTCAAATCTGGTTAAACATCGTCTCCTAACCAGAGATTTATTTCGCGAGTAAAACCTGATTATCTGTCTGTCTGGCGAACCAGCCACTAACGACGTCCCTGCGCCGCAATGACACGCCGGACACAAACCAATAACCGAGCACAATTGAAAGTCGCCAGAGCATATCTTTATCAGCCATCTACAAGGACAACTTAACCACAGCGACTGGAGACTGCCTGGTATTATTTCTTGGTGCAAGGGGCCATTACCTGTCTCCGTCCATTGTTCACACAACCAGAGTGGTGGTATTTAACGCGAACCCAACGACAGGGCTGCCTCTCGCCTCGGAGGCATTCCCACCCCGGCTGGCTGAGGAAAATATCGAAACGAGCGCCTTAAAAATGTACAGGTGTCTGGGGTGGATTCTGTTACCGCTAAGTACATGTGGCACGGTCGTCTAACATCCCTGGCGGAGTGAGACGCTTTGTACCAATTTCAAGGCCCCTTGCACTCAAAAGATGTCTTTAGTGCGGCTCTAATGACGCGTCTCATAATTCATGAAGTCCAAAGAGAGGTATAGCGTTGCACACTGATTCCCACTACAGTACAACACATCCAACCAATATGTGGGGGCACTGGAGATTTCTGAACAATCCGAAAAGGTCGTAATACTGAGTGGATTAAACTGATGTGACATGGATCCTACAGCACTAGCTACCATGCGTCTCAGTTCTGATAACCACAATGACATCAACATGCATTATATCTGTTCCACTCAATAGAATCTGTTACGAGTGTGACAACAAGCAAACAGCTCCTGCCCACACACACAGCTGTTGAATGCCGTTAAATAACTGGAGGCTGGAAAAAACACCAACCAACTGCACCCTTCTAGTGACTCATAAAATCCACAACTACCTTGTGTCTGGAGGCTCCAAATAAACAGTCCAGCTGCACCCTTATAAGGCTCCAGGACACTCCCCATCTACCTAGTCAACTAAGATTAACCAAAAATCTCCAATTGCACCCTACGTATACCAAACATCTTTTTAACTCTACCCCACCCCACCCATCTGAAAATCATGTTATAACCCTGCACCTGCATAAGAACTTTATAACAATGAGCATGACACTGCAACAGTAACGTATATGTGTCAAGTTTTATTTAACATGTAACTTCACTTTAATTAGATTTAAATTAAATATAGTAAACTTTACATCTGATCCCGAGATATACCAGGAGCAGGGCTGCCCATCTGGCACCTATTCTTCTGTGTAAACCAACATGTAATGCTGTACATTTTTGGAGCGCGTAAATTTGTGCAATTACCCCTAAGGGGTATGTGAATCAGTTCTCTCCAGATGTCCACGGTTCATCACCATTTTATTCCAGCAAGATGAAATCCACACAGTAAGTTTTGCAATGCGACCAAGGCCAGTTGCGCAATGTGGGATTTTTTTAAAGTGACAACAGGCAAAGTGGAGTGGAATGACTCCAGGCACGCCACAAAAGTCTTATGAACCATAACGTAAAAACACTCCTCAGAGACGTAGCGATGATTTTACAGCAGTTTTCTACAAGCTGTTCAACTTGTGTGCAGTCAGTGTGACATACAGCTCACAATCTTACCTACCCTGCAAGATATCTTAGTTTGGGCTCCTAATAACTAACTCTATGTATTTGGGGAGTTCAAAATTAATAATTAAATTATCAGCATGCTACAAACATAAATAATTCTCAGATAACCTTCTAAATATTTATTTACTTGCACAAACAACATTCACAAACATAATCTGTAAATGTCTGACAATGGAAGATCCCTTGGAGTTGACAAATATTTAAAGGTAGAAAAAGCACAGAATTGAGTAATGTCTGACTGAGGAAGGCCCCTTGGGGGATAAATATTTAATGCTCTTGCAAGGTAACAAATACAGATGTGCAACAAACCAAAATCCTTAGACATTTGGGCAAATGCCTTCATTTGAGGGAGACAACGTGAAGGATTTAGTGTGGAAAAGCAATTTGTTTCCATATTTCACACAATATAAATCAAGTGGTAACAACCACGTGTAACGTTAAACCAGCATCTTCGTTGCATCAAAGCTGTTTCTGGAAATGCCTCTCCACAATGAAATCAATACGACCAACAATGAAAACAGGTTTATATGAGAGATCGCTGATAACGGACGGAGGAAGATGAGCTATGGAAGAATGTAAGGTAGACACGCCAACACGCAATCCATATCTCATCATAAAGATCATCTCAAACAACATCAAAGCAAGTACAGAGATTTATTCACCTTAGCGTTTCTCAGTAATGGAATGTTGGAATTGATCCAATGTTTGCTGGTGTGAAAACTAGCCACAGGTATGCGTAAAAATAACTTTTATCGGACTTGAGATATGGAATGTAAATTTATATGTATTCTTGGTTTGTATTAGATCCGATATGCGTGTATATCAAAAGCAATTAAATGTGTATTACATGATATGCAATTACACTGCATGAATCGAAGGCCATCGAAATACCGATCAAAACAAATAAACTACATTAAATAATATCAGATTATATGATTATAAATCACTCAATGAATCTAACAATCAATCTGACTTACCAAGAGAATAAACAAAGTCACAAATGAACCAATCAAATCTGTCAACAGAACTGACCTGGGCAAGTACACGGGTTGACAATGAATACACATCGATCTTTGAATCGAAAAGGTTATCAAGTCAAGTCACCGTGGACGAATAAATGAGAAAATAATAAAATATGAATCAGAAGAATGATTACAAATCAGATGTGATTTAAATGGCGGTTTAATGGATCAAAAAGTGTATGGTTGAACTCGGCATTGTCTCCAACAGAGAAAGCTATACAGAAGTCATCCCGGCCCCTTGACGATAAATCTGATAAGATGACCATTAACTATGCCCAGCATTCTGGCGCTCATGAACGAATAATATAAATCACATAAGATTGCGGGATCAGATTCTTTTAAGTGAAAAACTGATCACAACAAAAACGCTGTTGATTCCACCCACCCAGACCCTGTGGTAATTACTGACGATACAATCGACTCATCCTACACCCCCCTGAAACTTCCACTCTGTCAATCATATCAGACAATCAAGAGCGGAATATCATGAGTGAACACAATTCAGTGCGAGTTGACACTGGTAAGTAATCGCTGCAATGCACTTGACTAGTCCACCTATCAGTACTCAAAACAATGGATTCACAGGATCCAGTGTGATATATCACCCCGTGCTATCCATCAACGTATCAAATCAATCCTGTGCCACGCATTGAGTGAAGGAGCCGGGATGATGTGTCCTCAAGATCACCACTGGGGGGAGTTTAAGAAGGACAATGTGGCCAAATGGGTGTGTATGTATGTGCCAAGTTGACAAACTCCACTGACTAATCTACCCGTGTCACTGTCCCCGACTTACACCATTTCAACCCTACATATTTGTCAACTAATGGTCATTCTACGTTACTGACCAGACAAGAATGATGACACTGTCCTGAGTGTCATTTATTTATATAATAATCACATAAGTGTAACCTAATTTTTCTTGATAATTTATCATTTAAAAATGTTTCACTTGGTTAAACACCCACAAACACTTTTTGTCATAGTTCCCACATTACTAATTTAAACCTGCTGTTATATACTGAAGAACAGGACAGCCGTCTGTTAAGAATGTTGGAAACAAAATATATCCAAGCAAATGCAAATTCCATTACGTGTGTATGTAGATATATATGTGTATATATGTATGTGTGTATATGTATGGGATATGCATTTTGTATTTATGTGCAAGTGGAATATTTGTTATTTTCATTTTTTTGTGATTTAAACTGCTAGCTTTTACACATACAACAGAAAATGTGTCCTATTAAATTACCATCATGGAGAAGGAATTGTGTGTATGAAATTGTTGTGTTTTATTTATTATATATATATATATATATATATATATATATATATGTATGTATATATATATATATATATATATATATAACATATATATAATATATATATATATATATATATATATATATATATATATATATATGTATATATATATATAATATAATATACATATATATATATATAATATATATACATACATATATATATATGTATATATATGTGTGTGTGTGTGTATTATATATATATATATATATATATATATATAAAAAACACAACAAAATTTCATACACACAATTCCTTCTCCATGATGGTAATTTAATAGGACACATTTTCTGTTGTATGTGTAAAAGCTAGCAGTTTAAATAAAAAAAATGAAAATAACAAATATTCCACTTGCACATAAATACAAAATGCATATCCCACATGGGCTGGCTGCATCGAAATGTAGATACATAAAACAAATTCTCAAAATCAAAGGTTTTTTCTCCATCTCCATCCAATCCTTTTCTTTGGAGGGCAATCACGTTCAATCTTGTTAAATCAGTCCAACCATGACATGACCTGACAAATAGCACTTGTGCGGGACTAATTGCCCACCGCTGACAACATACTGCAGACTGACGCCCCGCGAGTTAACTTGTATAATATACATATCGACAAAGCTGTCAATACGAATGCCTCGAGAAACGCACTTCAAACGCGACAACAATTACATCTGGGCCTAGGGGCAGGGAAGTCTTTCTGACAGTTATTATACCCCTTATTTCGTTCGGAAAAAAGAAAACAATGCCACATACCCAACACCTAGTGAGCGGGACTATTCCTTTCTTTTATCACCAACCATGTGAAAGAGAAATATTTGCAGACATCCAATCCAACCTGTCATTCATGCCGGTGGTAACCATTATCGCAAATGTGTGGGTTTCAAGTCTGCTCATACTAAGTCAATTGCCGCCAAGTACATGGTACATGAGTCAACTAGTTCCCAGTGCCGGTGCAGCTTCACGTACTAATTACCCTTATTATTGTGAAAGTAAAGAGTCCTTTGTTACCTTACGGTAATAACGAAAGAAAAAACCAGCCTCCAGGAATGAGGATGGGTCCATTTCACAGCTGGCTAAGGACAAAGAAGGAAAATGGAAAACAAATAGTTTCAATGTTTTTCTGGATTGTGAGCCCAGTAATTATAAGACGGCCACTAGGAGGCACCACTCACTGCATCGGCTGCTTCTGACACATCAGACTGGGCCTAAAACCTGCACGATGTGTTTGGCAATATTATATGCTCTGCATTTCTTGCATATTTTTATTGCAACCTTTTATATAAGTCAATTGTAAACAGTGCCTCTGACACATACAATTTTAAACAAAGAGTCACATAAGTAATGTGTATCAGAAGGCAATTTACAAAATATTTAAATTGTTAGTGAAGTTACATAACTTAAATGTAATGCTAGTTTGATTGATACCGAGACTTATATACCTTTCACCCACTATTCAATGAGTGTGTGTAATTTGTCAACGGTGTAAAGTGGATGGGTTAACTACCAATATGAACAAGATGGGCTAGCTAACGGGAATGGTAAAGAGGGTGGGTTAGCTAGCAGGGCAGGTGTCAGACACAACCACCCAAATAGAGCAAGATAAAATGTAGAACCAACTTGGAATTTTAGGTATTCAACTTATCTTGATAGTTCCCAAAACTATGATTTTATCAAATCAGATTAATTACCTCTGTAGATGTATACTATCAACCAAGAGTGTTTATTGATACTGTACATAGACCAACCTGTGTTACCACATTGTAAGATTTATCGGGGTGTAATCCACTGGGCACTGATTAATCATGATATTTTCTCACGATGTAATGTGATAATTTTTTAGACAAATCGCAGTACACTTACCATTTCCAATATTTCACAAAATCACCGTCGGAGAACACATATTTTTATGTGAGTTGACAGTTTTTATTCATATTTCTGAGTCAAGAACTCCACTTTGGTGAATTTTCAAAGAAAGAGCCTTTAAATTGAAGGTGTAGCTTTGTGATTAATTTTGAGCCGTGAACTCCAAGAATATTTTATGCAATATCGTGAAGTTATTCCAGTATTTATGAAACATTTTGGAGTCAAAGAATATGACATGTATGGTATTTTATGTTGAAGTTCTTCTATTATTTATTAAACAATGTCTTTTCAGGAGACCTTTTTAACAGTGCTCTTTAATATGCAGTACATATTTACAGCTTCTTTGAAACTACGTCAAAATATTATTGCAATACATAATCACACCATGAGACGAGTATTGTGAAATGCATAATAGTATAGCTATTGTACAGTAGTTGTTACAGCCTTGGTAATCTACCGCACTGTCATCAGTTCTGATTTAGTACATTCTCTCCAAGTAACCTAGTCATGTAGTTCAGAGCAAATTGACATAGTGGCTGCAATCCTCTTGCAGCCATTTTAAATCTTTGGCAAATTCTTTCACTGCAGTTCACCAAGCTTTATGAATGATTACTAGGCTGTTTATTGACAGTGGTGTGTACAAATGATATTTGTGGATTAACTGCAGCAAGGCTGAATGTTTCCCAGAGAAGTCTAGCTAGCGTTCGAATAAACAGGCCTGGCAGGGGGTAAACATCTTTGACCAGGCCTAACGACTGGAATTTGTGTTGTTTAAGAACACAGCTTTACCTTTTAGAGTGTTTACTGAGCAGATACAGTTGAGACCTGTAAATTCTCACACTATTAAGTCCGAGCAATTAAACTACAACAGATCTTTGAGTGACCACACGTGGATCACAGTGTCTCACCACTCAGACTTGGCCATTAAACCCTGGCAGCTCATGCAGCTCATACAGAGGTTGTGAACAGTTCCATAGATTCACACCATTCCGGGCTGGCATTTTTGCGATTGCGTCAATAACACGGCTTCAAAGTGAGGGCGGTATTCGTGGCTGTGTCTGGACCAAAGTAGAGAATGTTTACTACCTACAAAGTTATCGGTTGAATCAGTAGTCACCAGGAGACAGTGCTGACAATTGGAGAGTTCATCAGTTTCTGTGCTCCACTGAACAAAATGATACCCTTGCCAATAGCAGCTACGATACACGCCACAGACAAACCTTCACATTCAAGTGACTTCTAAAAACTCAACCTACAGTCTAGCGCTTCATTTAACTGACTAACTTAGAGTGTAATTAATGTTCAGTGACAACTAATTGTATTACTGTTTATTCCTGAGTTTGCATATATACCTACATCCATGTATGTGTGTGTACATATATATATATATATATATATATATATATATATATATATATATATATATATATATATGTACATATATATATATATATATATATATATATATATATATATATATTACACACACGTGTATATTTTAGCTACTTTATTTATATTTAATACTGACTATCATTTACTTAAACTTAGCCAGTTTTATAAATTATGTATTCCATATATTTCAGTTCCTCCAAATAAACCTTTGTTTAGATTTATGTTGCTTAATAAATTTACTTATTATTATTATTTGTTTGGATTTATGTTGCTTAATAAATTTACTTATTATTATTATATGTTTCGATTTATGTTGCTTAATAAATATACTTATTATTCTTAATAATGCTTTGTTTTTTCTTCTTCCTCCAATTGGGTGTAATTGTCATTAATTTATTTAAAGTTTATTGTTCATTCACACAGGAAATGTATATTTAATGATCCTTTGCAATCATTTTGTAACATGCTTTTTATTTAAAGTAGTACAGACAAAGACGTATTGAACAATAATTATAGTTTTTATATATTTTCTCAAGGATGCACTTTATTTGTAGTGGTGTACTGTTGTTTATTTAAAGTATAATGAAAAAAAAACTGAATAAAGATAATTTGCTTAACCTGTAACTTAGTTGTACTACTGTTGATTGTCAAGGTTTACCTACACCAAGTACCCATCGACCTCTATAAAATAATTTCTCTAACATACAACCATATCCCTGGCAGATGTCATTTTCAAATGACGTATTCGGTTTATCAACAAACTAACATATATCACGGGTACATCTTTATGATTCATCCTGCGTTGCTGCCATGAAAGATATTGAAAGATCACAGCCTCCATCAAAGTCAGCAAAAATAGCTCGGCAAAAAACACGGATTGCGTATGGACCGACCAGCCATTCCTGGAACGCCAATGTGAAATGAGGGGGTAATTCCTGACAAAATTTGGCAGCACTTCAAGAAGATACCTATTGATGTAATAAACTGGTTCTGTATATAGCAACTGTATTAATAAATAATCCGAATTATGACGAAGATTGAGCCATTTTTAATACCGGTGGTGCATCAGACCTTAACCCATGGGAGTCCTAACTTTTGATGACCCGGTTGCTATCGTTCACTTGGAATCAACCATGATAGATCTTGTTATAGTGACTGCCTCTGAAACTCTTATTGCTATCGCTGTGCAGAGGTATTTCAAAGAACTGCCTGGAGTTCTTTATTGTACTTACCCACTTACCTTACCTTCACACACATGTGCATTCAATCTCGTCTAATTATTTATTTATTTTTATATAACCTGCAATGTGAGATGGTATTGTTTCTGGACATGTTACAAATGTTTCAAAATAAAATAATCAAATTAATAAACCACAATCACTGATATTTGTTGTTGACTTCACATTGTCACTCACCGCTCAAATCTCAATGGTACAGACATATTTGCAAAATGTGCATTAACCTATTTGTTTTACTTCTCTATTTAACTTATACATTAAATATATGCTTACATGTTCATTAAACACGTTTAAATTTAATCTTCGCTACTTATTTTTATTTAGTTATTTTTATATTTCTATCAACTCGAGCAGGTTTATAACCCAGCCACATGATTCAGTACAAATGTTCTAAAATAATAATTGCAAAACTTCTATTACGCTTAAATCCTTAACAATATTCAAGCTCACAGGCAAAGTTGTCATTGGAGCATGGAACCACCAAAATTCTACGGTGAAAAAGCAATTTCAAACAAATATGTTTTCAATTTCTTACGAAAGGTGTCTATAGTTTCAGAAGATTTAATCGCAATAGGAAGTTGATTCCAAATTGTTGGCGCAACCACAGAGAAAGCACATTTGGTAATGTTCAGCTTAGTTTTAGGAAGAAAAAGTTGTTTGGAAACGGATGATCTAAGGGTCCTAGAGATATCAGAGAAATGTAGCAGAATAACCAAGTATGTCGGTTATTGAGTATGTAACAGTAGCCAATTTAAATTTAATTCAGTATATATTTGGAAGCCAATGTTACAAAATCCAAACAACAAATCACAATCAATGTTCTTTGGTGTCCATTACACGCTATGATTTAATATTCACCACAACAGTTAACGGTACAATTCAGACAGCCACTTTCAATAGAGTCTGCAGATGGAATTTCCAGTGAGCATCAGACTCGAAGGTCTGATGATAAACAACTGAGCACACACACAGTTAACTGTGTCTACTGGTGGTCTCCGGACAGCTTCAGGGCAGACAGCACAATCACCTCATCAAACATCCTAGTGTATGTAACACTCAAATAGAACCTTTTCATTACTGGTGTTATTCAGTGAACAAATTACCTGTTGATTATGTACAAATAGCATCCAGGCACCACCGAGAGGGCCTGGGCAGAAGGTGGAGGTGGAGTCAGACTCAGACCCCAGCCAAGGACATTGCTGTCCAAACTGTGGCTCTTTCAATGCAGTCGCAATCACACACATGCATTCAGCAGCACCAGCAACACTGAGTAGCTAATTAATTATTTCAATTAATCGAATGAAACCTCCCTTAGAGCTTACCACTAGAGAAATTAAGTCAACATGTTTGCTGGCTTCTGTGTTGTTTAGCGTTGCCTTGACGTTGGGTTTTAGATTACGGGAAGACATTGTGCAGAAGGTGTGCCTTTAGCATGTACAAGTGGACATTGACAGTCCAGTGGCAGGTATGCCGGTGTGAGGTGAAGTCAAAACTTCTGATGCTTTAGTAGCAATAGTTGATGCATATGTAATCAGCACACTTGCAGAATATATGTGTGTGTTTCATTAAAAAGTAATTATACTTTCTCTGTCTTTCCCACTGGCCCACTCTCTCTCTCTCTCTCTCTCTCTCTCTCTCTCTCTCTCTCTCTCATCTCTCTAATATCTCTGTTGTCTTCCTCCCACCTCTCTCTCTCTCTTTCTCTCTCTCTCTCACACACACACGCACACTTTCTCATCTTGCTCTCTCTCTCTCTCTCTCTCTCTCTCTCTCTCTCTCTCTCTCTCTCTCTCTCTCTCTCTCTCTCTCTCTCTCTCTCTCTCTCTCTCTCTCTCTCTCTCTCTCTCTCTCTCTCTTCTCTCACTCACTCACACTATCATCATCATACTACTCATCATTATATATCACTACTTCATCTACACTCACCACTCTTCTCATCTTCTTCTCTCTCTCTCACTCATCTCATCTCACTCACTCACTCACTCCTCCTTCTCTCTCTCTCTCTCATCTCTCTACTCTCCTCTCTTCCTCTTCTCTCTTCTCTCTCTCTCTCTCTCTCTCTCTCTCTCTCTCTCCTCTCTCTCTCTCTCTCTCTCTCTCTCTCTCTCTCTCTCTCTCTCTCTCTCTCTCTCTCTCTCTCTCTCTCTCTCTCTTCTCTCTCTCACACACACGCACACTTTCTCATCTTGCTCTCTCTCTCTCTCTCTCTCTCTCTCTCTCTCTCTCTCTCTCTCTCTCTCTCTCACTCACTCACTCACTCACTCACTCACTCACTCACTCACTCACTCACTCATTCTTGCTCTCTCTCCCTCCATGTCCCTATCTAACTCTGTCATTCTCCCGTTTTGCTCTATCTCACCCTGTCCCACTCATGCTCTCCGTCCCTCCCTCCCACCTCCCTCCCTCAGACCTCCCTCCCTCTCCCCCTTCACTGTCTCACTCTTTTGCTCACCTTGCTCTCCCTTTTGCTCTCGCTCTCCCCCTCACATTTCCTCTATCCCCCTCCCTCCCCTCATCCCCTTTCATTCTCCTGTGTTATGCCATATAAAATAAAATAAACAGTCATTACCGCATTACCTGGCATGAGATATGCCACAAGATTGAGCCACAACAGACGTCCAACGAAGCAAGGACTGAACTTGCTGAACTGTGGCCACGGGAACAAGATAAAGTGCCAACTTCTGCAGCTTTGCTTTTTTACAAACAAAAACATATATCAGGTGACGTCTACGCCACCTATCCTGAGTGAAATCGGACATAGCATCCTTGCTTCCATATATCACAACAGCAGCCAGAATCTCTGCTATGCCACAGCAACGATACCACATGTATATCCACATTTGCTAACACAACAATAATTTATAGGCTTGTCTGTAGATGTATGTCGCTTCTGCAACGTAAGTGAGACCTCTCGCCATGTGCCTCAACCCAAGTGACAACCTTTCGATCAGAAGTACTACATGCTTCCAAGAAAGGTGCAATGACTGCCCAGCTAACAGGGTGAAGTTTTCCCATTCATTTTTATTGTAAGATCATTATTTAATGTTCTGACTAGCCAAATATGTTTTATGGTAGCGTTTCTTTTAATATTAAATGTTTCAGTGTTTCTTCAGTAAATTAGAAGGTCTGCCCCATTGGGTCAAGGCTTTCCTCACTTCTGTTATCTGTTATAACATTTTTAACTGGGACCAATAGATATAATGAAAGCATGTTGATTATATGTCCAGTGATCTTACCAAAGCTAAATATAATTTTTGTATATAACTGACCTGGTATAGGTATGATAGTTCATGATTTAAAAAAAAAACCCAGACAAAACACTGAATAGCAGAAGGTGATTTAGCATGAACTGACTACACGTGTTCACTGACCTTTGTTGTGCAGATTACGAAAGAACATCGATGAGTTCTTTGACTGCGTAGGTGTGTTTGCCAAGAATTTCTTTATGTCATCCGGTGTGAGTACACATCTACCAGTGCGGGCTGAAACAGATGATAATATCATTGCAATATGACGGAGGGTGTACCTTTCAGAAAACCTTTTTATGACTTACAATTCAAGGATTTTCCTAAATGCAAAATGTCCACAAACTGATCAGCAGTCCTCTGAACCATAAAACATGCATAAAGTTATTAACACCTGACCTGCATTTGTTTAACATCTGGTAAGAACCATAACACCATTAAAAACTGTTAACCCATTGCGATTTTCTAAAACCTGAAAGTGTTGCATTTTTCCACGGAGTTGTACATTAATGAAAATGTTAAAACACATGCACACATGCATGGATGAACACACACACGCACGCATGCATACACACATGCATGCAAACACATACTCGCATGTGCATTCACACACATGCATACGCTTGCAAGCTTGACTGTAGTTATTAAACTACTAGCCTTTAAACCCACATTGTTAAGTATTAACACAACCGGATCATATCCCCTCCTAATACAACTACCTCCAGAGGGTAGGTCCTATGCCCTGCTAACACAACTGGACCATATGCCCTGCTAACACAACTGGGCCATATTCCCTGCGAACACAACTAGGTCCTATGCCCTGCTAACACAACTGGACCATATGCCCTGCTAACACAACTGGGCCATATTCCCTGCTAACACAACTGGGCCGTATAATGCCCTGCTAACACAACTGGGGCATGTCTGCTAATACAACTTAGCCATATGCCCTGCTACCACAACTGGGCTGTATGCCCTGCTAACACAACCAGATCATATCCCCTGCTAACACAACTGGGTGCTAGGCCCTGCTAACGCAACTGGGCCGTATGCCCTGCTAAGATAACTGGGTCCTATGCCCTGCTAAGACAACTGGGCCATATTCCCTGCTAACACAACTGGGCCGTATAATGCCCTGCTAACACAACTGGGGCATGTCTGCTAATACAACTTAGCCATATGCCCTGCTACCACAACTGGGCTGTATGCCCTGCTAACACAACCAGATCATATCCCCTGCTAACACAACTGGGTGCTAGGCCCTGCTAACGCAACTGGGCCGTATGCCCTGCTAAGATAACTGGGTCCTATGCCCTGCTAAGACAACTGGGCCATATGCACTGCTAACATAACTGGGTCATATGCCCTGCTAATACAACTGGGGCATATGACTAGCTAACACAACTTGGCCATAATGTCCTGCATGAGTACTTACGTTAAAATAACTCACTTACCTAATTAAATTAGACAGTTTACAACCTACTCCATTATTTACATGTAGGGCACTGTGTCATTTTACATATTTCACTGACTTGATGTCTAATTTAACAACTGTGTTATGTTGTCTGATGGGGTGTGTCAATGAGTTGACAACACATTCAAAAAAATGTCAAGGTGTAATTCCTGCTGCCATCAGATTTAGATGTGGTACCCAAAAGCCATTGACAGTCATTCAGAAAACATACATACGATCTAAACATATGACCTGCTAACATACCTAACCATATGCCCTGCAAATACAACCTAAACATATGCCCTGCTAACACAACATGACTACATGCCCTGCGAACACAACCTAACCATATGCCCTGCTAATACAACCTAAACATATGCCCTGGTAACACAACATGACCATCTGTCCTGCCAACACAACATGGCTATACACCCTGCGAACACAACCTAACCATATGCCCTGCTAATACAACCTAAACATATGCACTGCTAACACAACATGACCATCTGTCCTGCCAACACAACATGACTACATGCCCTGCGAACACAACCTAACCATATGCCCTGCTAATACAACCTAAACATATGCCCTGCTAACACAACATGACCATCTGTCCTGCCAACACAACATTGCTATACGCCCTGCGAACGCAACCTAACCATATGCCCTGCTAATACAACCTAAACATATGCCCTGCAAACACAGCTGGACCTTATGCCCTACTAACACAACATGACCATCTACCCTACTAACACAGTCTAACCATGACCACATACATGCCCTGCTAACACAACCTGACCACATGCCCTGTTAGTAAACTTTACCCACATGCCTTGTAAACACAATGAAGCTGTTCACTCTATTGACACACTGGCTGTGAGTGGTGGCACCCAGGAAGTCTGAGGTGTCTGCATAGATATAACTCTGTGGGTGTCTGTTATCTTCAGCAGTCTGGGTCTGTGCCACTTGCATTTGGAAACTGAGGAGCAGATGGCAGAAGTTTTCCCTTCCAGACAGGAAAGGCAACGACCGGCCGATGGACAGCCTTCAACCAACCATCCCAACAACACATGCACAGAATCCGACATGAATCTTCTTTACGAGTGTGGCATGCTGGATTCTTCACCAGCTAAGTGATGTTCTGAAGTATCCGTGCCATGGGTTTGTGACGAGGTGGCAGAAGCCGACGACTGCGGGAGGCAGCAGAAGATTGATGACAAGAGAGATAAAAGAAGCTCAGTACCAAGTCAGCAAAGGATCTACACAGTTCAAAGAAAATCCAGAATACTATTTCTCCCCTACATTGGTACTTGATCCTCTGGGATAAGCGGTAGGTAATGTGGGCTTCACTCCACCGCATCTCGGATAACAGTCAGCCATGTAACTGTATCAGACAACTAGAAAGCAACTATTTGCAACTGACATAAATGACACTGTATAAGTAATTATGTGTGGAAATAGTTGTGTAGATAGCTGCCATACATGACAACGACCGCACTTTATTGTCCCTTGCTAATTGTTGTTATTTTTCTTTATTACTTGACTGTTTTTAATTAATATTTGCACTTATATATTGGATGATTTTTTGTACAGTGTGAATCTCATATGTAATAGTGATGTCAATTATGATGTTGTTTTGTTAAACGTATATTTGTATATATAAGGCTATGATGTTCATTAAAGATGCTTTGCCTGAATTAACGCATTAAAACACATACAACTTCCACCAGCACATTTTTTAATGTCCACTCAAAATACATTATGTTGTCCCCCCCCACACACACACACTATGGGTTTCACAAATGCTCAAAAGGATTCAGGGAAGTAATTACAACAAAGCCATCACATCACATTCTGTAGCCGTGCTTGGCAACTTAACTTCTCACATCAGATGTGCCAAAAAACAAACAGTATTCATTGAATCCTAAGCAGGTACATGAAAGTCAAACGTGCAATTATTCATCCTGCACGTAACATATCGCCACTTGCCTCGCTTTTCAAGATTCTTCTGGCGTTGGTTAACGGTGGTATATGTAATTCTTTAAAAACCCTGCAAATGGTTTATGGCCTGCACTCGCATAAGATGCAGAGTGACACATGTAAAAGTAAACACCAGCCTTCCCGTCTTCATCCCGGTGACGTCAGTCGCACAGGAGGTTTCTTCAATATAACACTTTTTCTCTGTCTTACTTGAAGCCAGTTCAGTGAAAAAGCAACCTACCATAATTGCCTGTATGAATTTGGACATCTAAAAACAATTCTATTCTCAGCTGTCACAAACACATGGTTGAGAAAAATATTTTGCAGACATGCTGTCTGAATAATTTGGAATTCGAATGCATTCTGACATGTTTTATTTCACTACCTATCCTATTACAGTAATAAGGCTTCCTAACATCATCGGTAAGAAGTTATACATTATAAAAAGTCCCTAATAATTATTATTGTTCAATTACAAAGGAATAACAATTTATTTTTTAATGTTTATAAAAATATGAGGTACACAAGGTTACCGATGTCGATGGAACAATGTCTGTGGCTAAAGGTATCACTTGCAGCATGCCACAAGGTTCTATACTTGGGCCTCTGTTATTTCTTTTACAGTGTATATATAAATCACATGTCTGCTGCAGTTAAATGCAAGCTATTGTTGTATGCGGATGATTCAGTCTTCCTTGCTTCAGGAAAGGATATAGTAGAAATTGAGGCAACTTTAAGTTCTGAACTAAAATCCGTGAATGACTGGTTAATCAACAACAAGTTATCGCTCCATCTGGGCAAAACACAATCCACTGTGTTTGGAACAAGGAAAAATTATGCAAATGTAACACTCTTAATATTGTATGTAATGGAATTGTCATTGAATCAAAGTCAACTGTCATCTATTTAGGTGTAACTTTTGATCAGTCTCTTTCTGGTGCTGTTGTAGCCTCTGATGTCCTTTTTAAAACGTCAAACAAACTTAAGTTTGTCTATAGGAACGCCAGAAAGTTTAATATGAAAACAAAAAAATTACTTGTTTCATGTTTGATTCAATGTAATTTCGATTACACATGTTCGGCTTGGTATAGCGGATTGTCGAAAAAAATGAAGTGCAGAATGCAGCGTAGTCAGAACAAAATTGTCCGATTTTTGTTGAATGCTCCACCGAGATTCCATGTCGGTGCTAATAAATTTAAGACTGTTGGCTTACGACCTGTTGAATGTCGAGTAGAACAGTTAAAACTGAGTCACATGTTCATTATAAATCAGGCTCCAGAGTATTTAAGAACAAATGTTGAAATGGTACACCTGGGCAAACTTCCATTTTTATTCTAGATTATGCCACTGGAACAAACTGCCTACTGAAATAAAGCAATGTCAAGTTAAAGACAGTTTTAGAAAAAAAGGTAACAACCCTACTATACAGCAGATTGGTGGCTGCCGAATTATCATCTTAAAGTGGCATTTTAAATATATATTTGTTTTAATTTAATCTTACTACGTACTATCATGTTATTATATTTTAATAGAGCACCTTTTATGTTAGCACATTGTCCTATTGATGACATTTGTTTACCTGTCTTTGAAAATATTTACATTTTAATTATTGTATTACTGTTTATTTATTTATGTATTTTTATTGTTTATTTTCTTAAATTTGTGTGTGTGTGTGGAGGATCACATTGGAAACAAGTGTACTATTGTGTGCTTTAATGTGTCTATATCCTCGTTAAATATTATATATATATATGTGTATTTTGTTATTTGCTTATGCATTGTATACAAATTCTTTTATGTGCATGTATTATAATGTTTTACCAAATAAACTCACTCACTCACTCACTCACTCACTCACTCACTCACTCACTCACTCACTCACAAAACTAATTAATTATTTAGAGTTTTAAGGTGTTCAAAAAGACGGTGATGGATATTCGATACTGTCAATGAAGGAACCAGTATCCACTACAATATTCATGCATTCATTCATTCCAGCGAGAAAAAATAGCCCATATAAAGTAAAGGGGAAAACATATTACTGAGCATATGGTCTTGACTTATGAAGAAAATCCGTACACGCTGCTGCTGCCAAGACATTGTCTGATAAGGAAGTAACCTCCATAAATATCAAATGATGACGTATTTTACTTGAGCGCACTGTGTAATGGAATGCTTCCCAGAATTCAGAATTAAAAACGCTAACCTGGTCTCGCCTATAGAAACGAAAACATTGCCTGTACCCACACTAAAGCAGCCATCTACATGTGCAACTTCAAGATGCAATAAACTGTAAGACGTAATTTATGTGAAACGCTCTATGAACATTTGTCCTGGTGTCTGTCTCATATATCACAGAAGTGTGACGGTATTTACATTTCACTGTCATGGAACATAGCATGTTACAGTGGCACTACACTTTAATGTCGAGTTATTTAGGTGGGAAATGTTTACATTTAGTAGTAAAGGAGTACATTGGCTGCTACTAACATGTCACATTAAAAAAGATTTAACAGATTTAGCAAGATTTAACAAAAGGAATGTACAACAGCTAACTGAAAAATTGTGTATATTTGGAATGCTGCAATTTCCTACATTTTCCACGACAAAATCAACATCAAAAGTTATATGTTACATTATAATCTTTTCTGTCGTATAGTTGCCATTAAACAAATCGTATAAAAACAGGAATTTGATAGTCACGAAAACCATGTGATGTATAACATCATATTTTACCTCCAAACGTGAAGATTTATTGGTGTGTCTTTTACATGCTCACATTTATCTACACGTCATCAAACTGACACATTTTATAGCATCACCTAATTACAGTCACAATAGTGACAAGTTGTGTATCGCTACTGTGTTTTTTAATATTAATAACTTTTTTACACCCTAAAATTCAACAAACAACTCTGTTCAGTATCACTCACAACGGACAAAAATGTAAATACATATAATAACCATAAATAAAGCCTAATCATTGCACAGGCTAGGTTAAACAAAATTAATATAACTGAACTATTTCAACCACATAATGTAATATATACAATATGATGTACCATTGGTAGTTAAATAAATAACCCTAATTCACACCTTTCTGTATGCCTTCTACCACAAATCTGACATCCAGAAATGTTACAATAAGTCAAGTAACATTTTTACATACAATCCCAGAACCTCGCATAATATTATAAACACATGTACTCAAATGACATCTTTAGAGTGGTATTCAATTTGGAACTATTACAGCATGACAATGGACAAGTAAAAACGACATCCCAATTTTGTATGACCCATTCGGGGTCACAGATTTATAGGTGCTGGATTGAATGGGTTTCTGGAGTCACTAAATTTAATGTATAATAGTGCAGAATGACGACATTCCTGGCGTAGGAAACAATGGTTGATGCAGACAGGAATCGGACAGGAGGCAATAAATAGTGCACTGGTGCTCCAAGGGTACAGCGGAGAGTGCAATGAAGGATCCACGCTGGCTGAACATTTACACTTGCGCCCTATAAAGCAGTTTAGCACCCTAACATGTCTTCTCCGGTTGGCTCCAAAGTGCACAAGAACCAACAGCGTTCTACCAACATAGCATCAGCGACTCCATAAATTACACCACATGCTTTTATCTCAACTTCATAGTAAACAATTTGACAACTGCCACCCGTGCTGTTCTCCTTAAGTTTAGTTTGCTTGCATTGCGCAAGATAATATGCCTGTAATTTGGCAGCATAAAACTCAGACCTCGATTGATTTAGCTCAACGTGGATCGTCAGGTTTGCTGTATACAAACTTGCAGTCTGCGAACCATTTGTTTTATGTGCAACTGGTTATGAAAACAGTGCAAAATTCTGCAAAAGTAATTTACATCATTCAGTTTAATCATTAAATCAAGTAACTGGTTTCATGTGTGACTGGCTTTGTGCAACATTTAGTCAAACCGTATTATTTTTCCAAATTTGGGGTAGCATAATAAAAAGATTTCATTTTTTTTTAAACAATCAATGCCAAATGCACACTACAAAGGAAATGTTATTGAATTTTTTTCCTCCAAAATAATAGAAGTAAAACTAAGGAGACAAACACATAAATGACAGCTAGATATGACGAGAGAGTCGGTGTCTGATGAATGACCATGATTGGACAGAAAAAATAAATAGTTTTAGCAAGAGTCAATAAACAAAAATTTTTTCATTTGTATACATTTATTTGGTGATATTGTTCTAAAATTCAATGATACAAAACTTAAAAAATCCTAGTTTTATGTTTGTATCATTATGCCTACCTTTCCAACGTAACTAAAGCATATGGATAACTTAAAACACATTTTCCTAACGCCTCAATGACAATTCACCATGGCAACGGTGCTAAGATTTTTGTAAACATCTATAAATTGTAACACCCCAACACTGCCAAATCCCCGTCCCGTTTATTGATACCACTACACCTCCATACACCCCACCTCTGTGTCAAACCAAGAGGAAAGTTATTTTCTAGACACAAGTTCAGGTCTCAGCTCCCTGCCAAATATCTGTCCATTTTTTAAACATGGCGGAGATGACACATTGAGAGCAGCTGCTGCTACACACAGCAATGAGGCACTGAGTCAGTCGTAGTCACTCCCATTGTAATCAGGTGCTACAACTGTAAAACAAGCTCTCCTGCTAATACTGACAAAGTGCGCCTTATCATCTCTGCCTGGTAAGCAAAAACTAAGCATCCCTCTTGACAAATTTCTCAAGTGGCTGACACTGAGCAGATGCAGCAAAGGGAGAGGGAAAAGTGGAGGGTGTTTCTTATCAGCGTGACCCCTTGCTACCCCATCAGCAGACAGCACCCTAAGCAAGGGACGCTTGCTTATCAGAATGGCATCTTCCCTCTCGTGGTGGTGTGTGGCTGTGGCTTTGCTTGAGAGGAACAGCAGGATTTCATTATGTTAATGGCAGGCCTGCGACATGCAGCCACTGATGGTTCAGGCATAACTACCCTACTTCTTCCTTGCTGGAAGAGGGTGCCAAGGACAGGCTCTATGTGTCCTACGCCTCAACTCGTTGTGAAGACAGTTATCTGACCAGACTCGGACCAGAGCACTGCCTTGCTTCTGACATCACCACTGCTACATCCATACCATGTGGATTTTTCCCCCGGGATTTATTACATATGCGGACAGTGGATCCAACTTGGATGCCAGGCACATGACAAGGAGTACGCACATGGATTTAGCAGTAGACATGGACATTGCCTGGTGATCAGCCGGCTGGCCGCAGCAAAGGAATACGGTGCCGTCTGGACTTTACTCGGCCTACAGTGGGATGTAACACGCTGTCAACTTGGTGAGTACAACGCTTCTGTTGCCTTCCGTCACCTTTGTCATAGTGATTGCAACGACGTCCAATCACAGGTAAGGAGATTGCCTTGCACTATCTGCACCACAGCAACACGTGGTTGCTGGCGGGTGCTATTACATGCTCTTTGCACTTTCGTCTCACACTCAGTCCGGCCTGTGCGTGCTGTCAGACCGCAAGTGTTGCTTGCCCGCAGACCGGGTTAACCCCGTGCCGGCTGGCACAACATGGGGATGATCTACTGTCTCTCTGCCTCTCCGCAACTCTTCAAACAGAACACAGCCCAATCTGTCAGCAACCCGGCGGCTGCCAGCTGGCCTGCGAGAAAGTGGGGATGGGGTCAGCAAGTTCTATCAGTCTCTTAGATGTGTGATCAAGTGAGATGGCAGGCGAGGACTTGTCTTTGCACACACACACACACACACACACAACACTGCTGAAGTTGGAAATAACACCGCTGCCCACCTACACTGTATTTGTGTGTTATCCATCAGACCTGTAACGAGCATCCAGTGTGAGCCACGAATACGCTGACATCACATCACGGTGGGCTGTACACCAGTAACTGTTCACAACACATGGTCAATGGAGCCTCAGCTGTTTCGCTAGACTTCCTGGTATTTCAGATCTATCTGTCCTTTCTCTTTCCCCTTCCACAGGGGCCTCTACAGTATAAATAAAGATGATCACTATGTCACAAAGTGAATGCAAAACCACTTAAAAATGAATAGTTTTAAAATGTACCTAGTACCTAAACTGTTTCCTTTGCAACAAGACTGAAGCGTGGACCTAACCCCTGTCTAGGCCAACTGGGGATGTAAACCCCCTGTGCCCTCGCTCTCAGTCATGTATGTTTTTGCCTGTCTACACATGTCTGCGTGGCCATCTGCTCAGTATTCCCACACCTTCACCAATCACCTCTGAACACCTGCTGACCAATGCACACATCTCTCAGCCAAGCACAGCTGTGTGAGTGCGTGAGCCGTCTCCTCCCTCTCTTGCGTCTCCCTCACTTCATGTCTTCCCTATCCACTCTTAGTCGACATCTATCTTTCGCTCTCTCACTCACCCTTGCCCCCTCTCTCCCCTCACTCTCCTCCCCCACTGCCCCTTCATCCTCTCCCCCTCCACCCTCCCTCCCTCTTACCACACCCTCTCTCTCCCTCTATCCAACTATACTTCCCTTCCTCCCTCTCTCTATCTATCCTTCCCTCCCTTCCTTCCTCTCTCCTTGTTTCACTCCCCTCAAACTCCTCATCTACCAATACCCCCCTCCCTCATCCAATTCCCTCTGTATTCTTTACTAACCCTACGTTTGATGTTTTCACTTTCTCTCTCTCTCTATCTCATCTTCCATTTTCATCCCTACTGAACTCTGATTACCCTATTACTTCTGTTACCCTATTTTTCCTTCATCCCTTCTCACTGACAGCCACACTTACTTACACCTTTCTTGAATCACTTAGGAAGGTCGATAACCTACCAAGATGCTACTTTGGAGTGTGATTTATTGGATGCCCGATTGTTTTTCTGCGAGAATGACCTTGGGACTAGACGAACCTTCAAAGGCTTCTCAATCCTTCAGGTAGACTAGTGCACCGAGATCATAGACGTGCAGGTATATTCTGGGATGGTCTTCAGAAAAACGCGATGATGACTGTGAGTGGGCTCACAGTCTGTAGCCCAGTCTGTCTCATCAGTCTATTTATACCTGCAGGAAGAGTGTTCAACACACAAAGGTATGCCAGTTGTTTAGGTCTGTTAGTGTTAACAAGCACACGGTAACACATATTTCATGTTTCTATTGCATGATATATAGGGTTGGCACGTTCCCTGTTAGTGACAAATAATGGCACACGTGTACACCTATTAACCCCGGGAAAAAACAAATGAAGCCAAAACCATCAACTGGTAGGAAAAACCATAAATTTAACAACATACTTGCTTTCGAATAAACATAGCAAAAATACTATGCTGGCATATATCAATCCTGTACTAACGCAATTCATGAATTTAACAGCATATTTACTATCGAATAAACATAGCAAAAATACTATGCTGACATTTATCAATCCTGTACTAACGCAATTCATGAATTTAACAACATATTTACTATCGAATAAACATAGCAAAAATACTATGCTGACATTTATCAATCCTGTACTAACGCAATTCATGAATTTAACAACATATTTACTATCGAATAAACATAGCAAAAATACTATGCTGGCATATATCAATCCTGTACTAACGCAATTCATGAATTTAACAACATATTTACTATCGAATAAACATAGCAAAAATAAGTGTGCTGGCATTTATCAATCCTGTACTAAAGACTCTAGTGAATATACAAGAAACGCCACATCCCAGTTCTTGTTTACGCACAGAGAGTAATTGCAGACTTTTATCATAATATATCTGACTTGTGTAAGAGATTATGGTATGACTCCATGCAAATCTAACACATTCACAATCAATTATTATATCAAACACACCAGCTGTAATTCCTGGATCAAAAACAGAACTACAAGAAACAGAGACATGAAAACTGTTGACAAGTAGATTTTGCATTTATCTCACAAATGTTGTGTTGGCAAATAATATGAATGTAAACCTGAAGAAAAAAGGTACTATTCTGTACAATCTTCAATTGTTGTTTACAAAAATGTAGTTCTTATAACAAAATATTAATCTGTCCCTAAAGCTGGTCTCTAAGAGTTTAGCTTCTTGAACATCTACACTGATAAAAAAATTATTGTTTTGTCAAAGATTTGGAGAATAAATTTTAAGATGGAACCATGTAGGCAAGGTTTAAAATAAGGAGCAGAAACATAACAGCACCACGTTGAATGACAGATGCCATAGTCAGGTTTCCACGGAAAAAAGACACCTAGTGACATCACTCCAGACCCTGTTCAAAGACACAAAACAGAAATGTGATAATTTCTTTGATCTAAACGTGGTTGTATTTATGGGCCAAAGGATCCACTTCTATTCTCAGTGTTCCAAAGAATGCTTCAGAAATTACGTACCGAGGAAGCCAAATGATGCCGGCATGCATTCACAGAGGGAGCCACTGGCCATTTGTTGACCTATAGGCAATGTAGTCAGAGTTGTTGAAGATTTATCTACACCTTTTGAAATGTTACCTGATCTCGCAGCAGAGATGTCATACATTAGATATCAGTCACTAAGACTAAAAACAACCAACAAAGGTGAACTTTTTCTAAGACAAATGAGGCAAAAACAGCTTTGTGGGGCATGATTTGGTACGGAACATTAGTCATGTGACTAATGAACACATTGGTGACGGTTGTTACAAAAATACCACCGATTTCACTTTACTGGGAAAATGTAAGCAACAATTCATAATAATCACCAAAAGAAAGTTATTGAACAGCCCACGGTGTTTATAGACTGAATGCGTCACATACTGGACTCCTTTAGAACATGTCATAATGATTTTGTGTACTGACATCTTTTATTCATGTCTTACTTGTGTCATAATGATATCATTCATGCCTTTTGACGTCATTGGTGAACCATTCATTCAATCTCTACTAATCTCATTCATACCCTACTGATATAATTAAAACCATATTGATCTCTACAAATGTCACCCATGCCCTACAAACGTCACCCATGCCCTACAAATGTCATCCATGCCCTACCCCGTGCATCATTCATGCTCTAGTGATGTAATGCATGCCTTACTGATGGCATCTTATTCATGACATACCAGCCATTGCCTACCTAGGATTTTCAAGCTATTTTCATTTCATATGATCCATGCCCTACTATTTTTTACTACTACTAATGTCATCCATAACCAACGTTTATGCCAATCATGCCCTACACTGTAGTAGCGAGAGTACATACGTCATTCATACCTTGTACTGATGTCATTCATGCCCTACTGATGCTATTCATCTCTACAGAAAACCGAAGTCGCCACTGTAGGTGGTTCTATTTTTAGATGTTCTGACCACGGTTTTTAATAAAAACATTCAGAAACAATAAGTTCACACACATCTAATCCGGGCAGTCCGGAAGGACATGTTGCACAGACAGGAAGTCTGCTCCGTGACATTGTGTGGGGCTATCACTCACCCGACACAGCCGAGAATGCCATCTCGAATCTGAGCATCCATAACCCACTGGCTCGCTGCGTGCTCATAAACACAAGTTATCGCACTATTGTGCCATCCCCTCCACAGAAATATCAATGATACCGACATATATTTCAATCGTGCACCATCTTAATGGGCATAACTGTTCCCACTGCACCAGGGGGATAGTTGAAGTCAATTCTGCGGCGATCAGAAGATCAGAAGTCTGGTCTTCTCCCAAGTTATGGATGGCTATGTTTAGCCGCACCAAAACAACACGCTAAATCGCTGCAATTCCATAATCCAGACAGGGTTAGAAGCCAGAGAAAAAATGCGGAACAGTGATTAATGACTGGCCTGAGGACAAATGCTCCTCTTTGTTATCTCGCCTCCTCAGTCAAGCAAGTAATATTTATTCACGTATCTAAATATGTGCTTTATAGCGACAGCAAAGCTTCTAAGAAAGCGGATCTACATCTTGCAACCCGATTCCCGTGAGATATGCAATTTGCTTCCAAACAAGTTGTACCATCAAAAGGCCTGCCCCTAGTAATGCGACCACCATGTGGCAAAACTCCAAGCTGTGGTGGTTCCGCGGCGAAAACATGACGGACACATCAAAAGAAGTCAAATCAATATCAGCATTACAGTGCGGTATGTTGTTTGGTTTGGCGAGAGACCACCCCCACTTCACCCAGTACGTTGCCATTATTCAGGTTGGCAACGTTATGCCCCTCGCACAACCCTCGCCAATCCACAGCGAAAACACTGCATTTTTTTCCAATGGTATCGGGTGGAGGGGACCCAACTCAATTGTTGACCCATCAGCGGAACCCTGCAGAGAAACTCCGGTTTTTTCATGACGCTCCCAAGAATTTAATCCCATTAGTCTTGCCAGTGAACTTTATCTTGTTAATCTTCGCAGCGATGACTTATGACCCTAGGAATGCCTGCTGGTGACAGGATCTTTAAGGGTCTCAACAAAATATACTTAACCTTCGTTTGTGTGGTCCTAACATGGCGGTGGGGAGCATAGTTAGACTTTTTTACTCATGACAGTTTGATTCACTGCATTTCCATGGGATAATACACCACAGCAAGACAGTAATTCCATGTTGTACAGCAAAGAAGCAACCATAACAAAGGCAATGATAAGTTCGCATCCTGATCCTGAGAGGCCTTTTCAACCAAAAACAATTATATTACAGTACTTTTGTCTTACTTTGTAACACAAGGTCATGTATATGTATGTAACAGCATGTAACAGGAACTTTGTACATTGCTAAGCTTTGATCCACACACGTGCCCAGTCTGCAGTTCAACAAAACTCTCAAGTCGTGCATTGATATGACAGGCACAAATGTTGACCTGATTCAAAAATATATTTGCAACAACAAACGTTACCTAAGGTGCACTGGTATACGACCTGATGTCCCGCAAAGTCTACAAATCATGAAAACACAGTTGTCGCAACTGCCGGAAACCACTGCTGGGTATACATCAGATTCAGACAAAATATCAACACCAGGTGGCGCACATGTGCATGCAATTCAAGAAAATAACACCAGTATCGCAGCGGTACCAACAACGTTTCTTGTGAATCCAGTTGCTTAGTTCTGCAATATGCTGACCAAATAAAATGTCCATGAAATAGAAAATCATCACTAGCTGTACAAATGTGCAACAATTTAATTTAACAGTAGTGCAGCTCTAATAGTGAACACACTTTTAATCTACATAATTATTTAGTATAAGTGTTGCTTCATGGGTGGATGTAAGCTATAGACATCAGTACCATGCAGAATGATTATCCTAACGTCCAACAAAGTTTTCACGACTTGGAATCTGTGTGATTCTTCAGTCAGTCATCGCCCAAAAGTCCATGGAGGGTAGGGCAGATACCCTTAACATCCAGCTTCTTATCAGTCCACAAACATGCTTTTTAAGAGGCACACCTCAAAGCTGCCGATGCTAATGACAATCAGGGTTTTTTATTGAATGAAAGGAAACCCAATCACGCGGAAAATGAAACTGCTGGCCTGGCATCTATCCAGACTGCCCTGATCTGTCACTGTCACCAGCTTGTCACCAGTGTCACAGCCATGAGACACCAGCACTGATGACAACTGCATGGGTGGAGACTGGGATCCAGCCCCAGAGCTCTGGACCTCCATCACTCTTCAAATCAACCTATCAACTGTCATTTTTAAACTTTGTTCACCTCGTTGTGTTCCTTTTCAAGGATGTTAATAAAACTGCTGGACCTTTTCAGCTGGTGTGTGTTCTGACCATGTATCGCAGAGGATGTAACTGACCCCAAAAGAGGGCAACTATATGACCTGTAGTAAGTAGACACAATAACTTTAATGTAACATTTGAAACTGTGCCCAACCACCCAACTTACTGGGTAATAAAATGAAAACATTATCAAATCATTGTGACTAGAAAACTTAAATGTTTCCATGTTGCAAAGTTTCTTACCACCATTTGTCAAGGATTCACAAACTACCAAGACTACTTCAAAAACTTGGTAAACTTCTCAGGCTTTACCCTTCCAGTAAGCAGAGTCCCAGACTGATTATTGATGGTCCCACATGTATCAAAATCAGGGGCCAGTCAACACCTGCCAAGCAGTAGCCATGAACATTACTCAGTTGTCACTAGGAGCTGGCTGCCTGTCTTGACGTTTGGGTGACGTGTCACACTGGATATACAACATTTCCAAATCCTTTCTAACCTACCTGGTCATATTTCATGAAATAATATAGCCGTTATCGCCTTAATTTGCATGTTTTACCCCTAACATCTCATTTTTGCATTGCATGCTTGAACGGCAAAACTGATATTCAAAATCATACATGTTGAATGAATTGGACGAATTGTGCTTCACTGAGACACATTTTGATGGTCAACGTTTATTTATGATAAACAAATTTGTCAGACTATTAAAAGTACATTTTAGATCAGAATATTGATTTACTGGTCCTTTTTATTGTGGAGACTGTCCTCAGAACACTCAGTGAGATCAACTGATCTCATCAGATGAGATCTTTATGGTCAATTCTGTTCTTACAAACTCTTCCCAGAAGTCTCTGTGATCAATAAATTCTCATCAGATGTCGTCCCTGTGATCAATAGTTCTCAGAACTCCTCTTTCTGACTGGTATCTTACTGCTACTTCCAGGTATAGTTACTGTTTATTCTGCAGTTCAGGAACGAATAGAACAGTTAAAATTTCTGATTGCATTGAGACATTTTGATGTTTCTGAATGACGAACATTTTTCTTTTGAAGTGCGCACATCTCAGCTTAGTTTCCAACAATTTAAGTATACAATAACAATATTTTATTATCATTTGCATAAAGTCGAATGACTTATATCCGATGACTTTTATGCACACTGTAAACTGGCTACATGGCATCTGGCACCAGGGGCCATTTCACAAAAATAATGTTTTCATAAGGACAATCCCTCATTAAACCATTGTTATTTTTCAAAATGCAAACAACGAGCACTGTACAAAATCACTGAGACAGACACCACTTCTGTGCCATACTGGTGAAAGTGTCCAAGTGCATGGCTTGGTGTTCACAGTTTTCAACATATATAAAAGATTACTGTCAAGGAGCAAAATATATCTAAACAAAAAACATTGGGCACATGAGCTCGCAAGAATGTTAGTGAAATGGTCCCTGGCCATAAACGCTGACTGTGTCAACATGTGGAACTACCAGTTCATTACCACTCAATACCTAGGGTCATAGCGTAGACATTTAATAGTGCTAGCATTTTAAGCAATAGCTTTATTAGTACAACAATCATTACTTCACAGTTACACATCTGCACCGTACAGTGTAGTGGGCAGGCAGCAGTGCAAAAATCAAGTACATTTGGATGGAGTCAGGGGAAAATTCAAAATGTGGCGAGACTTATTTGTTTTGGAGATACCTTACTTTTCTTGCAATGGTCAACATGCACATGTATTCACTAACAAACATATCCATCCTGGAGATGGTGCCAAATACACACAAATGCAGAGAAAAATTTCCCACAATATTTGTGATATTTGATTATATAAATTTAAATCGTTTTTCAACAATAATATTGCATAAAACATTCCCAGGTAGTCAAAGGTTCTCATAGCCTCAGGACAACTGCAGACAATATGATAAACCTTGCATGAAGTGAAACATGTTTCTTGAGAGGTAAATAACTAACAACATATTTACTAGTGTATGAGACAAACCCTAAAACCAGTAAGAAACTTTAACCAATGGTGATTTGTTAAATGACGGCTTTTACATTTCTTCCAAAGGAAGGGCAGTGTTAATCTATTATTGTTTGGCACCTGGAGTACAAATCTTCTAGGAGGAAAATGTATATTATACAATGTTAGATCTATGGCTGCACACTTAACATTAACACATTTAGAGAGTGTAAAATAACTGCCACAGTCACCAACAGCATGGCAGGTAAGTCAAGACTAGGATGGCTATTCATCTTGGCAGGATGGTAGTTTGTCAAAGATCCTGTTGAGTTTGCCCCCTACGACTTAGTCAGTTGGAGATAATCATCAGATCATTACCCCACCTACATCACCCCTCCTATATCATTTTATCCTGATGTATGGGTTGGCCTGTGACAGTCACTGCCTAATGTCCCTGTCTTCCGCACATAAAACTGTTACTGTTCTGAGAAGTGTATTCCTGCCGACATGCCGCCATTATGTAACCACTACACTGGCTTACCATCCTGGGTGGCATTTCAAAATTCAATGAGCTTGCAATTCTAACAAATTATAAGTAAATATGAGTATGTGGTTTCTCTGTTGCTGTCAATCGCAGCCTGTCCAGTCAAGTGGATATCACAGGGGTCCAATTAATGTAGGGCATTGGGTTGTGTGGTCGACTGGTTAGAGGGAATCCACACTGTTCATCAAACGGATGGTGGTACGGTTCTGGATGCCCTGTTTCAAAACTTAGGCAATTCGGTTCACCTAATTTTGACTGTTTTTCAGAAAACATGAAGACCCATCAAGTCTGGGGGTCTACCTCCCAGAACTTTTCTTGAACTCGGAACCACATTTCTTTAATTGTAACATTATTCATAACTATTTTTTCTATCACATTGCGTATAATTTCTGGAATGATAGGTCTGACTACTATTATTATTAAATAGTTGTACGCTACTTTTAGTGATACAAATACTGCATGCTGTTTGGTACCAGTGCAGACTATTGTCAAGGTGAACAGTACGAATACTCCCACTGCTAAAAGTCCCTCAAAACACAATAACTCATATCTGTCTTTTTGTTCATGAAATGATGTGGAATTATGTAATGAACGTATGAAGACACAAAAATGTAGCAAGAGCGTTGATGAATAATGGAGAAAATGAAGAGGGCCTCATCATGCTCTCCATCTACGACAACACCACATAACAGGTCACGACCCCTAAATAAAAACTCACATGTGGTAAGAAGACCACCTGCACAGTGCACGGTGCGCACCATGAAAAACTGCATGCACCGACAATGTTGTGACACCGCCTGCGATGTACGAGTTCTGTAGGACCACCTCAAATTGAATGAAGATCCACAAAGAATTATCGCCCACAGCACTAACATGATATCCATCTTGACACGGACAGACACATGACAAGACAGCCACAACCCCAAGGGAGTTTAACTGTTTAATGAGGTCTACTACAGACTAATGATAAACTAAATGCCTCAAGCATTTCTTGACGTCAGCGACACCCACTAATACCTCTGAAATTCGTTAACAAGACCAGGCCAAAGACTGACGGAAATCTTCTAAATGTGTCGCACTAATAAAAACACTGGTAAGGTTATTTTCAGGATCTTTTTAAATGGCTAACTTCATAGAATGACTGACATATAATTGAATTTAATTATCTGTTTATTGAAATCATCCTTAAGCAATGTTATGGTAATTAGATGAGATACATTGCTGAATCTGCTATAATATTTTATGATTTAGTCCAGAGAGATGAACAGCATGGGACAACTGTAACAAATATAATCACTTCAAGTCGTATCAAGCTTCAAATGTGTTTTGTTTGTAACACGTTTACAAAAATTGTGTTTGTCTGTCATGTTTCTAGGAAGTATGAATAATACCAATCTTCTGGCATATTGCTATGCTTTTATCTGAAATGAAAGGCAATTTTGTATGTATTTCAGTGGAAACACAGAAAGGAAACACGAGAAAGAACTCATAGTGAATGAAAGTCATGAAACCACTGGTTACTATTTCTGAACAGCTAATAAGCCACAGCTGGCTGTCACAATTTTGGAAAACAAATAATCATACCAGGATCATCACCAATATTACCTTATAGTACAGTTGTATAAACACTTTAATCCAGGAAGCTGCCTAAGAATATACACTATCACTCTATTCCTCCAGGCTCTATAATCAATTTTATTATTTCATTAAAAACTATTCTTGCCTTTGTGAAAATGGTGAAAATCTTAACAATCCAGAAGTACCGATTAACTACAGGGTCAAACACAATGCAAAGACCAGCTCTACCTCCAGCCAGAACCTTCCCGTTGTGCCATGTTTGAAACCATAGCAAACAAATCTCTTCTTTACATAAGTCACGTTACCTTGGCACATCACATTGGCAGCATTCTTGTGTTGTACTCACACCCATATAAAACATCAATCTATCAATCAAGTTCACATTATCAGGTAATAGTGCGAGATAATTGCAGGGTATTAGTTCCAAGGGTAAGAGTCAGAAGTGATAGTCTCGCCACAGACCAAGCAGTCAAAGGTCACGCCTCCGGGCAGGTCATTCCACCAGTCTCTCGTCAATGGACTAATGGTCTGTGTCAATAACTTCCAATGTTATCAAGCATCAAGAAAGTGAAAGCCGAAAAATGTCCCAACAATGTTGTCGTTGGGCAGATCTTGAGCCACCAATGAGCCTCTTCCCTGGATGAAGCATAAACACGTACCACAATAAAGAGTCACCTTGTTACAAAACAAGCCGCATTCACATCGATACACCACAAATATTAATTAGTCACGGATGAATGCACACCTCTTGCATACTGTTATAACTTACTTTATACTGTTATAACCATTTCCATCACTTGCACACATATCACACTAACTGACAAAAAAGTACAGCATTATTTCTGAGTTAATCCAGTCAATAATCCATGAAAACAACAAAATGTGCTCCAGCTTAATATGGCATACATTAAGCTGGAGCAAATTTTGTTGTTTTCTTAAATCAATTGAGGGTAGTAAAAAACATGTTGGATTGTTCAACTAGCAATGCTAGCATAACCCAAATTTTTGTCACAAACAGATTATTGAGTTTCATGATAACACTTGGTGACAAGGTAAACATCAAAAGGTAGTTTTTATTAAAACTGAATCATGACTATGTACACAGGATAGAATTGCTTGACTGATCATAAATTTTGATACCAATAGAGCACAATGATACTGATCTACATCCAATTAAGGTAGAAGTCAAACCAGAGAGAGCGGGAGACCGCACACACAGGATGTGTGAAGACAGTTCCTTGACCTGGAAAGTCTTCTCGAGTGCTGACCACAAGAATGCACGGCTCTGATATAACACGGTGATATCCTGCTAGCATCAAGGCTGGCATCAGCGACAACTTGTTACTTTGGTAGTTGCAGATGGAAGGCGGAACAGAATGACATGTTTTGGTCTGCTTCTTCTGTGCCCTGTAGCACTGCCATGGGGCAGCGGCTGGTGGGGTGGTGTGGGGGTGGAACTGTCCGGGGTCAATGCAGTACTGATATGTGCCTGGATGTTTGAGCCGCTGCCCGATGAAAGGGGATGCAAGGGCGATAACCCTGTAGCGTCCTCTGTATGGTCAAGTAGACAAGGGAGACAATGTAGCAGACTCGGTCCCAACAGCACACCCCATACAAATGCAGGGTTATCTGAGGCGCCCTGGCATACCTGTAGAAAGGGACACCCCACACCTTCAAGGAGGGTTATCGGGAATGCCTAGCACACCCACCAAGCTGAAGGTTATCATCATGTACCCTCCAAAAGGGAGCCGAAGGATTGACGAGTGTGATTGTTTGACGGGAACCGATGCAATCTTGGTTATCGCGCACGGCCGCACGCGCTTCATTCTGGGTACAGGGATTCTGCCGCGGTTGACTGCACACAAGGTTAACCACACTGGCCCTAGTTTACTGTGAACTGGCAGGAGTTGTTACACCTATTACATGTCACAACATCTTGAGTGGACGGTGGCCACACTTTCAGGAGGGTCCACGCACCAAGTGTGCCTCAAACACACGCGTGCATGCGGTTATTTCCATTGTGATCCACTGCTGCGGAAAAAAACACGAGCTGATAAGTGTCATGATCAAATGCTCTAATGGCGACATTTAGCTTTTGTGGAAAGTAAGAAACAGACGATAAGAGATACAATCGTGAGTCATCATCGCGGTCTATCAAGTGCGTGCGTTGCTTTCAGATTTAGAGCAATTAGCCAAACACAAAGTCAAAGTTACTCAGGAAGTTCCATTACGTTCAGCATCAACGTGAATTTATTACTGGATGATCACAGAAATGTTCCATTAACAGTGATCCGTTATACAACAAAGTACAGGGAATCATGATGTAGGCAAAAGCAGATTTACTGACTATTTATGGTCAGTTCTGTGCCTAACAACCGTCTATCACAGCATTTCATAGATCAAATGCTTTTATTGGCACCGAAAATGAAAAGTATTATAGACATCAATGGAAAATCTGTGAATATCTCATGTGGCCCTAATGGAGCCACACAATTACAACAACACATTTTTCATGCTGGAGTTTCTATAAATATAATCCTTGCCATTAATATCATTCATATTTATGACGGCCAGTTTTGTTAGGGGCAATCTCAGTACCCAGATATAGAACAGTACACGAAAGTGATGTCTTAGTTTTAACCACATGAAACTCCTCTCCACTACATAAAACTGAATTTCATAATTTTTTTCCATCAAGAAACAGATTCCATGTAGTGTCACATGTGGCTGTTTTCATCTACAACTTGTACAAGGTGCCTTGTACAGCACCTAACTACAATGTACCCACAAACAATCTGTTCAAGCTCCTGGAGACAAGATACTCACCAGTGTTCCGCTGTGACTGGTTTTAACCAGCTACCCACAAACTCACTCACCTACATCATCTATCTCATCCATATTGTCTACATCATCTGTCTCATTTATTTCATCAACCTTATCCACCTCATCCACTCCATTCACCTCACCTACTTCATCTACTTCAGCTACCTCATCCAGTCCATATAGCTCATCCACTCCATTCACCTCACCTACCTCATCTACTTCAGCTACCTCATCCAGTCCATATAGCTCATCCACCTCATCCACTCCATTCACCTCACCTACTTCATCTACTTCAGCTACCTCATCCAGTCCATATAGCTCATCCACCTCATCCACTCCATTCACTTCACCTACTTCATCTACCTCATCTACTTCAGCTACCTCATCCACTCCATATAGCTCATCCACCTCATCCACTCCATTCATCTCACCGACTTCATCAACCTCATTTACTTCAGCTACCTCATCCAGTCCATATAGCTCATCCACCTCATCCACTCCATTCACCTCATCAACTTCATCTACCGCATCTACTTCAGCTACCTCATCCAGTCCATATAGCTCATCCACCTCATCCACTCCATTAATCTGACGACTTCATCTACCTCAGCTACCCCATCCAGTCCATATAGCTCATCCACCTCATCCACTCCATTCACCTCACCTACTTCATCTACCTCATCTACTTCAGCTACCTCATCCAGTCCATATAGCTCATCCACCTCATCCACTCCATTCATCTCACCGACTTCATCAACCTCATCTACTTCAGCTACCTCATCCAGTCCATATAGCTCATCCACCTCATCCACTCCATTCACCTCACCGACTTCATCTACCTCATCTACTTCAGCTACCTCATCCAGTCCATATAGCTCATCCACCTCATCCACTCCATTCATCTCACCGACTTCATCTACCTCATCTACTTCAGCTACCTCATCCAGTCCATATAGCTCATCCACCTCATCCACTCCATTCATCTCACCGACTTCATCTACCTCATCTACTTCAGCTACCTCATCCAGTCCATATAGCTCATCCACCTCATCCACTCCATTCATCTCACCGACTTCATCTACCTCATCTACTTCAGCTACCTCATCCAGTCCATATAGCTCATCCACCTCATCCACTCCATTCACCTCACCGACTTCATCAACCTCATCTACTTCAGCTACCTCATCCAGTCCATATAGCTCATCCACCTCATCCACTCCATTCATCTCACCGACTTCATCTACCTCAGCTACCCCATCCAGTCCATATAGCTCATCCACCTCACCTCATCCACTCCATTCACCTCACCGACTTCATCTACCTCATCTACTTCAGCTACCTCATCCAGTCCATATAGCTCATCCACCTCATCCACTCCATTCACCTCACCTACTTCATCTACCTCATCTACTTCAGCTACCTCATCCAGTCCATATAGCTCATCCACCTTATCCACTCCATTCACCTCACCTACTTCATCTACCTCATCTACTTCAGCTACCTAATCCAGTCCACATTGCTCATCCACCTCATCCACTCCATTCATCTCACCTACTTCATCTACCTCGTCTACTTCAGCTACCTCATCCAGTCCATATAGCTCATCCACCTCATCCACTCCATTCATCTCACCGACTTCATCTACCTTATCTACTTCAGCTACCTCATCCAGTCCATATAGCTCATCCACCTCATCCACTCCATTCACCTCACCTACTTCATCTACCTCATCTACTTCAGCTACATCATCCAGTCCACATACCTCATCCACCTCATCCACTCCATTCACCTTATCCACTGCACTAACCTCAATGTTTCTTCATCTACCTTATGCACACCATCTACCTCACCCACTTCATATACCTCATCCACCTCAAATACCTCACCCCCATATACTTCATCCATCTTATTTAACTAATCCAATTCTACATTAATTCTACACAGACAAATGACACGTTTTTAAATTGCAGCCTTTCACTTTGAAGCAGCAACCAGCACTGTCGCTATATGCAATATCCGGCCAAACCTAGGTGCTAAATAATTGATGCCACCTAGTGAAAATTATTTGCATTCGAACCAGACTGGATTAAACTGGTTTCAATTTGGGTAAAGGCATACCTAGGGCCAAAAATACCAAGCCCTTTGAAGCAGATGCTAAGCAGCTTTACGGGAAACCGGCGGAAGTTTCCTCAACTGATTTTGCGACAACTTGTCAAACCGAGGCCTATACTTTAAATGTAAAAACATGTTGGCATGTGTATGTGTACGTGGCTGTGTGTAAGCTGTCTACACACATGTGTATGTTGCATATATACACGCACACATACGCGCGCATACACACAAATGCATACACACACACACGCACGCACGCACGCACGCACGCACGCACGCACCCACGCACGCACGCACGCACGCACGCACGCACGCACGCACGTGACATGCATGTGTGTGTAGGTGGGTTGGTGTGTGGGGTGGGTGGGGGTGTGGACAGGATTGCATGCATATGAGTATGGCTGTATACATGTTATCTTTGTGCAATGTTTGGTACCCAGAGTGGCAGCATAAATGTGATGTAACATACAGCACATGGCAAGTGTTACTTGGAAAGCTCAGCCAGCCTGTGTTGATGTGGTGGTACGTCAATTTGTCTGTGGTTTTTTTATCTGTTTCATTGTGTTGCTAGAGGGAGTTGCTTTGGTCCTGGGCATCTGTGCCAGGATAAGCCAGCCCACAGGGACACTTATCCCCTGTACCTCCAGCAGGCAGTGGGCATCTGGGTATTGCTCATCTGCAACTGACCAGGGGACCATTTCACTAACATTCCTACAAGCTCATGAGCCCAATTTTGTTTTTAATCCAGTTTCATTCATATTTGTTAGAGGGCCAGTGGATATAGTGTCCTCTGGGATGCATTGGCATTTTTCCATTTTGAAAACGCTCCTTAAATTCACCAGTGGATTCTGTTTAATGATGGCTTTTTGTTAGGAGCTCACTCTCATGGTGAAATGGTCCCCCGGTTTTTGAAAACAAGCAGACAGTAGACTATGTTCTGTAAGGGAACTCAGACATGTTGGGCTGTGTACGAGACCTTGCATTCTTGACACTGCAGAAAATTTGCTTGCTGACATATTCTCTGTTTGGAAACTATAAGGTTACTGAATGATTACAACCTTAGTCTTGGAACAGTGACACAAAATACCTTTCCTCTAGTATTAAAAAATTCCTCCAAATTAAGTCAATGTCCCACTCCATAGATTCATGCTAACTGGGTATTTCTTTCTCTGTCATAGCATCACATCGAACATCCCTGTTAAATAGTTGTTGACCAAAATACCTGACTATCTAGGTTGATTTACCATATTGGACTCAGTCACTCTTGATATGTCAAAGGCTTACCAGAAGTGGTCTTATGTAGAAAATGCTAATAGGTTTTTTTCTCATCAAGCAACGTCAGAGCAAGTCACCATGTTAAACCTAAATAAAGTGTTCTTGAAGTAACTCCTTGATAAGTTAGTGTTTATATGACATGACAGCATGACAGCACTCAGTCTGACAGTCTTGTATGACATGACAACATGACAGCATTCAGTCTGACAGTCTTGTAGTGACTGCTCCAATGTGTCCATATCAGCCACTGTACACAGAGTCTTGTTTCAAACATCTGAACCTGAAAGGAAACTGGATAGGAAAACACTTGGGTCGTCACCCTAGTGAGTAACCGACACTGATCACTGAAGGCAGTGGGCCAGAAACTGTGGCCCACTTCAGGGAGTCTGCCAGGAGGGCCTGCGATGGCCTGGCCCCTTTCATCCCTGTGCTCCTGACAGGCCCAGGGAAAGAGTGAGTGATCAGGCAGTCTTCCCAGACTCCGATGACGTAGGCAGCCCGCTCCTATGTCACACACCAATTACGTCTAATTCGCTTACGACAATCAAGTCACGCCTCTGCTGCTTGCAGATATTTTTATAGCCCTTGTTTACAGCTCCGCTACACGGCTGCACATGTTCGAAGGTCGGGCACCTACTGCGCAGTTCCTCGCCTGGTTTCTTACTTGTGTGGGTCGGTCAGTAAAACAGTCAGCTGTTCACGCAGACCATATGACAGGAAAGTATAGACAAACTATTATACACGTAAAGTGAAAAGTTATGCACCGAAACCTGTCCACAGTGGACATTGTCAGGGCTGTCCATTACGGCCAGATTACTGCTTTGGACCTATAGTGGACAATGCAAACTGGTCATTCGTGATTTTCAAGTGTCCCCTGTAGACAGGTTGTTGTTATGGCAGGTGTCCAATAAGGTAAGTTCTACCATTATGTTAACATGATAACTTTGGGTGGAACAGAACCATTCGACAGTGTTAGATATACATACATATACATACATACATATCATATATATATATATATATATTACATCGTTGATTAGTATAAAAATAAACACTCATTAACCTAGTACATCTTTCACCAATCAATGACAAGTCACTGAGATTAAAAAAACAAGCAATTAAAATACATATTTCTAATGGGCTTGTATGGTATACCGGTACGTTATTTAAGATTAAGTGACTGTCAGACATTCCTCAGACCATGGCTCACAGACATGACACATCAAAGCAGGTTGTGATGTCTCTTATCAGATGATGGCCACTTTTTATTCACCGAATCAAGCGCCCCTCACATTGTTACCCCACACAGATGAAAGTAAGATTTCGCGAGAGTTATCACCTGATTAATACAGCACCTATTCTCTGCTTCAATCAGTCTGCCATATTGTTACCAACTAACAAATCAAGATTATCAAATGAAAGACACCTTTTCTCTGCTGGATCAAACGTCTGACCTTGTTACGGACAGATCAAAGCAAGTGAAGACACAGATAATCAGATGAAAGACACCTTTCCTCTGATGAAACAGACAGGGTTTCTAGGGGTCGGACAGTCCCCGCGTTGCAGACACAAAGGTACGCGACAGGGTTTTCATAAAAACCGCAAATAAGGTAAGATAAATAAAGCGCAGGAAGGATATGTTGTTTGATACACTCTGTTTGTTGCCAACAGACCGTGTTGTGCTTTCAGATTTGTTTGTTTTCTTTTCTAAAGCATTACATTACTTATACATATAGAATACATTTATATGGTTCGGAAGAGATTGAAAGTGTTAAGTACCACTCTATGAGTCCATCACAAGTTTTCCATTTCATTTCAGTGTCGATACAGATACCTGGGAAACATCCAGTGTTAAATAGTTGTTGTCCACCCCGTGAAGACACCGTTTAGACAGCACCAACATCTTATGGATCATGAGACATCTCAGAAAGTTGATGTCTGATATCAAACAAAATCACTGTCATTGTGGGGGACAGGGGTAGTTTTGAGTGCAGTTGGACACTGTCATTGTGGGGGACAGGGGTAGTTTTGAGTGCAGTTGGACACTGTTATTGTGGGGGACAGGGGTAGTGTTGAGTGCAGTTGGACACTGTCATTGTGGGGGACAGGGTTAGTGTTGAGTGCAGTTGGACGCTGTCATTGTGGTGGACAGGGGTAGTGTTGAGTGCAGTTGGACACTGTCATTGTGGGGGACAGGGTTAGTGTTGAGTGCAGTTGGACACTGTCATTGTGGGGGACAGGGGTAGTGTTGAGTGCAGTTGGACACTGTCATTGTGGGGGACAGGGTTAGTGTTGAGTGCAGTTGGACACTGTCATTGTGGGGGACAGGGGTAGTGTTGAGTGCAGTTGGACACTGTCATTGTGGGGGACAGGGGTAGTGTTGAGTGCAGTTGGACACTGTCATTGTGGGGGACAGGGGTAGTTTGAGTGCAGTTGGACACTGTCATTGTGGGGGACAGGGGTAGTGTTGAGTGCAGTTGGACGCTGTCATTGTGGGGGACAGGGGTAGTGTTGAGTGCAGTTGGACGCTGTCATTGTGGTGGACAGGGGTAGTTTTGAGTGCAGTTGGACACTGTCATTGTGGGGGACAGGGGTAGTGTTGAGTGCAGTTGGACACTGTCATTGTGGGGGACAGGGGTAGTGTTGAGTGCAGTTGGACACTGTCATTGTGGGGGACAGGGGTAGTGTTGAGTGCAGTTGGACTGTCATTGTGGGGGACAGGGGTAGTGTTGAGTGCAGTTGGACCTGTCATTGTGGGGACAGGGGTAGTTTGAGTGCAGTTGGACACTGTCATTGTGGGGGACAGGGGTAGTGTTGAGTGCAGTTGGACACTGTCATTGTGGGGGACAGGGTAGTGTTGAGTGCAGTTGGACACTGTCATTGTGGGGGACAGGGGTAGTGTTGAGTGCAGTTGGACACTGTCATTGTGGGGGACAGGGGTAGTGTTGAGTGCAGTTGGACACTGTCATTGTGGGGGACAGGGGTAGTGTTGAGTGCAGTTGGACACTGTCATTGTGGGGGACAGGGGTAGTGTTGAGTGCAGTTGGACACTGTCATTGTGGGGGACAGGGGTAGTTTTGGTGCAGTTGGACACGTCATTGTGGGGGACAGGGGTAGTGTTGAGTGCAGTTGGACACCGTCATTGTGGGGGACAGGGTAGTGTTGAGTGCAGTTGGACCGTCATTGTGGGGGACAGGGGTAGTGTTGAGTGCAGTTGGACCGTCATTGTGGGGGACAGGGGTAGTGTTGAGTGCAGTTGGACCGTCATTGTGGGGGACAGGGGTAGTGTTGAGTGCAGTTGGACACTGTCATTGTGGGGGACAGGTAGTGTTGAGTGCATTGGACCTGTCATTGTGGGGGACAGGGGTAGTGTTGAGTGCAGTTGGACACTGCATTGTGGGGACAGGGGTAGTGTTGAGTGCAGTTAGACACTGCCATTGTGGGGACAGGGGTAGTGTTGAGTGCAGTTGGACACTGTCATTGTGGGGGACAGGGGTAGTGTTGAGTGCAGTTGGACACTGTCATTGTGGGGGACAGGGGTAGTGTTGAGTGCAGTTGGACACTGTCATTGTGGGGGACAGGGGTAGTTTGGTGCAGTTGGACACTGTCATTGTGGGGGACAGGGGTAGTTTGAGTGCCACGTCATTGTGGGGGACAGGGTAGTTTGGTGCAGTTGGACACTGTCATTGTGGGGGACAGGGGTAGTGTTGAGTGCAGTTGGACACTGTCATTGTGGGGGACAGGGGTAGTGTTGAGTGCAGTTGGACACTGTCATTGTGGGGGACAGGGGTAGTTTTGTGTGCATTTGGACACTGTCATTGTGGGGGACAGGGGTAGTTTTGTGTGCAGTTGGACACTGTCATTGTGGGGGACAGGGGTAGTGTTGAGTGCAGTTGGACACTGTCATTGTGGGGGACAGGGGTAGTTTTGTGTGCAGTTGGACACTGTCATTGTGGGGGACAGGGGTAGTGTTGAGTGCAGTTGGACACTGTCATTGTGGGGGACAGGGGTAGTGTTGAGTGCAGTTGGACACTGTCATTGTGGGGGACAGGGGTAGTGTTGAGTGCAGTTGGACACTGTCATTGTGGGGGACAGGGGTAGTGTTGAGTGCAGTTGGACACTGTCATTGTGGGGGACAGGGGTAGTTTTGTGTGCAGTTGGACACTGTCATTGTGGGGGACAGGGGTAGTTTTGTGTGCAGTTGGACACTGTCATTGTGGGGGACAGGGGTAGTGTTGAGTGCAGTTGGACACTGTCATTGTGGGGGACAGGGGTAGTTTTGTGTGCAGTTGGACACTGTCATTGTGGGGGACAGGGGTAGTGTTGAGTGCAGTTGGACACTGTCATTGTGGGGGACAGGGGTAGTGTTGAGTGCAGTTGGACACTGTCATTGTGGGGGACAGGGGTAGTGTTGAGTGCAGTTGGACACTGTCATTGTGGGGGACAGGGGTAGTGTTGAGTGCAGTTGGACACTGTCATTGTGGGGGACAGGGGTAGTTTTGTGTGCAGTTGGACACTGTCTGAAACGGCTGCAGGTGGAATTGAACTAATATCCTCATAATGTGATTTGACCATCAGGTGTTCCGACCACCGCCAGTTCTCCACTCCGTCACATATGTGTGAACACAGGAGGGGGGGAGGAAATTACAGGTGAAACACCCCCGCAGGCAACTGGAGGCTGCCAACACCTGCAGGTGTGAACTTCACCAATGACATGCTGCTGTTATCAGGAACAAGTTCTTATCGAAGTTGCCACCACAAACCACAACCGTGGCAGCTGCAGCCTAGCAGGCAGTCTGACGGAGGTCACAACTCGTGCAGTTACAAGGTCATCACAAGTTCACTGAGCCCCGGTGACCCAGTTCAAACTACCCCGTGGGGCTGCCCTCTCTTTCCGGCCTGTTTCCCAAAACCACCATTTAGTAGGTGGAGCCTGTGTCCACGTGTTGGAGGTGTGGGATAGCAAGACACCCCACCCCGCTCCAGGGAAGTCAACCCCGGCACTCCTTACTTCACTCGTGGTTAGTGAAGGTAGTTTTCAACCACCATTCTCACCAACCCCAAAACACGGTGAAAACTTTTCTCTCAATATCTGCTACGTTTTGTTGATTAGCAAACCCTGTCTTTTGCGTTAGCCATCATTACTATTTAAGCTAACCATCTTAACTAGCCATGGAGTCATATGCTGTACACGTGCAAGGGAAATGCTATAGATTGAAACCTTACCATTAAGGTCAGTCTCTGGATTGGATCAAAGTGACCTGAATGGCAAGGTGGACTGAAAGGCAAAGTGCCCTGATTGGCAAGTGACCCAAATTGCAGTGACCTGAATGGCAGGACTCATTTCTTGCCCTTTACCGTTACAGAAATAATTTCAAACTGTTTCACCATGTTGACCTTAATTGCAAGGTAGCCACATTACCGCGGTGACAGTAAAGCAACGTTCTACTGTATTTCATTTAGGATCCACATTTTACATTTGCAGGTGCCCGACAGATTGCACTGGGTAAATGCATACTTTCCGAGACAGTTGACAATTCCACAAAAAGACTCGTTCTAAAACTTCTAATAATGCTTTGTGATCCCAACCCAGTCATATTGTAATAACTAATTGCGTGTTTTGACAACATCGAAATTGGCATCGGATGCAAGATGTTGCGTGAAATGCAGAGTCCTGCATTATGTCAACGGCTGCCGTAAAAACGCGATCCTTCAGTTTGCGATGTTAGCGTTATATTTCTATCCACGCACCTATTGTAGCGGGCAGTGGTTACAAGGTTGCCTGTCCTGTGTCAACCTACTCTGGCATAATGAAGACAGGAAGGGACGCCTGCCGGCTATAGAATGGCAACATCGGCTACAGAACCTCGCCTCCATTCCGGTATCAATCAATGGAGCTTCCCACCCTGTCTTATGTGTGTCTCCTCGCGACAACACAAGGTGCCTGGGAGATGTATACAAATGCCAGGGCCATAAATAAGGCCGGGCATATGTCTGCCAAGAAACACCTATTTAAGAAACTGTTTAATTTACTTCGTTGGACTCCAGATATCTCGACAGCATGTAGGAGCTTGCAGAGCATTCTGCGAATTCACTTCAGGTTGAAGACACCCGTGAAACGTGACTTCTAAAACAGGTTCCCCGTGGTCTGTCCATGATTTGTATGGGGGAGAACAAACACAAACAAAATTATTCAGCATAAAATCCACATAATCAACCATACAGATGTATGCTAAATTGAAATAAGCCTTAAAAGTGTAAATGACAGTGTTAACCTCAGCTGAACAATTATAATATTTTCAGAAGATACTATAGACCTGCCATGACAACTTTGGGGAGGTTTCAACATATCTTCATCATCTTTCAAATCACTACAAACAATAGCCCCTAAATATCCTGTCCTTTCAACAATACATATATGCGCATTTCGGCTAACAGACAATATTATGAACTGCACTAACAACAACAAAATAGTTAGTGGACAACAATGTCGAATTACACGACTGGTTGAAACAAAATGGAGAATTACCAACTAGAAAACACTGAAGAACTACCCTGGTTGGAAAACAATGAAAAATGGCCCCTGGCTGGTGGAAAACAAGGAGGAATTACCCCTGGTTGGTGGGAACAAGACAAATGACAATTATTCACCCATCATGTACACTGTGTATAAGAATAATGGTCACACCAGCGTCGTGTACAATTGTCCTGTTCGCTGATGTCCCTACAAGCTGCTCGGTGGACCGGTAAAAACAAATGCAACATAAACGATACCTGGCGAGGCGCGATCAATCACGCGGCAATGAAGGCAACGGTACAACTGCCATTTGCAGACCTGCTTCTGTAAACTGCTGTCATAACATTATGTATGACGTGATGTGAGGAAGTGCAGGTGTGGGGGAGACGAGGCACCTCGTACAGCTGTCACCACGCCCAATGCTGTCACACACATCTCCCAAGGTCAACCGCCTCCGACTGGTTCAATCTGATTTGTGTGCAGCTGGGCTGGGGTGCTACAGGTTTTTTTCACCCAACAGGGAACCACAGGTGGGGTGAAATACTCGTTCATTTCCGGGTTCAGGGTAGGCGAATGAAAGGCAAGTGATTTTGAAACAGTAGTCTAATTCTCAGATTATTTACCCTATACTTGTTGCACAGCAACAAATGTTCGTCCTTATGATCCTTTGAACGAGGGTGAGGTATACGTCATGTGTGGGCCCCTCTACTGTGCCGTATCAACTGCCCCTTCTCTCCACCTTTCAACGTCCTCTGTATATATATATATATATATATATATATATATATATATATATATACATATATATATATATATATATATATCACAATGTCCACTGCATATTTCATTTCTAATGATACATATTATATAGGCATACATACACGCATGCACGTGCACACATGCACACGCACACGCACACGCACACACACACACACACAAGATCAGTACATGACAATAGATTGTGCTACATCCAACATCACCATAGGCATGCATGCACAGCTTAACTTGCAACCAGCAGCATTAAGTCACTGTCAGCTGTAGAGTTGACATCATGACTCCAGCCACAACCTGTGTCCACTCTATGTCAACACCTCCGCATGCCTACCTCCTGAACCACACAAAGTGAGGGATGGGCAGACATCCACCCAACCATCTCATTCCCCAGTCCCCCCTTGGCTTCATGTCTTCCTCTAGAGTTATACACAACAGATGGAGATGTTAGTGTTCGACAGTACAGTGGTCCTCTAAGTACAGTTACAAAAAACCTACTCAGACACTGAACAGTTGTCTTGTCTGGCTTTCGGTCACCAATTCTTGCAACACTGAATCTGAATAAAGTCACGACTATCAAAATCCACCATATATACCATTCTAACCCACCACCCCAACCCCCTCCAAAATATATACAGACCACCAGTGTTGTACTTCAGATTCTTCTGTCGCCATGTTCCCTCACAGGGCGGCCTGGAGTGTATGAGTTGTTGCCACTGTTCTCTCTCTACCATATCAGCAAAGGTATATTTTCTGGTATGGCAGCCAAGTGGAGTACTGTAGTGTCATTTTACCATGTTTATATGTGTCATTCATTATAATTAAGTTGGGCCAAATAAATGATATTCATACCAGGTAGTCAGGAATTAGCACGGATTACAATAGCTGTTTACAATAGTTGCATCCTGTACAAATCAATAACAATTAAACTACTGTATATACACTTGATGACATCAACCAATGTCGTTAATGGTGAAGGATGGTAGAGTTTAGGATTAAGGTGACAGAACACAATATGTGTGAGTGTGTGAGTGTGTGAGTGTGTGAGTGCTTCATAATGGAGTCATCCACCCTATATTGAACTAAGTAACCTCTCAAGAAACTTTTTGTGATCTGTATATAACTCTTTAGTTACATCCCACAACCTGCTTCCTTTTATGACGTCTTTCTTACACTGTTTTAGTAATAGTTATGAGTTCAGATTAATCACAATTAAAGCATATACTTGTATCTGAGGTCAGGCATCACTGAATAAGTGTGAAGTCCTCTCAACCAACACATTGTAGTTATTTACAGATGTGAATGATGACGCGTTGACATGGATCAGGACCACCACACTGACATGACAGTGAGGAACTGTGTTGGTCAACATGGATGCTCCACCACTCACAGGTGCTGCCTACTTAACTGGCTGGATGCCTAGCTCTCTGAGGCTATTTCGAAGGATGTATAGGGCGGGCGGGCGGACGGACGAACGGATGTTGGTCGGTCGGTCGGTCGGTCGGTCGGTCGGTCGGACGGACGGACGGACGGACGGACGGACGGACGGACGGACGGACGGACGGACGGACGGACGGACGGACGGACGGATAACATAGCTCATTCTTGACAGACATATAGGCTATTTGGTTGGCTGGTAGTTAGGTAAGTGTCTAATAGGCAGATCGGCCACTTGGCTGTTAAGCAGGTAGCCAACTTGGCAGCCAGGTAGACTTGTTTGGCTTACAGATAGGCCAGTTGGCTAGCAGGTAGGCTAGTTGGCTAGCTATTGAGATAATTGACTTAGCCATCAGAATAACTGGCTAGCTGACCTAATTGTCCCATGGTTGACTAATTGGTCAATTAGTTGCCAGTTGGCTAATCGAATACCACAAATGTGAGAACAACCACCACGGATTAGACATGATATCAATCGATGCCGTTTACCAAATCCCACTGAATCGATGCCTGTGTTTCCCACACTTGCCCTGCCAATCAGCTGATGAAGTGTCTGCATTGGCGGCCTGATTAAAGAACGCCATAACCCCAGTCCGTCTAGTCAAAACACTCGATTATCCGCAAGATTGTGTTAATACGCTGACCCAATGAATGAGACCTGGTCTGGCCAGTGACCTGATAAGCATTACATGATGGGAACCATGCTGGAATCATGTGATTCGTCTCGCAGGAACATGCCACGGTGGTGTTGGTAGACCACTGACTCCCGCCCTCTGCTGACCACAGACTTCTTCCCGTCCAAGTGTCAAGTAATCTGTAATCACCTCAAGCCAGGCCTCACCTGCCAAACCACAGTCGCAAACCTCACACACACGACTGCCGCTAGTAACAAGATTGTATCATCTGCTAAGCCACACGCAGAGATGAAAGCGACCAATCGGCAAAATTATTATTCACTCACAACAAGGTGATAAGCAAAAATCACCTGGAGCCGAAAATCTGACATTCATTCATACAGTCGTGGCGTGTTACCCAAGGAATACATACGCCACCGTGCTGCTAGAACACCACAATGAAATATGATACAGGGCTGTAGCAAAAAAGTATGAAGTCAAAGAAACAACTAAGGAAAGTGTTAGAGGCCTGCGTGGAATCGCAAACATGGGTTGGGAATGCTTCGACCAGCAGAGACTGGTGGAGGGGTGACAGGCAGCAGGGAACAACTGGGGCTGGGGAATCTAACTGTAATCGAACTGACATGCGCATACGTGCATGTGAGCGTGCGTACGTGTATGTGTACGTTAATGTTATTCGCATACTCACAGCTGGTTTGTATCTTCAGCACCAAACTTTCAGGTGTTTATCAATAACTCCTCAGAAGAAAAGTAACCTACACAATTGAAATTCCCAGTTGGCACAGCTTTCTCCAGTCAACACCTCTTTTGCATGGGCAATGTTCATTCTGGACGGGTAAAAATTTAAGTTCTGAGCTAATGGATGGGTGGAAATTTAGGAGGCGAAAAAACTTTGCATCAATTATATTATTCACTATGTGAATGCTTAGATTGGATTGTTGGCCCTTTGGTTAAGGGTCCCTAACACTTTTAGGGTTCATACTGGATTTAAATTAATGCAAATCATTTATAAGTCTTCTACAATTGTTCCAAAGTCAACCAATCAGTGGGGACATTTTACACAACTTAATGGCTCAAATTTACATAACATAACAAACATCAAGTTCCACAAGTAGTTGAAACTGTATTTACCAGAAAATGTGTGGAAGGCCCTGACAACTGGAGTAGAGAGTTGTATGGTATAAGATGAAAAGGGGAACCTACAATTACGATGGTCACATCATCGTAAGCTCACTGCTGATAGCATCGGAGTTGATATGATGTGACACATCAACTGGTCAACATGTTGATTTGTTGCTGTAATGCATAAAAGTTATATTGTATAACATTTTACAATACAAAAACTGAAACCTCCCTTGAAGAGGAAACAGATCCTTGTTTTCTGCTGACAAGCAGGGGAGCCACCGTGATGAAATCGGGGGCTTGCTGGTGCAACATCCCAACATCCCAGGTTTGTGGACGGGGAAGACATGACACCCAACAACACACGCGAATGCTCGTACGTCAGTCTGCGATTTACGTAACGGTAGCGCACCACACCTGGGATTCAGTGCTATGCATTCCACCATGAATTATTGCCCACATGCAGGGCAAGCACTATGTAAACTGTCCCTATAAAACAATCATTGGCAGTTTCGCAACTCCGCAGATGGCCGATGTCGTCGCCAAAGTACAGCGAGGAAACAATCGCATCCAATCTTTCTGCAGCCAAATCAACACAAATCAGTCTGTCCACACAGCGTCCGGGCGGGCTGCTGGCAATCACAGATATCACCCGAATATGTCCACTAGGCGAGAAAGAAATCTATTTCTATGATTCATTTGAAACAATGTGTTGTAATTGCATCTCCTCCAAGGTGCAACATCCAGTCATCTTTTCCAATTCCATTGACCTCGGACCGGCCGATTGATGATGCACTTTTTTAGAGTCATTTACTTACATTTGTTATGTTCTGCTTTTCAAGAGCACCTCTCTCCTACCTGCGATAACTGAGGGTGGTAAAAATTCTCCCTACAGTGCACCATAATTGTATGGTTTGTTGCTTCATGGGTTCGCTATAAGCTAATTATGTTATTTAAATGTTCAAACACTTGATCATTTCAGGCTTGTACAATTTTCTCAGTAATGAGTAACGAACAATGTGTTAACTTTGGCTATTTTTGTCTGCTGACTATCAAGTCGTGTCTAGACGAAACGACAAAACACAATAGCCAGACTAAGTTATCTCCACTAAATAAGCTTAAAGAAATGAGTTCCCATGATTCCAATGGAGCCGCTGTGGCAGTCCAGCCAAAACATGTTATGGTTTGTGGCGACCAGAAGCTGGGTGCTATGAGAAAAAACACCCTGGTTTCATCAGTTTCCATGTGTATTTGTGTATTTAGTACTGGTAAAAACGTATTTATTTAATAGTGATTCAAACCACCACTCATCCCCTTCAATATATCAGAGTGGATTTCAAATCATGTGTATATAGCCACTGAAATATGGGCAACTGGATATGTAATCATAATAACCTGTCACCAACTTAACAGATACTGTCCAATACACTGATGCGCTCTGATGTCCACAATTGCACCAACGTGCATTGGTACCATTTTCATCCATTAGGTGGCACTACTGGAGCAATTGATTTAAGAGCAGGTGAAATGCGGTGACAAACCATTACCAATCAATGTGTTATGCTATACTGTTTTTTATTTAGCAAATTCATGCCACCACCCCATAATCAAGTGCCTATGATACCAGGGTGGGGCTATAAGAAGTTCTAACCATGATCACACAAGAGAACCGTTACACTGATGTGAGGGGGTTGTAACCCCCACCCTTGCCACCGGGGGCATCAGCCATCTGTGTGACCACTCCTCGTTCAGAGGCCTTCATGACTGCAAAATCGGTATCTTCTTGTCATATTTGATGGCCGTCAAGATGGGCGTAACCACGGCGGTATGCTACAAAGTGGCATGTTCTGTGATAACCACCCCTCTTGTAAAGGGTACATGTGTGTACCCCTTGGCCACTCACATAAACACACACCACCTCTACAGATACCCGATATAGCAGGATAGATAATCAGTGAGGTTTGAGAGCTGTCAACAGCCAATAACTGATGTATTACATCCTTCATAAACACAATTCAGGGCCCGGCTTTTATTGACATGCATACAGAGAGTTTCAATTTGTGGCAGAAGGTGTGGACTCGCTAGAGAGTGGTTCATCCCCAGGCAATATTTTCAAACTTCCTTCTGAAATGTCAGATGCTACTTAGTCCAATTTGTATCCAGGACCTGGGAAAAGGTTACATATGGCGGATGGCATTTCAACTGAAGACGGGAGGATCCCCTAATTATACGGCAGAAAACTTCAAACAATATGGCAATAACCTCCTGTACCTGCTTGAAAGGTCTACCATTTGAAAGAAGGGTTGACCCCAAGTTTATTGACTATGCATTTTAAAGTGCAAGAACACCCACCCATCAGTGACAGAAAGGGGCTGTTGACCCCAGACTTTGAAATGAAAACACTGACTACCAATTCGCACATTATAGGGGCCACAGCAAAATGACCCCACCGGGCCAAAGGCTATTCATTATGGGTACCGGGGAGGGCTGAAAGGATTTCCTCTTTCTTTTATCCTCAATGCAGTTCCTGGTACTGCTACATTGGCCATTTAGTAATGGTTAGAATGAAGCATCCGTTGGCTACAATATGGCATATCCCCACGAGATGCGACAAACTGGCAGTAATTTCTGGATTCATACTGCATGTATTGTCAGAAATTTTGAAATAATGCTGCTAAAACATATCTGGCTTGTGTGCGGCGTGTGATTGCCCAGGTATGACTGGTGAACTGGTTAAAAACCAGAACATCTGAGTTCACCTAGTATTTATCCAAGTCCTCGCCCTGGCACAATGGCACCTCGTAGGCGTACAACATTGGTCGGCCACATATGTAACAGAATAACTAGCTGGCTAATCAGACTCGATTAGATATGACAAATCTCAAACTCATTTCTCAATTTAGTAAAAATTCCAATACAACTACTGTAATTTATACCCCAATTACAAAGTCCAAAAAAAGTCACTACAATTACATTACTTTTTTCTGTTCTCAGCTGTGATGAATTAATGAAATACAAACCAATTATGTATTACATATTTATATAGGCAAAGTAGAACAATTTTGTTTTTTAATAGAAAAAACCCTGATGTGGTTCCTCTTAATAGCAGTCTAAATACAAACATGTACGTGACATTACACCTACCAAAGCATCTCTGGTAGCAAGGAATTAATTCTGTACTGTAGATTTTGTCACATATGAATTTTTGCCCATTCAAAAATTTCACCTAGATTGGCGTTTATCATGTTTGCTCTGAAACGTCTCACTTGTAACTGACCATAGCCTTGGTATGGTAATTGGTCAATACAATGAACAAATCTTACATCAGATAAGTACAGAGTGGCTAATAATGGGCACATAGGTGTACGGATGGACAGACAAAAAGAAGGACGAATCAACAAGCATACAGACGGGCAAATAGACAAATGGATGGGTGGAGAGAAATGGACAGAAACTAAACAGATAGGAAAACATTCAGATGGACGGACATGAGGGAGATTGTGTACCGGGTGACATGTCCACCTGAAACAACTGGCCACAATGGACAATGGTTTGACCTGTCGTGCCCCAGGTATACACTGTTAGTCTTTTCGTTGAGACGTGACTCAGAAGGGTGCTACACTGCGTGACCTTTCATTTCGCAATGCTACAATACACACATACGCAGATAACATTCATAAAATAATAATTATTTGCGCAACAGGCGAGCACATGAGCAGGTGGTAACGACTACACATATAAACGTATCTTCAGTACTGGTGACATCGACACTTTAGAAACACGTCCGAGTCTTGAAACGTTTAACACGCTCGCGAAACTACAATCTCCGTTTTCCATTCACAAACTTTACTACAGGGTTCTTATTTCGGTTTGCCCTTACTTCACCCTAACTTTACTCATGGAGCTATTCAGAAAACAAATCACCCCCTCTAATTGCCCCTTTATAGTAATACTACTAATTGTCAGTGGTTCTTTCTCGCAGGTTTCTCCATGTGATTAATTCAATTATTTATTTGCTTCTTATTTAAAAGGTAAATTATCAAGGTAATTAAAGGTTAATTTAACATACTAATAATATTGTTACTACAATTATTAATACTCTGATACCATAATATTATGTACAGTTTGATACCAAAAAATATTAAAATGTCTTAAAATTGTTCCTTCTAACCTGTTTTATGTGTCATCCAATTAGGCCAAGGTTCTATAATACTGTTTACGTGTTTTCCCCTATCGTAGTCATAATGTACAAGATAGGCTATTTCAATCTGATGAGAAACTGCCTGCAGCTATTGTAACATGCTAAGCAGTACACAAATCACCCAAGTTATGCCCAGAAGCAATTAACAAGTACCGCGGTAGTCCACAGATTGTCAGCCAATCAATCAATTAATAAATCAACCCATAGTTTGCCAATAAAATGTGTTATCTATATAATGTAATATATCATAAGGAATCACAGTGAAGTATTATCAGCAAATATACATAATTACTTCAGAATAACACATTACATGTGAAAATCGTGACAATAAAAATAACAATACATTTCTTATATAGTGTTATCTATGTGAATAATGCTAATGAAGGATTTTCAATGTTTCATAAAATAAAAAAATAAAACAATAATAAATTATTGCTAGACAAATTTTAAATTTATTATTATTCATAGATTAAAAAACAAAATGTAAATTAAATCATGATTTAATTTACAATTTCAAATCATAAAAAAATGAATAAAAAACAATTTAAAATTACAACAATAAATTAAAAGTAGTTTTATGTTAAATAATGTACATAAATAATTATTAAAAGTTGCATCTTCAGAGCCCTCTTGAATAATAATATAATAATGGTGCTTTATACACTGGTAATGCTTTCAGTTTAAAAAATCAAAATGCTTCACAATGGCTAATAACTAAAATGTCAGAAGATTACGGTAAAAGGACTGCATCAACTATTTCAAGAAACATTTCAAAACTATAAATAAATGCCAATAAAAAGGCAACAACCAACACCTTGAGGTGCGTAACACTCATGCTATGGCGCACTCTGACAGGTACATTGTTCCAGGTTAAACCTTCAGCAAGAAGGCGGACATTTTGGGGGGCCCTGAGCTGAAAACTTTGGGAACCTCCGTCATAGAAACGAGCAGATGTGTGTGGTCCCAGGTAAGCGACGTTGGTGCCAGTAGACACAGGTAGGGCCGCAGGAGTGGGCCGGCGTCACCCACACCTTGGCCACACCTGGGTGGCGGCTACCTTTTTCACAGTCTCCCCAAAAACGTATCTCAATGCAACCCGACATGCATCCCCGACTCATTAGCAACATTCACCCTGCGTCAGCTGGCCTGGATAGAAACCCACCCCAAGGACATTTGAGGGAAGAGGGTCTTTGGTATTTCGCCCCTCCCATATGCAAGGTGGAACATTTTTTCTCTTAATTACCACCCAAATGTCGTTTATTCACACCTACCTGCCTAGTTAGTTGTAATATAACATTCTCAATACTAGAAAAGATGTGAAGCTGCTAAATTGTATTTCATAACCATGTACTCAAACTGTAAACAATGGATCACACACAGGGAAAATTAATGGGAAAAACATGCTGTGGACTCCCTAAGCTGATATATCATTCTCTATACTCCCATCAGCCAACTGATTGACATTTACAGAAAGAAGAAAATAACCCTGAAAATATATTCCTAATTCGAATACTGTTTGTGAAATGTTCAAATTGTCAAAACAAAAGGTAAACAACAGGCATTGGCAGTTAGGCATTAGTGGAGTAGTCAGGAATCCCTACCAGGAACTTTCCTTGAAGTTGGCCTGTTCCCACACTCCAGACCGTAAGGACAAAGTACATAATATTTCATTTCCTACTAATAATTATCACCCATGGATGGCTAAGTCTTGTAGCAGAACAACCTTAATTTAAATTACTTTTGCACTCTGTAGTTAATCACAACAAAGGTAAACAATCAGTTAATAATGTATGAGTGTCTAGTAACTTTACTTATGATGTATGCATGCATGCGTATGTGCTTGCTTGCACACATGTATTTATGTGTGTTTATACAGGTAGTTATGCACACACATAAACACACACGCATACATGCACACACATAGAAGCTTGCATGCATGCATGCATGTGTGTTGATGTGTGTGCATAACTACCTGTATAAACACATATAAATACACAAGTGCACAGGAATCTTGTTTATTGACTGCAGTCATTCCAATTTACAACTACCAGAAACATTGCAGATTCTGTGAAAATACAAGCATTTGTTACGGCATACTGTGATAAGCATAGCTTTATGCAGAGACCCATCCACCCATCATTTGGATGGGTAAAAACTGTTGTGGATGGGTAGAAATATGGGTGGACGGGTGGTGGATGGGTAAAAAAGGTCTTCCAAAACCATAGATATTGTCAGTTAGGCCTCAAAAGTGAGTGTAAATGGTGTCACATGTGTGTTTGTAGTCCAGTTTAGGTCATCAGACACATTTAAAGATTGTAAACTGGCTTAATAGTTAAGACCAAAGTGTCCACCAAAACATGTGTGACTTGCAATAATTTGGTCCTGCATAAAGCCCTGGTGATAAGTGACATTCATTTGTTATTTCAAATAAGACTTATTTTATATTATATATATATATATATATATATATATATATATATATATATATATATATAGGTGTATATTGATAAATATAGCATTTCACTCAGCCACACAACAATGTAATGTTTTACATATAAACATGCAAAACTGTTTATGATTTCCATTTATAAATGGCAAACAAGTCAAACTAAACATGTTCACAACTACAGCGGAACTAATCCTCATAAAATACCAAGATAATATTAGAAATTTAAAACTTACATCAAAGTTATATATAGGTTTGTGTCAAGTGCGTGTGTGCGTGCATGTGCAATGTGCAATGTGCAATGTGCAATGTGCAATGTGCAATGTGCATGTGCATGTGCATGTGCATGTGCAATGTGCCATGTGCCATGTGCCATGTGCCATGTGCCATGTGCAAAGTGCAATGTGCAATGTGCAATGTGCAATGTACATCTATGTCTGAGCATATCTCCAGACGGTTTGCATGTTTGGGCTGACATTTTGGGTGTGTGTCATTTAGCATGGCATGCCCATTAGGGTGGTTCTTAGATTTCAAGTTTTTTATTTCACCAGAGGGCCCCAGTGGGATGGAGTAGGGTAACTTACTAGTGTTGTCTATGATGGGTGAGCACATGCTAATTTGCAGCTTGGTATAGTATTATAGATTTCTTTTTACTTTCCACAGGCATCATAATTTATAAACCATTTGCTCCAGCAGCAACTTTAATGAGTACATACAGTGTCAGGGTCAGCTTACTCTACAAGATGTGTTTAACAGCAGTCATTTAATTTTAATTTATTTTGGTATTTTTTAAGACTAGAATAGAATAAATATGTTTAAGGTATAATACTCTTTTTAATTGCACTTATTAAGCCAGAAACAATATTTACTAATTTAATGTAAGCTCGTAAAAAGTAACCAACCCATTGAGATTATAAACAGCTCTAGCGCCATTAATCGACGCCAACTGGTTTAACTGCTAAGACTTCTGACACTGAGTGCAGTCAGGATATTCTCACTCAAGACCAGTGATTTTCTTCGAACTCCATTGTAATGATTACCATCCAGGATGATTCTACACCATTGAAAATAGCAACTAACTTAAAAAATTGTTCAGAAAAAATCAATGATTTTGTACACCAACTTAGCAAGAATTGAGGAGCGACTTTGTACCCTCAGAAATAAGGATTGTTTTTGTGCTGAGAGAAATAAAGACTACCAGGTGTCTTTGTACCAAAAATAATTAGAAATTCTTTAGCCTGGAGAAATAATGTGTTTTGCGGCTCAAAAATAAGGAAGTTAAAAATATTACCCAGCACTAAGTATTTCACACCTCGAGAAACAAGGACTGAATTTGTATGTACAGAAATAGGGACTGATGCTATACTGTGAGAAATAATGAGGCAGGGCAAAAAAAGTAAGGGTAGACTGTGTGTCTAGCCAAAGTTTGGTCAAAATTCATGCCTGGAGACTGAATCAGGGGCCAGAGAAAAGGGTGTAGCTCCCATGTAAACTACCTGCAGATTGCAACCAAAGAAACTGCCGACAACTAGTGAAGTAAGTGATAGTTAGGAACCCCTTGAGCAAAAAAGTTTCCCAACTGTGGGAACACAATTTGTAGGCTAACAAGCAAGCCTAACTAACTTGATTTCTTCTGGCGCAGCAGTGTAAATCGGCACAGTAACCTAGTAGCACTACATGTACACAAAGTAGTTAATTCGGGACCTGAGACGAACGGCTAATTCGGAAAACATCAAAGGTAGGTCATGACATTCTTACAAGTTACCTGGTATTCGAGTTGAAAGTCAAGGAACATTTCTGGCACGTTTCGATGTAAACTTGGCCTCAAGGACGAAGTGATATTTTGCATCTGGATAAGCATAGTAGGACAAGCATTTTTACAAGCGGCTGTCGCTTACGTAATGCGACTGGCAACTGCAAGCCTGGATGATTCAGCAACACTCAATTAATCTCGATAAAGTGAGACACTGTACAGCTGAAGTTGATTTCAATTTCGCTACGTCGCTTCCCTGATAGGCGATTCAGAGGGCAACATTCTTGCATCCTTGGCAAAAGAAACTGAATGGTGTAACATTCTGTTTGTCCAAATTACTGGCACACACTTTCACCTTTTGAACTACCCAACCCATGCCCCTGGCACCAAATCCAAACAGAGGTATTCTAATGTGAAATGTTTTAAATGGTCCAATAGTGGACATTATTTTAGCTATAATTTGAAATCATTTTTTCATCTTTTGAATTCAAATTTCTAGGAAATCAACATGTCCCATACAATATAATTATATTACAATTTTGTCAACATCATGTAAACTTTATTTCACAAAATCTTAAACTAAAACAGTGCAATGCCTAAGAAATATTGGCTGTATGTCATACTTGCTGAACTAATGCAATTAAAATCATAACTATATCTCTATACTGACTGGATAAAATGATACAAGATTGTACTTTTTACTTTGAAATGGTAGCTTCATAAATTGTTAATTTTAACAGAACCTTTGATCTCTTCATCATGGATGTTGAGCTATCCAGCAACAAACTGCCCACGGGAAAATTGTCTGAACTGACCAACTGATGTTAAAACTGAATGTCTACCAAACTGATCATGGTCAACTTGTTTGAATTGTGTCAAAATGTCCCAAACTATATTTTTCCATTTTTATTTGTCCAGCCTGCTGAAATGTTGGGGTGCACAGTGACAAATGCTATAAAATGTCCTATGTTATCCTCCAACAAAATAGTGCACCGAGTGAGTGATATTTAGATGTTTTATGGCAAATAAGGACAATCCTCCCACATGCTACCCATGGGTACTAGGAACATGTATTTTGTTGCACTGTAAGTTTGTAATGTTGCGAAACGAACCACATACGTAGGCTGAAGCAATCTAAAGTAAGGCTGTGTTCTGCACTAAGTCGCTTGGCTTCGCGAAGTGGCAACAAGCCGGCATCGAGCCACATTGTACAATGGCAGACACATGCAGTGCACACACGCATCGCACTGGGTGGTAGCCACGGACGCATGCAGCGCGCGCATGCATCGCACTGGCCAGCAGCAAGGAAAGATCAAGGCAGAAATAATTCTGTGCAACAGAAACACGGCTCTCAGCTGTGACATACAAGAGATACACACGCAGACGACGGCAGCGAGATTTCAAGGCACAAATAAGTCTCCACGATTCCCATGCGAACCTCTCCACTTGCCCACAAACACGTACAGGCTGCTAGCTTCCCACAAGTCCCCTGCCCAAGCCTTTCACTCCCACATGGTTGGTGCGTAGTCACGGGATAAACTGGGTCTAAAACTGACCAGGCGAATGTCCGACAGTCTATTGGTTGCTCCTTCACGACTGTCCGGTTGGAAATTTACGGTTCTTCGTTGCTCTTGGTGAGTACTAACCTGTTTTTATTGAAGATATTTCCAAGTTTTCTTGTGCAATTGTGACAATATAATCTGGATGAAATTTGTGACATTTAGGTTTACAAGATCAAGGAACTGTATTTGCATCAATAAACAAAATGATATATACAGAATGATATTATAATATATCTATATAAAAACTGCTAAATAAAACTTTAAACAGTACAAATAAGCAGTAGGAAATAACAGTTAATGTCTTCTTTGTCCGTGGAACATGAGACTTGAATCTAATAACAATAAATCTGGTTCCAACCGTTGGATCCACCCTATGAAAACTAATAATACATATTATTAAACCATTTTTACTTATCAAAACTGAAAAATTGTTGTGAACATCACAGATATATGGGAATGTTTACAATGATAATATAACATACACACTATAGAGCTGATTTTACGAAATAGTAACAATTGTTTATCTACCACTCTACCAACATGTCACAAATATTGTAAGTGTATTCAGGTCAAAACATGACCATTAACATTACTCTAACTATTGAATATATATTGTGCTCTCAACAAACACAAGTGTTTCCAGGAAAATACTACATTTATTGGGCCAGTAACTGTTTAAATGTCAATCTGATATTGCTTCACTCAGAAAGTTTCAGAGCAAACTAAAAAGCTCCCCCAAATAGGAGTCACTAAATGCCTTTCGTTCTTCTGTCTTTCTTCTTTGGTGATTTGATTCGTAGTACAATATAATTACAGAAAAAAGTTACTTGTTCTGTATATTTATGCAGCCAAAGTTGTTGCTGAAACTAACTGGAGCTGTCATTCATGTCAGTTTAACTGGACATGTTTTAAGTTCAAGTAAGCGCCAATTAAAGTTTTATTAAATGATAAATTGACACACTCCAGAATTGAAAGTGTGAAATGTTCATAACTGAAACGATGCGATTCTGAATTCTGCCAGCTGAATGGATAACATTCTTCAGTGTTCTTTTAACCAGTGGATTTCTTCAGCATTCCAAGAAATAAATCAAGAATTGAAGGGATGAAGATTTTCAGCATACCATAATTTTTATATATATAATTATTCAGCATTTCAAAAGCAAATAAGAAAAATTTATTTGGTTTATTTGTATTATGACAATGTGGAAAACTGGGTAACTATGTTTGACCTCAAGATTTCTAGATCTCAGATATGTCACCGAAATGGGTGGTTTTATGTGCATTTTGGACACTTTGTGGTTGGTACAAATGCAACGGGAAATCATTCCGGCTATAGTTGTTTTCTCATGTGAACATGAAAAAGCCACAGGAATCTTGTTTTATGGCAGCCATCTGTTGGTTATTACTTGTGCTAATCACATATCACAACAGCACTTTCCATACCTATTACCTTGTAGAATGTAATGTACAATTATACAACTACATTGTCCGTATATGCATGAAGATGTTCACCACACTGGATGGTTCACGTGATTTTTATTTATAATTTATTTTTTATTTTGTCTGTCTATTAATAATCAGGCCGATGAAAAGAAGAGTGCTGAAAATGTGCCTGAAATATTAACTACAAAACATTTATAAAGAGAAATCAATTTGTAGTCTGAAGGCAGACAACCGCAGGGGCAGCGTAAAATATGTTTCTCATCAGTACCACTCATAACTTAATCGAAATAATAACCCAAACCGCAACTTTAATTACACCCCTAGCCACAGCTGTGCCACGACAATTTACCCTGAAGCAAATCTGCAAGATTGTTGCACTGATGTTGGTCACCAGTGCCAGAAAGCCACACCACAACGCATCCAACGGTAGGTAAATCTTCCTCCGGTAAATCTCAGTTGGCCACCCGCAGATCAAAGTCCCAGCAAGACTGCTGACACAGCCTCGCATGTAACTTTTATCTCAACTTCGGTCTAGCTGAGTAAATATGTACACAAGTTTGACTGGGGCGTGATCTAATCATGGGGGTTTCTTTGTGGCACAGCTGCGCTTCTGGGTGGGCCCAAGAAGCCGTGTACAGTGGAGCCGGTGGACGAACCCCATCAAGCATGACCGACGTAAACACAAACCAGTAGATTTCGGCACAAAAATGTCCAGAAGTTTTTTTTGTCAGGAAACTTTAAGCTTTCATATCACCGGCGCAGTGTGGAATTTATAAACATTGAAAGCATTCTTCCGCATAATGTCATAAATTGCTACAGCAATGTTACCAATCAGAAACAAATTAAGCTCAGCAGGCCTGAAAGTTATTTGACTTAATATTTAGTACACCTTTTGCTGTTCATTAGAAATATAGCAATATAAAACCATATCATATACACAGTATATAAATGCATGTATTTTTAAACATATAAATATTATACATACTTGTACACCCAAGTATGCACACACATACATGATGTGTTATATCCATTCCAATGTAACACAGGTAGGTATAATTTGAACCATGGGGTTAATACCTGTTTATTTCATTAAAATATAGCTATAAAAAGCACCTTTTAGTAAACTAATTATAAATAGCATTACAAAATTTAGAGTAAATTTGTGTTTTTTAAATGCAACATGCCCAAATCGATGCTTACTCCCACACATTTGTTCTTGCTCGTCCAAGTCTCATTTGCTCTCTATAACAACATATCACATATATTATATAAACTTACCAACAAGCAGACTTAGTGAATAGGATATAATCTGAAGGATAGCATAAAACTAAATGTCATCCTGTGGGACTCTTGCTGACAATTTATTTCGATTGGATGCAGCACAACACTCTTCTGTCAAGAAATATGTAATTATAATATTTGCTTTTTGCATCCACTGTCTACAGCCTCCAATCCAAATAAACTATCACTGCTGCTGGAGAAAAACATCACAAACCTACGTGCATAAGCCACCCATTGCTTGCACTTCAAATCTTTATTAGAGAGCTATTATTATGAGCTATATAATGCAACTGAAACATGATCAGGGACACTATTGTGGAGTTTTGCCAAAAAATTATGTAAACGGACATCAGTTTTTGCTCTTTCCTGTCTGGGCTAAACAATTTTGGGCATGCTCTGATAATGAATCAGTTTTCTGAAGTGACCTTGCAATGATGCAGAAAACCCAACAAACACGACTCATCAGACTCATCAGTCGGCTTATGTAAATGTCTGTCTGTCTGGGACAGTTATTTATAGGCGTCCTCAGATTGTGAGCCCCAAACTAGCCAGTCGAAACTAGACAGACAGACAATCCCTGGTGCCCAATAAACTGCCTGTGGGGAAAAAAACGAGTGGTCTGTCGATTTGAAGTTCCTGATAAACTCTCCATTGCTGCCCCACTGTCAAACAATCTCTAACATGCTACTTGCCAGATGGCATCCACCGAAGCATCCAAGACACAGTTTAAGACTAGCTTTGCCAGGCATTTTACATTAGTTTATATAAAATATGACATTTTAGAGGTAATGTTTGTTTAGGGAGTTCATAATCAGCATATATTATATAGTTGCGTTTGCGTGTGCGTGTGCGTGTGCGTGCTTTGTAGTTTGTATATCTTAAATAACCAGTTTTAATTTGAATATTTTATAAATACACTAGTTATTTTAAGTTTGTTCTTTTTATGCATGACTTGTGAATATGGAAAGTACAACTGAGCCACATGTGTTGAAAAGAGAAAGCGTTGAAGGAGTATTCACTTTTTAAATTTATGTGTTCATGTTATATTGTTGCATCTGGCGGTGTGTCTGACTTGCCTTAAATCCCATTTATCTTCCCGCATAGTGTATCTATGTAACAGGAGCAGGTGTTGGCAATCAGGCTGGAATCCTTACATATGCAGCGACTGGGGCTGGGGTAAATGCCCTGCAGCGGAGGCTGGGTGTAATGTTTAGCACCTCTGTTACACTGGCCTAGCACAGGGCACCCAGCACTTAGTTCAGGGTGACTGGCACTGCACTAGGATCACCCCGGCCAAAAGAATCCCAAGTACCCTCCCCCATGTAGTGGTGGGAGTCTCACTACACTTTACACAGGGCCCCTGCTGTTGCCCCTGTGCTCCCAACCCACCTACACCTGTAACGACCGACTACCTGTTTGCCGTCAGGTCTTTCACTCATCCGCTGATGGATTGGATCCACTACCTTACGGTCTGTCCCAGTCACAATCATACTTGTGACCTCCTCTGTGACCTCTGTGACAATCACACTTGTGACCTCCGACACGTTTTGCCTTTGCTAATAATGACGACACCCATTGTATACATGAATTAAATTACTTTTGTGGTATGACTTCTGCTAGATCAAACATTCCCGCATACAGGTGTCACTTTAAAAATCTTACCTTATGTTTTTGCCATTAAAAACAACCAGACATGGGGCAAAATTGTTACAAAATATATAGCAAAATGTACACATTTCAGCATCCATTTTTTGGACCATTTTGCTAGGCAGCTAGTTATTTGATGGATAGGGTAACTGGTTCTAAAAATCCCTTCCCTCCGATAGTGCAACATAGTGTCTACACGAGTTGTCATGTTTGTTGGGATATACAAAAATATTTTTTGTAATTTCATGGGAATAAACAAGTAGAATATAAATGTATTGGTTAGAACCAGTACAAAGTAACACTGATAATGTGTTGGTGGACCTCAAATAAAAAATATATATAATCATTGGATAACGAAAAGAAATAATGTGTACGAGAAAAACTTTGTGTTTCTTCCACCCATTTTAATAGTTTTGTTTTAAACCTGTCTTACGATAGTTGTGCTTCTCCTTGGCACAGCTGATGCTCTCCAATGGCATCCTATCTGCAGGGCTCAGACTTTGCAATAATGTTTCCAGACAGCACTTGTAGCTACTAGACACAGTGCTGGTCAACACCAACTCACTGACTAAGACTGATAGTTCCATCTGGATTGTGGGCATGTAACGCTTATTGAACACTTGTGAAGAGCAATAGGATTAATCTTCCTCAACGTTTTCTCTGCAGCGCAACGGTAAATTCCAGAAGATTACTGGCCGTGTCAAGAACGAGATCAGTTCAATGTTTGCTACACGTATTGCATGGCATGTGACTTAGCTGACAATCTGAGCACTTGATTAGCTTGCAATGCCAACTGGCAGTGTGGGGTCTCCCTGTGGATGAGGGCTGAAGAGGGCGTGCAGCCCAGCCAGCACTGCTTACTCGGGGTGCCTTCCGGCAATTTTCCTCCTCCAAACGTGCTGACAGCCCCAAGAGGTGGTGGTTGCCTGGCACACTGCAGTCGGATTTATTAGCTGGCTGAGAGAGCTTATCACCCACCCCCACATGACGCTTTCTTAAGTAGCATGGTTGTCGCATAAGAGCACCATTATTTTGGCAATCTTTCGTTTAGATAATGAGCCGATAAGGAAAATCCATCATTAAACAGTATCCGCAGTTAAACGAACGGTGTTTTCGAAATGTCAAACGCATACACCATATTAGCACAGTGGGCACAGTAGCACAGATATCAGTGTTAAGGGCAATATCAACAAAGCAAAATAGGTTTACGAGCTCATAAGAATCTTAATGAAATAGTTCCCCGTTTTGAAGGATCAGCAAACCTGAACCGTAAAAGGACAGTCATAACGTGCTTCTATGCACGTGAGGTGGTGCCAAGTCCTCACAACTACTGGTTGCGCTATTCCTTAGTCATAGAACACAAGGAATGACATCCCTACAACCACTTGCCCAGAAAGATGCATTTTATTTCCCATTAATATGCATCCTTTTAGGATGTGGTCAGAAGAACGTCTTTAGACACTGACTTAGCGAGGTGACTATGGACACTTACGTCTTGGAACCTCCTCGGTGATGGATTCCAGAAAGTCCTGTGGAGTCATGTAGACACCTCCCTCGTACTCTACGGAGGCAAAACGCAAGAATCGCATCTCACGTGCTGCTTGGATGGTTGGTTTCTCTGGTGGATTGTCGGCGCTTGCTGGCAGCTAACAATAAAAGAAAATCTTAATTTATTATTTATGCCTGATTTTACTACAACGTGCATGTATGCGTGCATGCATGCTTGTGCTTGGTGTAAGTACGCCAATGTTTTCCTTCAAGACAGCCTGGAACATGAATGCCAAAGTTTTCGGGAATAATCTACGACCCCTTCGGAAGAAAAGCACAGCAACCACTAACCACATCTCTCACATTCTCCCCACCCCAGACTCATTCACAGTTCCCGCGTTATTTACACCACCTAGCCTTATTTACACCCCTCAGCCTATTCCTTGTTCCCAGTCTGCTTCTCTCAGACTCCTGATCAGTATCCATCCTTCACACAAATCAACGCGAAATAAAAAAATTCTGACAGAAAACCCCCTAAATCCTGCCACGGCTACCAGCAGTGCAGCTGTACAACAGAAATAGATAATTTATGTCACTCGCCGGCAATATACTATGTGTGTTTTTTTACTCATGAGGCAAAAGCCACCAGATGCTTGTCTCCAACTTGTCACAAGGCTCCCTCATATAGACACAGTAGCATAGAGTACAGGTCATAGGAGTCATAAGTTCAACTTGTACCTGCCTCCAATGATTCATGTTTAACTGTAAGATGCGCATTAAAGGAAATGTACACACTTTCGCTGATTTAGCTGAAAGACTGTGTCACAACACCGATTCATTTCAGTACAACAGTATTTGTACCGGTAAGAGTTTATTCCTTAATGTGTTACTAGCATTCTGTATTAGTATTTTCTAAATATTCGACTCACAAGCACAAATTGTCGAGCATGTTCAGTTGAAGAATACATCCAACAGATAAAGATGTCTGATATAAGACATTCAAAATTGTCCAAGAGAACAATGAATGTGTCCAATAGAAGAACAGAAGAACAACCATCCAGAGGTCCAAGTAAAGGTCCAAATGAAGAACACGTTATCCACAGAACATGGCTACCAAAATGTATTGTACAAGAGAAGAACATGGTCAAAAGAAGACCATATCCAACAGAAGATCAGTCTGTTCAACCACCTCCAAAGTTAAACAGAAGAACATTTCCAAGAGAAGAACCTGTCTAACAAAAGAACATGTCCAAGAGACGAACCTGTCTAACAAAAGAACATGTCCAAGAGAAGAACCTGTCTAACAACAGAACATGTCCAAGAAAAGAACCTGTGCAACAAAAGAACATGTCCAAGAGAAGAATCTGTCTAACAAAAGAACATGTCCAAGAGAAGAATCTGTCCAACAAAAGAACGTGTCCAAGAGAAGAATCTGTCTAACAAAAGAACATGTCCAAGAGAAGAATCTGTCTAACAAAAGAACATGTCCAAGAGAAGAATCTGTCTAACAAAAGAACATGTCCAAGAGAAGAATCTGTCTAACAAAAGAACATGTCCAAGAGAAGAATCTGTCCAACAAAAGAACATGTCCAAGAGAAGAATCTGTCTAACAAAAGAACATGTCCAAGAGAAGAACCTGTCCAACACAAGAACATGTCCAAGAGAAGAATCTGTCTAACAAAAGAACATATCCAAGAGAAGAACCTGTCCAACAAAAGAACATGTCCAAGAGAAGAACCTGTCTAACAAAAGAACATGTCCAAGAGAAGAATCTGTCTAACAAAAGAACATGTCCAAGAGAAGAATCTGTCTAACAAAAGAACATGTCCAAGAGAAGAATCTGTCTAACAAAAGAACATGTCCAAGAGAAGAATCTGTCTAACAAAAGAACATGTCCAAGAGAAGAACCTGTCTAACAAAAGAACATGTCCAAGAGAAGAACCTGTCCAACAACAAGAACATGTCCAAGAGAAGAACCTGTCTAACAAAAGAACATGTCCAAGAGAAGAATCTGTCTAACAAAAGAACATGTCCAAGAGAAGAATCTGTCTAACAAAAGAACATGTCCAAGAGAAGAATGCAACAAAGAACATGTCCAAGAGAAGAATCTGTCTAACAAAAGAACATGTCCAAGAGAAGAATCTGTCTAACAAAGACATGTCCAAGAGAAGATCTGTCCAACAAAGAACATGTCAAGAAAGCTGTCCAACAAAGAACATGTCCAAGAGAAGAATCTGTCTAACAAAAGAACATGTCCAAGAGAAGAACCTGTCCAACAAAAGAACATGTCCAAGAGAAGAACCTGTCTAACAAAAGAACATGTCCAAGAGAAGAATCTGTCAACAAAAGAACATGTCCAAGAGAAGAACTGTCCAACAAAGAACATGTCCAAGAGAAGAATCTGTCTAACAAAAGAACATGTCCAAGAGAAGAATCTGTCTAACAAAAGAACATGTCCAAGAGAAGAACCTGTCCAACACAAGAACGTGTCCAAGAGAAGAATCTGTCTAACAAAAGAACATGTCCAAGAGAAGAACCTATCTAACAAAAGAACATGTCCAAGAGAAGAATCTGTCTAACAAAAGAACATATCCAAGAGAAGAATCTGTCTAACAAAGAACATGTCCAAGAGAAGAATCTGTCCAAAAAGAACATGCCAAGAGAAAATCTGTCTAACAAAAGAACATGTCCAAAGAAGAACCTGTCCAACAACAGAACATGTCCAAGAGAAGAACTGTCAACAAAAGAACATGTCCAAGAGAAGAACCTGTCAACAAAGAACATGTCCAAGAGAAGAACCTGTCAACAAAAGAACATGTCCAAGAGAAGAACTGTCAACAAAAGAACATGTCCAAGAGAAGAACTGTCTAACAAAAGAACATGTCCAAGAGAAGAACCTGTCAACAAAAGAACATGTCCAAGAGAAGAACCTGTCAACAAAAGAACATGTCCAAGAGAAGAACTGTCTAACAAAAGAACATGTCCAAGAGAAGAACCTGTCCAACAAAAGAACATGTCCAAGAGAAGAACCTGTCCAACAAAAGAACATGTCCAAGAGAAGAATCTGTCTAACAAAAGAACATGTCCAAGAGAAGAACCTGTCCAACAAAAGAACATGTCCAAGAGAAGAATCTGTCTAACAAAAGAACATGTCCAAGAGAAGAATCTGTCCAACAAAAGAACATGTCCAAGAGAAGAACCTGTCCAACAAAAGAACATGTCCAAGAGAAGAATCTGTCTAACAAAAGAACATGTCCAAGAGAAGAACCTGTCCAACAAAAGAACATGTCCAAGAGAAGAATCTGTCCAACAAAAGAACATGTCCAAGAGAAGAACCTGTCCAACAAAAGAACATGTCCAAGAGAAGAACCTGTCCAACAAAGAACATGTCCAAGAGAAGAATCTGTCTAACAAAAGAACATGTCCAAGAGAAGAATCTGTCTAACAAAAGAACATGTCCAAGAGAAGAATCTGTCTAACAAAAGAACATGTCCAAGAGAAGAACCTGTCCAACAAAGAACATGTCCAAGAGAAGAACTGTCTAACAAAAGAACATGTCCAAGAGAAGAATCTGTCTAACAAAAGAACATGTCCAAGAGAAGAATCTGTCTAACAAAAGAACATGTCCAAGAGAAGAATCTGTCTAACAAAAGAACATGTCCAAGAGAAGAATCTGTCTAACAAAAGAACATGTCCAAGAGAAGAATCTGTCTAACAAAAGAACATGTCCAAGAGAAGAATCTGTCTAACAAAAGAACATGTCCAAGAGAAGAACCTGTCCAACAAAAGAACATGTCCAAGAGAAGAATCTGTCTAACAAAAGAACATGTCCAAGAGAAGAACCTGTCTAACAAAAGAACATGTCCAAGAGAAGAACTGTCTAACAAAAGAACATGTCCAAGAGAAGAACCTGTCCAACAAAAGAACATGTCCAAGAGAAGAACCTGTCCAACAAAAGAACATGTCCAAGAGAAGAATCTGTCTAACAAAAGAACATGTCCAAGAGAAGAATCTGTCTAACAAAAGAACATGTCCAAGAGAAGAATCTGTCTAACAAAAGAACATGTCCAAGAGAAGAATCTGTCTAACAAAAGAACATGTCCAAGAGAAGAACCTGTCCAACACAAGAACGTGTCCAAGAGAAGAATCTGTCTAACAAAAGAACATGTCCAAGAGAAGAACCTGTCCAACAAAAGAACATGTCCAAGAGAAGAATCTGTCTAACAAAAGAACATGTCCAAGAGAAGAATCTGTCTAACAAAAGAACATGTCCAAGAGAAGAACCTGTCCAACAAAGAACATGTCAGGAAGAATCTGTCTAACAAAAGAACATGTCCAAGAGAAGAACCTGTCCAACAAAAGAACATGTCCAAGAGAAGAATCTGTCAACAAAAGAACATGTCCAAGAGAAGAATCTGTCAACAAAAGAACATGTCCAAGAGAAGAACTGTCTAACAAAAGAACATGTCCAAGAGAAGAATCTGTCAACAAAAGAACATGTCCAAGAGAAGAACCTGTCTAACAAAAGAACATGTCCAAGAGAAGAATCTGTCTAACAAAAGAACATGTCCAAGAGAAGAACCTGTCAACAAAAGAACATGTCCAAGAGAAGAACCTGTCAACAAAGAACTGTCCAAGAGAAGAATCTGTCTAACAAAAAACTGTCCAAGAGAAGAACTGTCCAACAAAAGAACATGTCCAAGAGAAGAACCTGTCCAACAAAGAACATGTCCAAGAGAAGAATCTGTCCAACAAAAGAACATGTCCAAGAGAAGAATCTGTCTAACAAAAGAACATGTCCAAGAGAAGAATCTGTCTAACAAAAGAACATGTCCAAGAGAAGAACCTGTCCAACAACAGAACATGTCCAAGAGAAGAACTGTCTAACAAAAGAACATGTCCAAGAGAAGAACCTGTCTAACAAAAGAACATGTCCAAGAGAAGAACCTGTCCAACAAAAGAACATGTCCAAGAGAAGAACCTGTCCAACACAAGAACGTGTCCAAGAGAAGAATCTGTCTAACAAAAGAGCATGTCCAAGAGAAGAACCTGTCTAACAAAAGAGCGTGTCCAAGAGAAGAACCTGTCTAACAAAAGAGCATGTCCAAGAGAAGAACCTGTCTAACAAAAGAGCATATCCATCAGAAAAATATATCCCAAGTTATGCCGTCGTTTTATCATAACAATTACAGCAATTCTTCATTCGTAGTTTCAGTCTTGCAATCAACACACAATAAGATCCATGTACTGTATGACAATACACTAATCAATGCTTCCCGCAGCTGGTTTAGTAATCAGACCTTGTTCCACATAAAAAGAACATATTGCACCAGTCGTCACAATAAAGAGCGGAGTACCTGATTGTAATTGATGGCTAACAGCATAAAGAAACCACACTTGTTATGTCGACAGCAAAAACTAACAAGGTAATTTTGCAAATTGCTGTCAGCCAGCTAACTATTTCTAGTGACAGAGCGTGGCAGTTTAGTCCGTTGATCCATTGATCCTTTGTTTATGCAGCCACAACGATTTCTTGCATCAAAGTGCCTAATTTAGTATGGATTTATTTATACTCAATACTGCAATCAGAAGCATCCCAAAAACAATGAATAATGGATAATTGTTGTAATCGCTTGATTGCTGCAAAAGGCCACTTTGTTGCACTGCAGAAAAGTGACACAATCTTCAAGGTGACTACACCCTTGTTTCACAAACACTGAATGTTCTCTCTGAGGCGCCTTTCCCTACAGGCATCCTTATTACACCATCGACACGTTCACCGCAGTTCTGGATGTGGGTCTGTGAAATTTACTCCTACATTCCCCGTATGTGTCTGCAAGGTGTTCACGCAGCTGTTGCAACAGATGTCCTGCTGAAGTTGATGGGTCACATACGGCCACATTGGCCACGAAACTTCTCGTGTATTATCACGTTTGTGGGGTGGAAGGGATACTTTTTTATTAGATAACAATGAGTAATTAGACATTATATCACTTTGATATACGTATGCGTAGCCCTATCGATAACTTAAACTCGCATAAATATTATATACACACAAACATACATATCAGACTCAGTTTTGGCAGCAGCCTCTTTCCCATTTGCCACAATGTCCTGGTAACTGGACATCGTGCCTATGAAAGCAAACAATACTTCATGGCCAAATTGGCCATGTTTTATAATGTTGGTTCGTAAACTCAAGGCAATCTGGCCTTATCCTACATTAGCCCAATTGGACCCATCTGTAATAATAGTGTATACATGCATATAGTGACATCCATGACTAGACATACACATATAATCCTGCAACAGGCATGAATGATCTTATAAACAAAGTCCATGGCCACGTTGCTATACATGGGATTAATTGTGCTCTTTAAAATTGACTTCACCCTTAACCAGAAAGACTGTCAACACCAGGGCAGGTCACTGGGACTTTTTTGTAGATGTGTCACTTAAATAATTCCCTCACTGAACACCGGCAGCTTGTGTGCACTTTAAAAGCTCTTCAAGGTTAACAATGGATTCTGTTTGTTGACTGATGGATTTCTTAGTGAGCTCATTATCACCCCACCACCAACATTCCGGAATTTGTTAATAATTTTATGCTAAAGTCATTGATACTTGGGACAAACATGTTTGGATCACCACCCAGGAATACAGAATACCCTTTTCCAGTGGACCATGATCATGTGGAAACATACTAGAGATGCCATTGGCTGAGACTTGAGGTTAAGTAATTGCTCAACTGCCACAGCACTGGTGCTTAAAGGTCAATGTGAAAATGTTTGACAAAATTACAGCTTGCCTAAAATAACTTTAATTTAAAAAAGCTTTAGCTACTAAGAAAAAAAAAGTTCCACAAGGGCACCATATGACATAAAACTGCAAATGATTGTACATAGCTCCTTTGTACAAAGGTTGATACTACTGTATGGCTAGACTAGTCCCTCCTATAAGAAAATTACAACAGCAGATCTTCAAAGAAAGAATTATCTGAGTGACTTAAACTATAAAAAAGACTGACAAATTGTTCCCTTCACCTTTAAAATAATAACCACAATAATACACAATAGCCAGTTGGGCTTGCCAATTAAGAAACAGAAACCAAACGGTCACTCCACTGGCAGAAATTGTCCTGGTGTCAGAGACAGTTGAAATTCTACACATAGCTGCCACAGTTCAGGTGTTGCCTTTAATGCATTGTTTCGAGCAGACAAGCCTGATATTATGCCAGCAACCAAAGCAAGACAAGTCTACACTTGCTACGCTTGTGTAACAGCTGCGTGAACACCTCCAAGGCACGTCGCAAATGTGGCCTTGCTGTCCGAATCATTCATATCAGTGAGGATATGTTTATTCTCGTACCTTTTATTGACAAGCTTCACTTCCGCTAGTATTGTACATAGAATCGTTATAAATATATTCGTATTCATCTGAGCATATTTGTTTCATTTTTATGTTTATGAATGGACCAATTACTGAAACAACTCAACAGAACACCAAATTGCAACACGATTTATACACAAATAATTTAAAAGAAATGTGTTTTCCAATATCCATCTGATCTGCTATAATAGACATACTTAGAAGTAAATTAAATGACACTCTTCAACAGGTAGTTGTGTGTTCTAACAGATTTATATATTTCAATTATTTGTATTGATTTTACTATTTACGGCATTTTTCACTCACCCATCTTTCACACCATTTTATGACTGTACCCTGGAAAATTGGCTATCCATAACAAAACTATTTAAATCTAATCAGTTGTTAGTCTGCACTGGCAGCTCAACGTATTTATTTTCCATAAAGAATGCATTTAGAGGGTTAAATACACCTCATGCATGCATCTCTGTATTTATCAGACAATCCTATACAGAGTGAATTCCAATGATAATTTTATATGAAACCAAAGCCACTTTCCAAATTGCAATTCAGCAAATAGAAACTAAACAGTCCGTGACCAACTTTACCCCAAAAACAAGAAGATAAGAATAAAGATATATTAATTATTATTCTTAAAATGCAGACTACACATGATACTGGTGTAGGTTCTATCCACTCTGGCCTTACAGATAGACAGGAGTCACACTCCCTTGTGAGCCATTAGGCGCTCCTCTGGTTGAGACAAATGCCCACAGGTCACACACAGATAAGCACACAAATCATACAGAAACAGACTTCGGCCAACACAACATCAGCCATTTGTCAGTTGAAACAACTGACCAGATAATTAATCTGCTTAATTATCCACCTGAGCATACAGCCTTATCGCCAGTGATGTCTGGCTGAGCCTTCAGGTCAGGTCAATAGTGATAACTGGTAGTCTAGACAGCGTAATCCGGGGCTGACCTAGAACTAGGGACATCTCCTGTAATGGGGAACAGCCTTGCTGGCACTAGTAGGGATGGGCAGCTATGGGAAGATTAGGTGACAACATCGCAGATGGTGTAAAAAATGTAGTGTCCTCCATCATTACCCATAAAACAAGTTCGTATGAAAATTGCATTTTGGTGCGATGTATGAATTTTTCCAAGCACTTTTACATGGTATTCAGTGAGTGTACTACTGCATTGGAACTTTCTTTCACAGCTCAAAACATATAATCAGAGTTACTATTTTGCAGAATTCACCAATAATTATTTCAAAACATGTCACCAGATTATAAGAAAAAAATTAGGAGTACAAGAGTACTGGGTATGGGTGGAAGGAATTTTATCTTAAAACAAATATGTAGTTTTCATGAAATTTCCCCAAGAGGGCAGCTGAGTAATATTCCGTACAGTGAAATGGCTTAATGAAAATCTATGCATATATTACCCATCCAGCCTAACACAGGTTACAATGACCATGTATGTAAAATCTACTGTTGTTAGACCCTTGATTGGATTAGCGCCAGCCACACACTGAATGGGAGCTCACACCTACAGCGAGCTGAACTGAAATGTTCGACAATTAGTTGTATACAACGGCTGACAGGAGGCGCTTCAGTCAGTCACTGAAAAACTGCGTCCTGTGAGCGAGTGTGCCACACTGGCGCCGGCCAGAGAGAGCCTGGCACGGACCGACACGGCGCAGCACAAGCACGGAGAGGCACTGACAGATTTCTACTTGCAAGTGGCCAAATCAACAGGCTTAGCCATCGATCTTCACATCTGCCATGCAGAAATCGCATTCATTTTGATCTTGTTAGCTCCAACCTTTGCAATGCGTCTCAGGCTAAAGGTATTTCGCCACCTATATTCTACTCAGGCCTGACAAATATGTGTGTGTGTGTGTGTGTGTGTGTGTGTGTGTGTGTGTGTGTGTGTGTTGTTTGTGTGTGTGTGTGTGTGTGTGTGTGTGTGTGGTGTGTGTGCGTGCGTGCGTGCGTGCGTGCGTGCGTGCGTGCGTGCGTGCGTGCGTGCGTGCGTGTATGTGGTGCGCTTGTGAATGCATGTGCACACATGTGAGAATACATGGTCGATCACATCTGACTTTCAGCTATACACATGGTCATAACTGTTACTCTTTGGTGTAAGTCTTCTTTTTCCTTCTGCCAATGTTTCACATGAGGACATGGTTCAGGTATTGTATCGAGCACGATCTTCAGTTTTCCTTTTCTTCCACTGCATGTTGCAGTTCTACATTTACCCCAAAATGGAGTCAACGTCACACATAATCACTGGCATTGTGACGAACAAGAACACGTACTATCTGCCCCCATCTAGCAATTGTTTACAGTGTCCTACATCAACAACTCTCACTGCATGTAAGTCCTAGGCACAAGGAACTGCAGGTGTGCCTTATCAACCATGGTCAACAGTTCAGAACTGATCTTGCCTCCCTCATATCCAGCAAGTGACAACGACATTGTACATTGATTAGCCCCGAGTTTGATTTCTGGCCATCAAGTAGATGCATTCTGATAAGTGGACAATGGGAACTCTTTGAAGGTTTCATAGCTGCAGCCACAAGACAATGGCATGTATCAGACACTGGAAGAACGTATCACATCAGTGGTTATATCAAGATGCAGTGGCTGACAAGACGAGAGTGGGCGTCATGGGTCCATCAACGCCTGAACCCTGACCATGTGGAAACAGGGTACAGGAAGGACAACAATCTATTAGGGCCAATAAACAACGTGTTTATGCGGGTTCATTTCATTTGTATATTATTATGGTGGAGGATGCAATGATTTCAGGGCACAATATCATAGATCAAAATCAGCAGCGCAGTGAGTCTGTAACATGTGATATATCGTTTACTTTGACTGGCGTAGCATAGTTGCAGCATAGTTGTATTTATTATTTTGATGTTTCTTTTTCTTCTCTTCTTCCATTAGATGACCTCGGCCAACTTGCTGACCATTATTGTCATTGGTTTTTAGAGCTGTCCTTCTCTAGAGTCCACTACATCCCCCCCCCCACTGTTTAGGATCTTTTACTTCCCCTGGATTATATTTAGACACCAGATAGAAGAAACCACTGGCTTTTAGTGTCTCTTCCGAAGTTTAATATGTTACAAATTATAGTTTTATCTAAGGAGACACAACTATGGAATCATACTTTAAACATGGCACGGCATGGTGATATTCTACTATTATATTGGAACATTACTGTTAAGGTTCTCTCTCTGGACTGGTCGAAACTGACCTGAATAGCAAGGTGACCTTATTCGCATCTATAATTCATATGCATTGCTGTTATGGCAATAACTTGGGACTGTCATATGATGACTTTAATTTGGGGGTGGCTGTATTTCCAAGGTGACCATGAAACAAGATACGACTGTATTAGGTACTTGGTAGAAGACATTGTTATGTGTGTATCTTCCGAAAAACAAAGTGGGATTAATTAAATTGCTCCTAATTTGCGGGCAAGTGAACTCAAACTCAAGTTATCTCGACTGATGATACAGTGCTGTTGCTGTTGAGATGCCAAACCCCAGTCATCACACGAGGGTGGCTTCTTGGTAGTGTGAGACCCTTAATCGATGGGAGCAGGGTTCAACACTCATCTTGTAATTTGAAACCTGGGTAATTGTCTTCAGTCAGCACTGGCCTAGTTCACTCAGCAGTAGAAATGAAATCTGAGACAGTGACCGAATTATGTAAACGAAAAGTAATGTGGAAATATCCCAGAGATGCTGCCCAACGGTCACTACAGCTCCTGACCCTACCAGATATTGACTGTACCATGTACTTTTGTACAAATTTCTCCATGTATTGTACTTTATATCTATAGATCTCCAGGCTGTCTTTAACAAAAACTGCAACAACCACAACATGCATGCATGCATCATACACATGCACACACACACATACACACACATCAAGGTACAAAACACGATGTGCTGTGTATTTCAAGACAGCATCAGGTGAAATTGCATCTGTAGTTGATGTACATAAATTGTAGCTGGATGCGGGTATTCTTTGAATTTCCTACGCATTTCCCGCATTCCACACCTGGCCACCTGAGCTCTTAGGATACCACCTGTCTAAGAAAAGCACATCTGAGCATCCCTCATCAGAATTCCAGTTCATTGCCGCATTCATTCAGCCTTTTTTCTACCCGCCACAAGTCGCAACCCAAAGACCTGAGTCACCCGACCCATATACTTTTCTTAGAGGGTCAGTGTACCAGTAAACACAACAAAGCTAGATGTCTGCACTCTATTTAAAACTGCAAACACCAATTAATTGTCAGCACATATACTTTGTGGAGACTGTCAGAGCACCGGAATCTCAGTTGACAGATTCTGGGTTACTCCAGTTCGCTCAGCTGTATGAATGAGTACCTGGCTGTGGACAGTGATGGATGTTTGTGTATAAAATAGTTTTTGCTCATTAATTGCAGTGTGGCTGCATACTTCCCAGTGCAGTTGACATAGTTTTTGATTGAACAGGTCTGCCAGAGAGTGATGTATGACTATAAAAGCATTTTGAGCAGACCTAATGACAGACTTTATCTCAAGGAACGAACTGTAAAGAATTCTGAACAGATCAAAGGATTGAAACAGCACTATAAAGTCTATATATAAAATTAATTAATATAATAACCCAGGGGCAGGCTGACTGTATCAGATGTATCTCCTCCCAGGGACCGAGGTCCACTCACCTCTCTCTATGTTTAGACTCTGATATCTACAAATCAGTGATGTATTTACAAAACAAAGGTACTTTATTGGAGTTGTTTATTTATGTGTATGGCAGAAATAGTTAGCTAACTGGATTGTGTGAGCTAACCTCTAGTAGGCACAACTGTGATTTTACGTAAACGTTATTGTCGCTGTTACTGGCAAAAGCAGAAACTGTCATCGGGAATATTTCTTAATGGATATTATTACAATAGTAGTTTTAACTTTAAGTAGGGAATGTTTCCGACTAGTGTTCTTCGCAAAGTTATATTACTGCCTAGTCATTCCTCATGCTGGTTCACTGGTCTCAGTGCAAATAACTTGACCTTGCATTTGATAGTTGCAGGACAATGTTCAGTAAGTGTGTACAATGATGCAAGGCAAACAATTCCAAAGTGTTCACACCCGTATGAATACATGGGCAAACAAATACCACTTATGCTGCTGAAATCTCAAATGCTTTTAGGCAAACAAGAGATGATTCTAACTGAGTAACTGCACCCACACAATAGCCAAGTACATTGGTCTCTAAGCAGTTCTTCCCGTGTAAGAGTCGTTTTGTTAACAACACTAGCCAACACGGAAATATACATTCAATTGAAATACAATATTTTGGAAAAGTTTGACATTAAAATAGTTCTACTTTGGCCTCTGCAATATAAGTATGAGTTCTTTATTTGAAACGTTGAATCAGTACAATGTTTTACTCTAAAGCTAAAATTGTAACGGTTCTGGTACCCTGTGAAGTTAATTTGAACAAATGTATTACACACTTTCACAATAGCATTGTACATTTTATGCCAGATGTCTTCAAGAAATATAATCCAAGCTAAGTCTTGAAAAAACCTCCATCCTCCCCACCCCAAGTCCCAGAGATCTCCACCGTGGAGCCAGACAACACAGACATGAAATGTGGGAAGGGCACTCTGATGGTCTACAGACAGTTAAAACAAACACCCTGCTGAGAGAACATGTGTAAAGTCTATAGACCCTAAAACCTTGTACTCACACCTGTGTAATTGATAACCCATAAACCAGTGTCCTCACTATCAGCAGTGTCATATGCCGTTGGACACTGGCTGTACAATGATCTCCATCTAAAGGCATGCTGGAAGGCACCATAAACAAACACAATTCAGATTGAAGACAGTGGGGGTACTTTGCATTTAATTGTGCCTGACAGTGATTTGTGGTGCCTCAGACAATTCACATCAAGGGTAGGGTAGAGTTTCTAAAATGCAGCGTTTTCATTGTCATTTCACTCGTTCAAGATCCCACCACAACCATATGACCTTTTCACACATGATGCACGTGCCAAAGTAGGTCTACAAATTACTGAAACACTCTCTTAATTGCATTTAATGTCAGATAGATCACTGACGCTACCACATATTTGGCCCAGCAAAATAGTAAAACCAACTTTGGACCTGGGAGAGTGCCTAAACTACACATTTAGACATGTTCACCCCAATTAAATTCAGACTGTATATGACTATGAGGAACACAAAGCAGTGTTGTAAAGAGTTTAGAATTTGTAATAATAATAATATTGATTGAACTCCATACAAAAAGACTATTTAAACACTGGCTTCTTCCAGAGTATAAATGAATTTTTTTTTTAATTAAATTTTTGTTTGTAGAGTGTAATTATTTGTTTGTAGAGTGTAATTATTTGTTTGTAGAGTGTTTACAACAATACCTAAAACAGCTCTATCATTATTATCGTTATGGATATGAAGGCATACAAGGAAGTGTTCAAGTATGACAAATTTCTTACAACATATTCTATGATACCATCATAGGCAGGCAGACTGTTTTGTCAAAATTAATGTAGATTTTTTAAGCAATTTGTACTACTAATGGTATCACCTGATGGATCGTAGTTTGGTGAGGGTATCATACAATTACAGTCAAGGGGCAACACGACTCCCATCCGGCAAACTGTGCAGTTATCAAATTATATAACACACAACTCTGATGAGTGCAGCCAGGCGCCAACAATCACTAAATTTGTCGAGACATAATAGAATAACACCACTGATCTCTGACACTTTGAAAAGCCAGCTTCATTGCCAGGCGCTGCTTATCATCTAATAACAAAATTCTGATTTCTGATTCCATAGAGTAATTTATCAAAATGTGATTAGCAGCCCAGGGTCCTGGTGCATAATAAACAGCCTTATCTCTGGAGCATCATGGCAGACAAAGCCGAGAACGTAACTGGGCGCTGTGAATGAGACCGCTGCGAGATACTGTCAATGTTTCAAACGCTGGAATGTGTCTTTACAAAACACAGAAAACACACCTTGTGTATTCATTCCAACGTTCTGTGTTCTTCCTGCAAACGACGACTAATTAGTGCCACTACACAACGCCATGATAACGCAGTGCCAAGGATGGGTGCAATACATTGAGCATTGTATCTTGTTGGCACTGTTGCAATTCTCAATGTTTCCGTCACAAAATGTGTCTTTGCAAAACACAGAAAACACACTTTGTATGTTCTGTTTTTCCTCCAAACTGCAACTAATTAGTGCTGGGACATGAGGACACCATTACTCTTTACATAGTGCCAAGGAATGGATGCAATGCCCAGAGTGTTGTATAATTATGGCAATATTCAATACTGTGTATTCTGACGTAATTTGCAATACTATAAATAAATTTAATCTGCAATACAGTATTGCATGTATTTACAATATAAAATAATATACACAGTATAATTATGTATTTGTTTGATTTTTGCTGTTTTAAACATTTAAAGAATACTCCATTTATATGCTTTGTCCTCTTTAAAAATGCATAATATTTTATCATAAGTATCTTCAATAAGAAATAACAAGTACCTTGGTATGTTATTACTATTATTACATTGCAGAAATCAAATATGCACTACATTCTAGAACAGAAGTCTTCCAAAAATATTAATTAATAATACAAACAAACTATGTCTAATTGTTAGAAATATTAAATTATCCCTGCTAAAATCTATGCATTAATAATAATACTAAAAATAGAACGTTTTAGTAAGAATTTTTATTGAATTTTTTTATATACTTCAATGAATGTACGTGTAGTAACCTTATTAGAAGTAACTCTAAAATTAAAACGAAAGTTCCATCATCAGCTGACATCACCAATCGTCAGCAGACACATTCAAGTATCCTCAACCTTGAATTTGCACATTATTTACCAGTATTTGCCTAAACATAGACTGAGGTATGCACAACGTTGCGTCATTCATTTTACATCAATGCTTCCTGGAAAACAAGTCACACACACTCGAAGCAACTTGGTCGAAACTGAATGAAGGTTTCTAAATCACGATATCGGAATGTTTGCCTTGGCGGTTGATCCTATTCATACGTGAACTCATCATCGCCAAGTTGCATGTGTGGTGAGGTCGTTGACTGGCAAACACTTGTAGTTTGTGAATGAGATTTCTGTTGTCTCAGTCACTAAAGGGAGTGTTCATGTCACTGGTGAAACGTCTGCTTCAGCATTCCTGGCCACATTCAACAGGTTCGAGTTGACTTTTGTAGATCAAATGTTTTTGATGTCCTAAACTTAGCTGCATGACATTTTGGTCTGTCCCAAACCAGTGGTAATGTTACCTGAATTCCATTACTACTCTCTTGACTTAAGATATCTGGTTATATGCAGGTGCATACATAAACATTACTTTTTGTATCTTATAAGAGTGTATATTACATATTTTCCTTGACCACACCTGTCTCTAGTTCTTGGCCTGCTTCTAATCTGATTTACCATCAAACTTTCTCTCTGATATAATTGAAGTTGCAGACACAAACTGCTGTACTTTACTGTATACATGGGTGCAATGGTAATCAACTGACAGATACATTGTGTATGTTTGAAGAGATACATTGTGTATGTTTGAAGAGATACATTGTGTATGTTTGAAGACCCTGCCAAAGGGCCCTCAGTACTTCCACAGGTAAACAAACTACTGCTCAAAGTCTTCACAATTCCTCAATGAGTTTTCAGATGTATCAATCAATGTTTTATGTTATGTCCCAGTGAAAATTAATTTGTAATACACACACACACACACACACACACACACACACACACACACACACACACACACACACACACACACACACACACACACACACACACACACACACACACACACACACACACACACACACACACACACACACACACACACACACACACACACACACACACACACACACACACACACACACACACACACACACACACACACACACACACACACACACACACACACACACACACACACACACACACACACACACACACACACACACACACACACACACACACACACACACACACACACACACACACACACACACACACACACACACACACACACACACACACACACACACACACACACACACACACACACACACACACACACACACACACACACACACACACACACACACACACACACACACACACACACACACACACACACACACACACACACACACACACACACACACACACACACACACACACACACACACACACACACACACACACACACACACACACACACACACACACACGTGTAATTCTCTGTCCTTTTCCAACAGTGTACTTTGTGAAGTGGTTAGAATTCATTTTGTGAATGCATAATTTGTTCAGTCACTATTCAGAAAAAAATACCAAGCATACAGTTATTTCAATATAGAATACGAGTACACTGTAATTAGGTTAATTAGGATTTATGGTGTTTTATAATGATACGTTACAATAGCAAACATAAATGAATGTGTCCAGTCACATTGTTGTGCCATTAATTATTGACATTGCCATTGGAAATCATAGTATTTTTCTGACAGAAATGGGTTATTTTTATAGAGACAATGCAGGTGACTGAATGGCAAATAATCTTTACTCTCAATTACATGTTTATAGCAAATAATATTTTGTTTTGCTAGATAAGCAGAAATACTGGGTTAGCTAGTCAATAATTAATACACCTGTGAAACAATAGAAAACTGAAAAATGATGACCGATTATGGAGTCTGATATCAAAGTAAAATGTTAAACAAGTATAATTATTACATGTAACTATGAAGGAAAAACTTGAAAGAATATGTATATAATTTAGTACATAACTACAAAATATTATACATATTTATATGTGTGTGTGTAAATATATATATATATATATATATATATATATATATATATATAAATTTACTTTGACATCAGACTCCATCATCGGTCGCATTCATAGAATCATTATTTATTATTGACGAATTAGTGCGGGCTATCTGGCACCAACTTATTATTAGCTTTAAACATGCCATTGATGTGTAAAGATTAGTTGTTTCACTGTTCCCGTCATTGTCTCTACAGAAATAACTATAAGGAAAACAATATGAATTGTGATGGCAATGTCAATAATTGATGGCACAATATTATTTGTTGTCAAACATGGAGACAAAGTGCAGTTCTTGGCACTATTACCAACTGCAAGTCATTCATTTCAGTTAGCCCATCTCTGGAACTAGGGTCTGGTGAGTCAACTGTAAGCAGCTATCCTGTATGAGTTTGATTCTCCCATGAAAGGAAATCGGCCAACCACGACAAAACAAACTTGCAACTAGCCTGGAACTAACTGTGCAACTGCTTTCAAAGCAGTTGTGCTGTACAGACACGAATTGGTAATTAGGAGATTAGAAATAAATCTTCAACAAACACACAGCCAAGGTAAGTGGAGGAGAGGCACTGATAGCACTGTAGTTTGTCTGGAGGTTTGACAGAATTGGCCTATAATTACTGACTGGTCTAGGGTATGATGACATTCAGTTAGTTAGTCTGTCTGCATTTCAAAAGATTCAAGACAATGCAGGAAATGGGGTGAGCCACACAGAGCAATTGTGGATGAGTATTGTGTGTGTGTAGTGTGTACTGTGTACGCTGCTAGGTAATCCATGTACTATTACAATCAACACATTCTTTCCTAATTACCTCATTATCAATAGATCCTGGTGCTAACTGCTACTTAAATATTGATCTCATGTCAAACAGCCATTAAACGGTATCATTAGCAGTCATGGGAGCTAAACTGATTGCTACTAGCAAAGTACAAGGTCGTGTTTTGTAAGACATGAATGTGCATTAACTGCACAGATATTATTCAGCTGTGCACCACAATAAAAGTCTGATAACATTAAGATGAACCAACATTAACAAGTCACAGCTGTAGTGCAGGCCTAATGAAACCTTACTCAATACCTCCTACAAAGAACACAATCAGACAAGTATTTGTAATGCGTGCTTACAAAATAAATACCTCGCTAATAAACCATAATTCGTCCAATAAGAAACACAATGTCGCAAGTGACATTTTCAAACTTCTGACACATTCAGTAAAAAATTCTTAAAATTAAATTATATGTTTTTTTACTCCTGGTAAAATGTTGCCCTTATTAAACCAGAAAATAATAATTTTAATTAGCATCAAATGTTTACTGATTATGTCAGAAGGTTCAAAATGCTTATAACACTTATGACCTTGTGTTTCTCTTGGGACAAATTATTATAAATCTATGTACCATAATAAGTCTCAACTCTGCAACAAATAAGCAAAGCTTTGAAAAGCAAAGATATTTTTCCAGCACTGTTTCTAAGCTTCACATTGGTACTTGCACTAAGGTCAACCTTAGTTTTATCAAGAATAAGTTGATACAAGTTAGATAATCTGAGCTGTCAGGGCTCACTATAAAGACTAAAGAGGCAGGTGGTTTGGCAAATACATGTAGGTATACATGCTATAATTATAGCATATACAGTGGTCATTTTATATGTAATGGTGATGGCAGTGATGTAGAATCTGTTACGGCATGAATCTTAAGACATCACTTTGTAGATATGATTTTGTAGGTTACTGATTTATATCGTAGACACAATTTCCGAGGTCTGCTGTGAGACTACTCAGACTACTGATCTGCCTCGGTGTGTGCACCGCACCAATCGCTGATTGTTGCAGTATTTATGTGTTTGTTTATTCACAGGCACACCGCAGAGGTCAAACAATAAGCACTGTAATTAATCAAACACTATAGGAAGCGATAATAAACAACAATTTGTGTAAAATGTAGCTCTTATCTATGGTTTATATAACGATTTTCTGCCATACTTTATCTTATATGCACGGTATTAATCCACCACAAAGGATGAACAGAATTAACAAGAATATTAATAATGCCATATCTTTCTCATGCTTCGATAACAATTTGCTCTGCTCAACATACATTGGCACACAAAAAAACAGCCATTTGGCCAATTCTGTGCAATCTCCACAGGGGCATTCATTTTGAAATGTATTACAGCATTGTCTCACCTCAATATTTTACTACCCCGGGGGTAAGAAGTAAGAACATTTCTATAGCCTTTATACAGGTAGGCAAGAGTACATTTCCACTGCAGAAGAAAAATAAGCAGTACCGAAAAGTGAGCAGTTGAAATTTTGAGATTTATTGGGAAAATGCATCCAAGTTGCATGTTCTGTGGCTTGTTACTCTGAACAATACTTGAAAAGAAAATGTAAATATATCAATATTTTTATATGTCAATAATTTCTATTGTTACCACCATTATATAACAAACCCCAAAGAAATTATGTTTGAACTCTAAATGAATATGACAGTGACAGACAAAATTGTCCTTTCATTACATAAATTGCTTGATGAGAAACATGACTCTGGATAAGGTACACAGTTTTGCCGAGAGTGTGAAGTGAATTTTAAAATGTTTAATTATTTCAATAATTCACATTTAAATCATATTGCAACATACTCATTCAACGAGCGAATTTCCAAACTTACAGGTTTCTTTTAAACAACCGTACAAGACAATAGTGATCACAACACAGAATGCTACCCTTTTTAACAGCATACTTGAACAACCATGTTTACATAAAATGTGAAGCAGACCAACTAAATATAATCTATGAACCAAGACGGTGCAATATCAAGTGATCCAACAAATGTGACAAACAGGTGTCATGGATGTCAACATCTGTTTTGTAGAAGTGGGAAATTTAATCCAACATTCAAATTTGGTCAGTTATAGTTATACCATGTTGTTTGTCAGTTTTGTTTACTTTACTTCATGCAAGCACATGGAAATTATATTGTGATCGGCTGGTTATATTGTAAAAAGTTATCAGAAGTTATTTTTGATCAAATTAATGCACTAATGATGTATGTGAATGAGCATATGATATATACAAAATATAAACCAATTTAAAATGTGGTTATAATCGCCTCACTTGCATATTTACAATGTAAGTGTCCATGACCATTTCTGACTTTTTTACATGAATTTAGTGCAATTGCAAGAGAAATGTTACCATTACATATGGCTGTATATGTGTATAAAATATGATATAAGTATACCAATTATTGAGCCTCAAAGCATAATAAAAATAAATAGCTCTGGAAAGTCTATGTTTGCTAAAAGTTAGACAGATCTGCTTCATGTTACATGAAGGGTGCCACAAATAACCCACTTGATACCATTATGGATCTGTTGCAATACCTCTCTGTATAACTGAGACCCTTAGTAATGGTATTCAGGTCAATAATATTTGTTTCATACTCTGATTATAGTTACAATAACATATGCACTGTTTCTGAGTTTTACAATGGCAGTAGTTACTAAAAATAGTCAAAGCATGTAAACCACATAATCACATAAACACATAGGTAATTCTTAGCTGACTAATTAACCTGGTCTTTTAGTGCCTAACTACACACCTTGGTCTCATTAGTACAGTCTAAACTGGAAATAATTACAGTACGAGGTCACGTGTGTGCAAAAAGGTCTTTTTTTGCACCAAGACATGTCCAAACTCTGGGTTAAAAAAACACACACCAGTAACTGAACACTGGGTGGGAACACTGGGTAGGAATTAATCAGCTGTTTTGCTAATTTGAGCTCATGTGCAATTTTGCCTTTTAAAATCAGTTTTGCTCCTTACTGAAAACTGTCAACAGGACGTTTTACCAGGACAGTTTCACTGGTGTGTCATGGAACTATTGTCCTCAGTGACATGGCTGAGCTATTCACACTTTGCAAATGCCAATTCAATTTAACAACAATAGTAGCTATTCCCTATTTGCTAATTATGTTAGCAAAACAGTCCCTAGGGTTATCCAATTTTATAATTATATTTATATAAAAAGTTAAAGCTCACTTAGGTGTAACAAGTTGAGAAAATGTCTCACTAATATTGAAATACAGGTTGAACTACAAACCCTATAAATAGTTCCCACTGGCACAGAGCGAATAATAATTAATAAACATACCAAAACATCCCTTGCTCATTTGTGTCATGTGTAATATACAGTTCTATCAAACTGGAACTTTGGTCTTATATTTCCTGCATCTTACAGAGAGCAACATCGTGGTTTGTTCCATTAAGTTTGCTAAGTCAAAAAAAGTATTTTTTTATTTTGGTTCAAACTACATCCATACCCACCAGTATGGAAAACTATTTGGACCATTCTAAAATACAGTGTAGCTTTCAAATGCACAACCAACTTTTACTAGATTCAACTGATGAGACATAATGACCTCGTCCTGACCTTGGCAGGATGCAAAAATTCCATTTGTCAATGAGGCACGGATCTAGAGTCACATGGTGCTTCGTTCAAAGCAGGATATGTCAGATGTTTGGGCTAAAGATCCCGAGTCCCACCTACAGGGGGTAATATTGTGGCAAACTTTGCAATTATGTAGCTAATATTAGAGCTAATTAGTAAAAAGGCTACATTTAACCTTCAATATCTGTCATTTGTGGTGCCTGCTGATGAGGTAGAATTGCGAAAAAGGTGAATTTATGTCATAAATTCACGACGCGGCTGTGAAACACTTTCAACAGCAACAACACATCTCAGAAACGTCTCGAGCGAGTCTCCTCTATGTGTGGGCCACTTTAGTGTTGTAATTATCACCAATTCAGGATCATCATCCACATGAACTAAATATGGAACTGAACTTTAACCAACTTGCCATGTAGTATGTAGATCAAACAATATGATATGTTGTTAGGACTTCTGTTTGTTACATGTATGTGGAATTGTTTGATAAATGTCTAGCTCACAATAAATAATTTAGTATAAATGATAATAATATATGAAATAATGTTACCAAGCTTCTTTATTTCTGCACATTTATGTTCATTTTAACATATATGTTTAATTCATAAATATTTATAAACATGTATGTACAATTTATATGAATTTGTAATTACTATTTCAATGTTATCTTATGAAATACACAGATGTAAGTGATACATTATTATATTATATTATATTTCTTGTCACTGATGCTTCCTTGGTGCACACCTGATTGCAACTTGTGTGATCACCTTTCCATTTTTAATATGCCTATGAACATCACACATACAACAGTAAACACATTTGTGTACCGTGGATTGTTTAACATTAGTTACGTTAGTTAATTTAATAAACAGAATAAGAGTTGCCACTTCACCTGCAACTACATCAAGGCATGGCAACCTTTCTGAACAGAAAGCAAAATATGTACACTGGCCTAGGTGAACATTTATTTATGAATTTTTTTATCATTTGTCTAAAGTTCATGAAGGTATAACAATATTTACATTCTAGCTCCTATCCACCGTATGTCAAATAAAATGTCTTGGCAATGTAAAAATAAATGATTTACTGTTATTACTCCTCAATGTATTATTTTGAATATTTGAATATTTAAAATTCATGATTCGCTTTGTTGTCATGCAACCGACATTTGTACTAGTGTGTCCCCTAGTTCTGTAGCTTTGTCACAACATCCTGACTTCTAGGTGCAGACTTGTTCCAGCAAGTTTCAGTGGGCCATGCAAGTGTCCGCTGGGTAGCTGCGTCACTCAATGTCTCGCATTTCACAAAACCTATTTTAGAATGATGCTGCTCACACCCACACCAAGTCCAAAGTGACTTACAATAAACTTGTGTGCTTGATCTGTTTAATCAACTATTCCACCAGCAAGTGGATGGGGTAGAATTCAGTTGACATATCATCAAATATCGCTTTGAGTGTCACAGTGCTTTGAGGGCAATGCAGTCACATGAACTGGGATGTGCTTAATATGCAAAACGCTCTGCAAACTCCAGTCTCAGCAGTCCAAAGAACGATCTTTCTAGCTGGTTAATTTTCCAGGAGTGGTGAGTAGTGAGTACCAGGGAAATGAACGTACTTGACGCTTTGTAGTTGTCTCCCAGTGAGTCAGGCTCGCACAATAGTTATTTGGTAATGAAAATACAAATGAACAATGATAGAAACAAAATTGATTTCTTTGATTAGAATTCTCACCTCTTCAATTCAGCAGATCGAGCTGCGTTGTTATTTCGGCAAGAAAAGTAAAATCGCACATGCATGTTTACAGGTTTTCACTGCTTTACCACACCTGCTTTTAAGGGGATGGTGCAGCTTATTCTGGTCTTTTACACATACAATATTCACCATGCAGATGCATGTTGTCATCCCACAGGCCGCATTGTATGCAATCTTTGCTGTGTTGGCCACATAAACTGGCCCATGGGCCACTGGTTGGCAACTGCTATTCTACGTTGTGGTTTTATAGACAGATTCTATCTGCATTTATGCACACAAAAACAAAAGTTATTCATAATTTCACAAGATTCAAGAGAACTAAATATGTTGTTTGTTCACTGAACTTGTGTCCGAAGTGGAATCGAAATCGGAAGTGTTTATTGACCCAATAAAAATATACATAAAGCAATGTTCATACAAATTACGTACAGCTCAAATTATAAAATAATATTACATTAGTACCGCTGTGCAGCAAACTGCCAAGTAATTGCGTAAGAAAATAACCGAAATGTAATTAGTGATTATGAATTGTTACTGTAGGTAAAATAACCAGGGGTCGAGGAGACTGTCACGAAGACCAAGTGTAATGTTTCCTCACTGATACGTCTACTTATCAGAATCATAGATGCATTTATACATGCATACCAGAGAGTTACTGATCCTTCCCCACCGTAACCGTAAACAAAGTCATCCAGCCACAAGAACTTTATTTACCTAGGAATGCATTTTTTTACCAATGTTTTTAATAAAGAGGCTACAATTTGGAAACACTTTGAAAGAATATTTATTAATATAGATAATTGCATTGGTTAATTGCCTTTTTGTAATAAAAATGTAAAGGATAATTGATATGCACCCAAAACCTGATCAAATTATAATTACAAGTAACATTTAGTGATCTCCAGCTGATGCTCATATTCACCTTTAAAACATTTTAGCAATGATAACAATGTGTTTGCTGGGTCACTTAAATAGTTGGTGCTACCCATGTGGTATCAGTAAGTAATTGATACATCGTTTAAACCAGAAATTTATGCATATTGATTTCACATCCGGTCTAGATTATTTGCATTAATGGAGATCCAACAATATGCGTAATATTTTGAACAGAACACAATTTAATGTGAAATGAGTCAAGTTAATGAGACAGACTGTTTTCTGCAACACTGAATACATTTAATATGATTCCCCATTCAAGTAACTGGTATATTTCAATCAGCTTTTGTTCATATGGAAGCATGCTCATGCTGATGGTAAATAGTCAGATAATCTGTTTAAATTTTACATGTAAGTCCCCACACGGTGGATGAAATTCATTGGAGTCATGAGCATTTATTTATTGTTGATCACATCAATGGTGTTATGATTCTTTGGGAAGAGACACTACAACTAAAATTTATTGGTACCTCATGTTTTCTAATAAAAAATATACTAAGTAAAAGATGCCACACTGTTTGTTACCTGTGGTGGATGGGAAGAGTTTGTTCATTGTAACTATCTAAGTACAATTTACAAATGTGGTATGATGTATTTCACATTTATTTGTGAATTTGTTTATCGTATTTTGGAATTATACGAATAAAATAAAATTTTCTATCTAGAGTAAATAAACAAGTCAGCTATTTTTTGGAACAGCACTCAACTTTGGCCTATTCCAAAGGCGTTGGCTTTGCCAATGATAATATTTTAAAGAAATTTCAAAACTAAAAACTTCTTATAACAGTTTATTTGAATGGTCTAAATTAGCTGTCTTCCTACCAACCAATCTAACCGTAACCCTACTACAACTTATCCCACTGGAATATAATCACACGTACAGTTTCTGCAGCATTATGATGTATCATTGGATCTCATACTATACATATCAAAAGTTAGATATATTTGACACTGTGAGCAAAAGACATCTACAAACTTCCAACAAAGTTATCTGTCTCAAATAAAACTTAGATAAATAGGTTTTGACATTTTGATAGCAAATGCCAACCATGTGACTACAATGCACCATACTGGTGATGTACACAATCATAATATTTAAATTTATCAATAAACAACTTCAAAGCAATTGTTCATACTAATCACCATACAAATGTTTAAACAAATTCAAGCTGTGGTCTTTATACAGTTCACAAATGCATTGCATTTTATAGTAATGTGATGATTTCGGACACATGCAGTAGAAGGCAAATGCTTCCATTTGATGCATGAAATGACAGCTACTAAATATCTAGGCCAGTAATGACAAGTTGACAACATTACTAAATTACTTTAGTATTTGTTGAAAAATTAAAAAATTATACGATACACTATGTTTGTAATCCTTAAAACGAATCTGGTGCACAAACAACTACAAGGAAACACTTTTATAAGTTTGTTCGAACTCCGATGTAAACATAAACAACAAATGTCAACAATTACAATGTCAATGCGATGCCTGGTGGCAGACGACAATTAACATTGCTGACCACTTCCCCCACGAGGATTCTGGAATGCTGTCTACCATGGCGTACCGATAATCCAAACGATACGCTAGTAATGTGCACATATTTAAGAGGCATGTCATCACCCGAACATAATGCAAATTAGACGTCGCATATTTGGCGTGGCGTAGTTTGTAACTGAAAGTCGTACCTGTTTCGCATAAACTTGCGATGACAGCGAGCTTGCCGGCGTGCGTCCGGCTCGATTTACAAAATACCATGACACGATCGCCCCCGCAGCGCAGCCGCCAAGGACGGGCAAAAGTGCCGATCTCTGTTGACTATAGCCAGTTTTTAGATAGCGTCTTGGCATCAAGAAAAGTTGCAGAATCTTTCTTCGACCACATCTTCCTACGGCGGCTGCCATTTTGCTACATCGCATTGCGCAGTCTCCGTACGAGAGATTACCCAGCATGCCACGGGACCATAACAGAGATCGGGTCTCGCGTCTGAACCTAGTTATAAGCAAACACCATGGACGCGGACAGCTAACATGCAGTTTGTTTTATTACAAACTTGTTTAACAAACTTTACAGTTGTTTAGATTTTGAGTAGGAATGCGTTATTGTGCTTGTGCTTGTGCTACAGTTAACAGTTAACAGTTATCTCTAACCCGATTGTGTTCAATGTATGTCTGTATGTTTAACCAATACATATATATATATATATATATATATATATATATATATATATATATATATATATATATATATATATATATATATATATATATATATATATATATATTGGTGTATGAGCTGCACAATGAATATCCTTTTAAGGACATTAAAGTGAATTGAATTATTCTATAGATTATTATATACTAGTAGTAATGTCTATTACTAGTATTAAGCCTGCTCTATAGCATCTTTGCGAATTATTTTCTATAGTAGGCCTATAGGGACCCAGAATATCCCCGTCTATAATTCTGTCGAATTTGTGAAGATTTAGATTTATGTGGCCTTAATTATAGGCTATTCTATTAACATTCGATGTAATTCTATTGAAATTATGGAGGCCTCCTGTAGGTAGGCCTACATAGGTCTTACAGTGACCCAATGTTTAGGACTTGTATACAGGGCTATGTATGAATAGGGAATATATGTATAATATTCTATACGATTTAGAGCATTTTAATGGCTCTTATGTTTGTCATCGAATTCTACGAAATGTTATAGAGTTATATTAATACAATTTTACTAAGGTTTGTGTCACTATTATTCTATGTATTTAAAATTAGACATACTATATGTAAGTGTGGTAAATTAAATCATCTCAGGTTTGAAGATTCACCGCCTGGGGTGAACTGTTCTCAGATCTCAGGTGGTTTCCTCCAAACAGCCCAAACTTGGGCTAACGCAGGAGTTGTCCTTCTCTAGAATTTTTGAGTCCACTACAGGCTACACATTTAGGGATCTTTTACTTCTCCTGGCATAGACACCAGATAGAAGGGACCACCGGCTTTTAGTGTCTCTTCCGAAAGATATAAGCAAATGTGGGGTGAACGAATTTGCCTAAATTTCGAACCGGCGGCAGGTGAGATTGAACCACCGTCCCATCGACAGTCCGGCGCACTACCGCGCGATCACCGCTCCTTATAACTGTTGAATGTTATCCGAAATCTTGCCTGTTATTTGGGCCATGGAAACGTGATGGATTTTACGCATCTCGACCTAGCACCATTTGGCATAGATACGTTCATCTGGCTAGTTTTGTCCCTCATACTATTTGTCATCGCCATAACCGCTGAACTGAAATGCTCATTAGTTGTGACTGATTGTAAAGATGCAGCAATGAACACCTATATTATAACAAGTGTGGTTTGAGAGGTCTAGGCTGCTGTGTTATAATGTTATGTAACAGGATCAGTTTGAATTGTTGTATGAAACGGTTGTGAACTTCATTATACCAATGCACAGAGTGAGGGGAACCAGTTCAGCCAGTTCGTATAGACGAACAATTTATGGAACTTTGGAAAAACGGGTTCAACAATAGATGTGAGGTGTGTACTCAAAAATTGGGATAGGTGGGGTGTACAATTATTGAAATCCCTACCACACACCACCGGCTAGTAATGCATGCAAACTAAAAATACGCGTGCGTGAGTGCGTGCGTGCGTCTGTAAGGATCTGAGCTAGGGTTTCACACAAGATCTGCAAACCCCTGAAGTGTTTATTTAATATGCCTGATATCGGAAATTATGTAGCAAAGCAGGTGTGAGCTGTCCCAATGACTGACAGGTAACCGTACAAGCGTCTCTATTTTTATGCCTTGTGGTGCCTACGAACACACACTGCGGAACACCGCTGTTAATCGCGTTATTGTCATTAGTTTACCGTTGTCATTATTATTTGCTGGTATTACTATTAGTAGCCCTACTTCCGTTTGTCGGCTTTATTGTTGGTGTGTTTAATCATAGGCGAAGTTTGTCATTACAAATAACAACACACGTCGAGGCTTCCGGTTCGTGTATAATCGCGTTGTTTTCATGAGTCACTGCCATGGAGTGGACCGACAATCCAGAATTTCAACAACGTGGTTTCCGCTATACTTTGCCTATTAATGTGGTCACCGGTGTGAAAGTCAATATGGCAGTGGCCTGTATTAGGCCAGCGATACGCATTCACATAAAACTAGAACTGCATTGGTCGAGATGCTTTCAACTGTGTATTCTCCGCGTTGTCATTTCCCGTGTGATTTCACCCGAACACGAAGTTGTCCTGTTCTCATCTTGCAAGTTTGCTACAGCGAAGCAGTATTCCACATACGACTGTTATACGACCGCTTGCAAAGGTTAGTGACCACTGGCGAACCAGAATTATGACTAAGTTTGTTGTGGAATGACCGTTTTCTTGATATCTATCAATCTTTCTGTGGTTCAGTCGTCTCTTTTACTTATAGTCGTGTATTCGTGAGATGTTTATTCATATCAGTGTCAATGCCTGTGTCGGAACGGATCCAGGATTTGAACAAAGGCGGCGAAGCCACCGATTTAAACGAACTAGCTTCATTCCCCACGAGGTTTAGGCCTCTACCAAAAATCCCCCAGCTATAAAACAACTATAGGTGATGTAAGCAGCTCACGCACAATCATATCTACAAAATATCCCCAACACAACGCCACGAAATTTTCGATAACATGTATATTTTAATTCAACAGGAAATGAAGGAAACGTTATAATGGCCCCCTAAGAAAAACGCAAATGTGGTCTTAGGCCAACTAGTCACATCATAGCAGCAAGCAACGATTGTTTCGCTTCTTGTCTGCGTTGTTTCTTGACGCCTGCACAGACGTACACATCCACAGGAATTGAGTCAAGCAAGAATCAACGATAAGCATACGACGGCTCTGTTGTTGTTGGCAATAATACAGTTCGACGAATAATCGTAACGTGATCTTGGATGTTGTAATTTATGTAGAACTAGTCTGCTAGTTAATGATCTAATTCAACAATAGGCATAAAGTCACTACATTGTAGGTCTACTTTATGGAATATAATCATAATCGAGCAAGTGCGTGCGTGCGTTCGTGCGTGCGTGCGTGCGTGCGTGCGTGCGTGCGTGCGTGCGTGCGTGCGTGCGTGCTAGCGTGCGTTAATGTTTCCTCGTTGATGGCTTACATCACGAGCGACACAGTTTCAGAGGTACCCCAAGGCCCTTCGGAAAATGGTAACGTTTTTAACAGTCTTGTGTCCACCGATCAGTTATCCATGGGCGTTTTCCATAACGGCTCCTCAAATATTAATAATATATACTCTAGCAAACGTCATTCACGAGTAAGCCCCACACGGCGAACATATCGTCTGCGCGTAGATCTACATATTACGCTATCACAAGGATGAGTAGTTTTGCTGTTTACGTCTGTATAAGAAATCTCCTGATCGGAACGTCCTCTCCAATATGGCCTAGATCTCCCAGGGTGTACTAACAAGAAACCACTGTCAACAAACATCCGTGGATGAAACCAGCGTGTCACAGTGCATGAACAAGGAAGATGACCTCCCCGATGCAATCGTGTTGACATAATAGCGAATAATAGATATATTCAACGAAATCAACAATAGAAATGCGGGAGGGGAATCCAGGTAGCGATATCACCACACCTTTACCGCCAGTTCGTAATATTGTTGTCACGTGATGTTTATAACACTGGTGTCACGCGGTGTACGTCTACCGATATGTTCATGATATGATGATGGGGTTTACTGGTGAATGGGCCCAGTTGACTTGACGAAATGACCGATAGGACATCGAAAGCTACGTCGACCATAGAGGAGGGTGAAAGGGAACTTCACTTTCTTCAAATGGCTCCCCTAATTTGCGCGTATAGTTACAACAGATTACTTCGAAACGATATACAATGGTATGATCGTCGGCGAGTTATTTGGACAAGAGTGCCAAACAAGCAAATGTTATTATCTTTATCATGTCAGTTTAAAAATAGACGTGAAAGAGTCGACAAAGTGGTCCTTTGCATCTTCGACTGGCAAACAGTTTCTGAAAAGATTAGTCTATATTTAAGATACCTATTAGTTCCTAATTGTATTGGTAATGATGCTTTCGAAATCGACGCGCACCTGACAAAAATATGCACGACGGCAATTGCCAGAAAAATATAGTTTGTAATATCTAAGTTACGGAATAGGCCCATTCGTACGCTGGCCAATCGTACTCAACTAAATTGTTTGGTTCGTGTGTACAGACACGTAGGGTCTATTCTATGTGGTACCATCCCGGAGTCGAATTGGTCACAATACTCGTGAATAATATTTGCATCATGGACATATCCAGGAGGTTGCCCAGAACCACCTGTCTCCAAAAGTCCAGCACTGTGTGTATTACACACTTGTATGGGTATGAAACACATTTCCCACAATTGGAAAACGTATTTGTTATAAATGTATAATGCAAAATGTTTACCATAATTATGTCAACAAGCACCAATCACCATTTACTTAATAACAACTGTTAGCCTGGTAAATACTATTTTATGTAATAACAATATAACCAATCAGCTTAGTTAAGAAATCCCCGGTGTGACGACTGCATCACACTGGGTGGAGAGTTCAGGTCGTACCGATCCCTTGCATGTGATACGGCTCTGGATACTTCTGTCAACACAGTGGACCACGCATAGGTTTCTATATAGACGTGCCTGGGTCGTACTGTCCGTTGTTCGATAGGATGACCATCCCGGATGGAACCATGGTGAGGTTTGCAGACCTACGATTATAAAGTCGTCACGAGGTTCTGGATGTCCATAAGACATTGGAGCTTCACTGCAGTTGGTGCACTAAGAGGACGGGAAGCGAGAACTACGAGACAGGAAGTGCTACTATATATGTGTACGTTTAGATGGATGCTACATCCGAATTCCCAGGATCACCTTAGTAGTGCAAGGATACAAGCTAACCAGCGCGGCGTAGATATAATTAGGTTATAAAGGTAAGTTTACATATGACGGCGGAATTTTGTATACGATTTTCAACTAAACGAAACGTACGAGGATGGAAAATCTGCAATGCAGAAAGCTTAATTCCAATGTTGGAATTAGCAATATATATATATATATATATATATATATATATATATATATATATATATATATATATATATATATATATATATATATATATATATATATATATATGGACTAACTAGAACTAGATGATCGGGAATAGGTAGGCTTTCATACAAGAACCATCAATGCCCGATAAGTAATTTTTTTAAATGATGCGAAATTTGACATGAAACTGAACGAGAAAACAGCGGAGATTAAATCATTTAACCTTCATTGAATACATTTGCCCATGTTGTAATTTCCTGATATCGTTAAGAGCAACATTGCGCAAAAGATAATAATTATTACAAAAGTCAAGTATGCTAGTGACAAGTGTAACTATGATTAATTGCTGCATTTGTTTGCTAAAGAAATAAGTAAAAATTGCTGGCGAATAATCACGATAAAAGGAGAAATATTATTCTCTGAAGTTGAAAATGTCACCAAAGATAACTCGATTCCGTGCTGAAAATGCCGATGTACATTCTCTCTCTCTATAATATATATATATATATATATATATATATATATATATATATATATATATATATATATATATATATATATATATATATATATATATATATATATGATATATATTATATATACGCTTCCTTACCCAGTTTGCATTGCGTGGCGACATTTTTCAAATTATAACTGCTAATAAACGAGCTTAATGTATTATATGAAGAGGATGAAGTAATGAATAAGAATCGCGTAATTAATTGTATCAGAGGTTGCTTGTGTGTCGTTACTCTTTCCTTGTTTGTGATTATCATGACAACGTTATTATGGGTTTATGATAATTATTATTTACGTTATCTTTAGACAGATATGTCTTCATAAACAGAGTCTTTGCATCCGCGTGTTAAAAATTGTCTGGACAAATACCCAAATTTAGTTATTCGTTTATAGTATTCGTTATCATTACGAATACGATGAATCAAATTGAGACATTGGTGTGGTATTCATGTGTGTAACATTAGATAGACCAGACGTTTGTATGTTTGTTTCGAAAAAACTGTTTTATCGAATTTTGTTAGGTGTGTGGGCTGTATGGATTTATCGTTTAGTCTTAGGCTGTCACACAATTATCCCGCAAGTGTGGGGTGCGTTGATCTAGATCCTATAGATATCCCGTGATCACATCCGGTTTGACTTTGATCCGGTTTCGGGAAGGTCTGATATTCGTCGAATCATCCGCAGGCAGCTGGTTTAACAGAAATCGAGAACACAACAGCGAGAGGGCGACGCACTGGTGTAATTAATTAGCACATTCATCGGCAGGTATATATTAATTAGCATCAGTCTCGGAGTTATATAAGCTGCGTAAGTCTCGACCCTTGCATATACGGCGAGATATGTCGGATCTGAAAGCGTATAGGCCTTGCGTGTGTGTGGTCAACGTGAGGTAGGTGTGCGTGGTAATGTTAACTTTTAAACGTGGTTACATTTATAATTACTTCAGTTGTATATTTATTATTAGTTGTGTTGTATTTGTATCATTACACTGTCACTTGTTTTCGCCTAGATAGCTCGAGTATCTTTCTCCGACGATAGCGATAAGCAAACCAAATAGGATTATTATTTCATCCGGTTGATTTCATCATGTTGCCTGTTATAATCAGCTGTTAATCGTCGCTTGTTTAATTGTTATAGTTACTTCCTCGCTCCCGCAACTATCTCCCCATTCGTCATTCCTATATTTCTGCCTTCTGCGTGTCCTTTTGATCACTAGTAGATACTATGACGCTTGGGATGAAGCGCTGTGGAGAACGGATTATAACAGATTATAACGAATTATAACGAACTGTGGAGAACGGATTATAACGAACCATCTTAAATAATTCGGCCAGAACGAATTATTTAAGATGGCCTGGGTACAAATCCTCTTGCACCTATTTTGAAACTACGCCCATTTTTTTCACTCAGTTCAGTGTATTTGATCGCGTGCAGTACGGTCAAACTTGATTGACAATACAGCTGTTGCAACGTGGATAATTTCTCGTCAGACTTATATAAAGCAGTATTGTGGCATTACTCAGCAGACTTATTTCTAAGAAAATTTCTCGCCCAGGGATACCAGTTAACGAAATTTCGCAGCTGTTTTGCAGTAATTAATTATGGACAAATTAAAATTTACTTGTATGCACTAATTGCACTTGCACACCCGTCTCGTTCCGAGTTGCGGCGAAATTCGCAGAATAGGGCCCAAACATTGCTTCCAAATACTAATAATTAGTGCAAATTAGTGCCAAAAACAATTATTACTAACATTGATCTTTTTCTCATAAATAACCCTTGCGACGAGTGTTCTAGATATTTAAATAAAACTATTTAACGCAGTTTCGATCAATTCGTCTTGCACGTCAAGTGTTGCGCAATAGAAAAAACGGTTAAAAAACAAAAAAGAAGTTAATTCATACAAATATAATAATTACAAACGAAATCATATTTTGTCGATTTTTTATTGTAGCCAAATAAAAGAAAACAATTGTATATACCTTGTCAGAAAAACACACGTGTTACGGCTGCTAACCCTTGATGAGTACACTAAAGCTCGGTTACTTTTAAATTATGTTTTGTAGTTTTTCTAATAGTGTAACTTATAAATCTAACTAAATGTTTATGTTTTAGTTAATTATGGTGAAAAGATTGTCTTTATTAACAAATATTGGTCAGTCAATAGCAGTAAGGATAAGTTTATATATAATTAATTATGTTGATACAGCATGATATAAACCAAGAATGGTAGGAAAAGCGAGTTAACTTTATATATTTATATTAAATATTAATATAACACATATATTAAATTATTTTTAATTATATATAATATATATATATATGTATTTTATATATATATATATATATATATATATATATATATATATGTATATATATATAATATATATATATATATATATATATATATATATATATATATATATATATATACATACATACATACATACATACATACATACATACATACATACATACATACATACATACATACATACATACATACATACATATACATATACATATACATATACATATACATATACATATACATATACATATACATATACATATACATACATACATTACACACATATATAAATGAAGGCGTGCGATTGGTTGGTTTCAGAGCGACTCAGTCGCTGCCGTGACTGCGCGTTCCCAGCCCGAGGCCGTTCGCCACCTCCCTAGGGTCGCCCGTCCCCTCCCTCGGGCCGTCCGTCCCCCGTCCGTCACGAGCCCGCCCCTCCGCAGCGCGATGAGACCTCGCGCCCGCCCCAACGACGGAGGCGGCTGAGACGCCTCGAATCCGGGCGTGTGACGTCAGACGGCGCCGGGGCAGCGAGTTCTGTTTGCAGGTAGGTAATATATAGGTAGACAGGTAGGCAAGGTGGGCTAGGTAGGTGTAGTTTGACGCAGTTATTGGCGCTATACTATAGCGTCGGCCGATCGGTCGTTGTCTGGTCGGTTACGCCGCAGTGATCACCGCTGGCCGGGGCCGGGGCTGGGGGCCGCCGAGCGACGCCGTCTCTCAGAGCCGTGCGCGAGGCAAGGCGAGGAGTGCGGGGCGAGTGCGTGCGAGTGTCTGCGCGCCAGTCATTGCGTGTGTGTGAGGTGGCTTTGAATGACAGCCGACCGCCCCCTGCCCGCTCGGCGGCTGGCTGATTGACTGACTGACTGTCTGTCAATTAGAGTCGTCGACTAATCGTTCGGCGCCCGCTGAACGAGCGCAGGCTGGCGTCGAGTGTTGGCGTAACCGCGACCAGTGTGCGGAACTGTCGGTGCCGTACGACCAGCGTAGAGCGAGCCGGGGTGTATGTACTACACGCGTACATCGTATATGTTTAGCTGTCGTGGATATCCACCGTTTAATGTTGTCGCGCGGCGTGCCAGCCGGACACGTGCTATACGGATATAGGAGTTGCTAACAATTGCATTATCGATTGGCGGCCGATCGTGAGTAGCCGAGCCGAATCAAAGCCGAGCCGTGTGTCCCCCTCGCGTGTGCGTGCGTGCGTGCGTGTGTGGTGTGTGGGAAAATGCCCCGCCGTTCGTTGGAATACCTGCCCGGGAGTTCGTGCGCATGCATGCGGACGTGATCGCGCCTCTTGGCGTCGTTCCGCCACGGATTACTGTGCAATGGTGTGCCGGTCCGCGCGTGTGAAATTACGCGTCGTGCAAACCGCACCGGCCGCCACAGAGGCGCATACGCCGCCCGCGGACGGGTGGTCGCAGTGGCGGTACTGTCCGTCGCTACCGGCGACGCGAGCTGGAGCTGCTCTCCTATGCGCGGTCTCTCTCCGCCGCTACCGCCGTCCGCATGGCCACCGCGCGCCGGTGGCGGCCCGTCGCCTGCCCGGTGCAGCCTCTTCTGCATCGCCCTTCTCTCTCTCTGCTTTCAAGTCATGACCGCTGCACCAGTGCCGTTTGCGACGAATCCGACGGCGCCGGCCCCAGCAACTAGTCTCCCCGCTGCAGCGTTCGCCGTCCGCGCGTCGCCCCCGCCCTGGGTGCAACGCATGCAGGCCGACGACACCAGTCCGAACAAGCGAAGTGTCGCCATGTGGGGCGGCAATCATTCCGTCAAGTACCTCATCACGAAGAACCAGTGGACGTTAATAGTAACCGACAACGGCACGGTGATGGGCGTGCACTCTGGCCAGAAGAAGCCGACATTCGGTGAGTGTGCACTCTTTGTTCGACTGTTGTAAATGTAGTGGTCGCCGCCAACGCAATGGCCTGCATGTCCAGTATTCAGGGTCCATTAGTCGAGTGCTATATATGTTTACTTCAGCCAACCGCACCATCCCCAAATAGGGTATCTAGATCAACGCTACCCCCGTACTGAATGACAGACTAGTACAGAACGACAAATCCATAAAGCCTACCCCCTACAAACATTAGATAAAACAGCTTCTAGGAACGAATAACACCATGACCTTATTTTTACACACACGACGTAATCACTTTATGATCACTACCGACAGTGCCCTAATTGGTAAAAGCCCTGCCGTTGACTCAAACGTTCAATTGACCTACCATGACTAGATTCACAACTAAAATACTAAATACGACGTTGAAGGTTCTTATGCAAGATTTTCACATGGACTGCCGCTATGTGGCGTATGATTGATTCCCGAAGTCCGGGACGCGTTCTCCGTTTGTGTGATGGGCCGTAGCCCAACCACACACGCAAACACACGCAGCATAAACAACGACGACGTAAGCACGAGAAGATATCTGACGAAGATAAAGTCGCTGTGCGATAGGTTCGGCCTTAATGGGCGATAGGGGCGGTTACGGGGGTGAATCGCACTGGGTACTCGGCTGGAAATTCACCGCAGACTGTATTTAGAAGGTTACACGCCTGTTTAAACATCTGACCCACGCCCATGGTAAATAGGAGGGCCTTATTAAACACACTGTACCGAGTTACACGATATTATATATATACGCACATACAAGTTGTAGTGCTTCACGGGTGCTATGCGACGTCATCGTAGCTTATGACGACAAGTGTAAGTCAAACTGTTGACACTTTAAAACTCTCACTGGACATGTATGCTTATACAGTATAACCATCTAATCCGATTTGTAAACATATCTACGTTTATTACGTGTAACGTTTTTGGCAGAGTCGCCTAGACGTGTCGGCGTATTATGGATTTAGGCCCTGATGTGCATTCGCTACGTGTTTGGCCAAGTGGTCTATATTTTCTATATAATTATTGGGCTCTATGTGTGAAAAGTAGTCAGGCGAATCGCCTTGGCTGTGCGGCAAAACGGACGCAGAAACTATCCGTTTTCTGACAGAAAGACAATGCCGGTAGCTCAGCCTTGTCTTTCCCGCGTAGTGGGCCATTACTAATGTTGCGTAATTGTCCTGGTTCCCTGGATCCCTATATATATATATATATAGTCCAGCTGCCTTGTGGTCGCCGATCCCCCGGTTTGGCAACCCCACCTATATGCGGTATGTTCAAAGCTACGCAATCGGCAAGAATTGAGCCCTGGGCTTTCTGTAATTGCCATATTACGCGACGGCCGCTAACTGGGAGAACGCCAACAGACGTCTCCGTCACGCTTCTGCCCAAAAAGCTTATAATACAGAGACATCGCACTAGGGTGTTGATTGATTATCCGGTACGTCGTTTGCGCTGACCTTAGCCGCACGGTTTTGAGGTCCACATTTCGCGGAAATCAGGTGCCGCCACAATCTGAAAACAAATCACCCGTATCTAGATATTGCAGGTGTCTCCGTCGCCATATCGCAACCGCAGAACGCTCATTCACGGGTTAAGTATTTCGATAAATATGGGTTGGGTCTCCGTTATAATCGCCATGCCTCTGTAAACTGAGATATCGTCGTTACGATGTATCCGTTGTTTTTCTTCTGTTATCCTCAAATGTCCCCTCGGTGCTTGCCGTCAATTTCTGTCTCTTCCTTTCGTGTCCTCCTGTCTAATGTGTCCGAAATAAAGAATTGCCTCATCTGCCCTAAATGGGATTCTCTCTTTTTCTGCCTCAGCCCGACATCGCTACCCCAAAAATGAAGGGAGTGCGACCCGTGGGCAAGCGCCAAGACCCCGGGGTGCCACGGCATTGGCGTCAGGCAGGTGTTTTGCCGTTATCTAGTGCAGCTTCTTCACGTAGTAAAGTTTTAATCAAAACAGCCGCTTCGAAGCATGAACACACGCTCTTGCAGACGATTAACGCATTTCGGTTTGTCTAACACTGAGTCGTGCCCGCAGGCCGCCACTAATTAACGGCTTTTTCCGAACGAGCGATGTCTGTTTAGCGCACGCTTAGCCAGGCGTAGATGTATATCTAAACGACCGCGTCTATCACCTTCTGCCACGGCGCGAACACCGTGTGATATACTATAGTTAGACTGACGAAAATTCCACGAAGTTTTCACCGTCTAGCTGCTAAATGCGGCACTGGGCTCGCTTCATTCCCAGGGTATGGTCTGGAGAGATGACGTACCGATAACATGTGGAGGGAGGGAGAGTGTGTGCGTGTGCGTGTGCGTGTGCGTGTGCGTGTGCGTGTGCGTGTGCGTGTGCGTGTGCGTGTGCGTGTGCGTGTGCGTGTGCGTGTGCGTGTGCGTGTGCGTGTGCGTGTGCGTGTGCGTGTGCGTGTGCGTGTGCGTGTGCGTGTGCGTGTGCGTGTGCGTGTGCGTGCGACAAAGGGGGTGATGATAAACGGCGGACGGACGGACGGACGGACGGACGGACGGACGGACGGACGGACGGACGGACGGACGGACGGACGGACGGACGGACGGACGGACGGACGGACGGACGG
>JAODUO010000019.1:445000-467500 GCA_025642075.2 Ridgeia piscesae | reverse complement strand
TATGTAGTCACATTACATGACACCGACACATGTCCTACTATATGTAGTCACATTACATGACACCTGACACATGTCCTACTATCTGTGATCACATTACATGACACTGACACATGTCCTACTATATGTAATCACATTACACGACACTGACACATGCCCTACTATTATGTAGTCACATTACATGACATCGACACATGCCCTACTATCTGTGATCACATTACATGACATTGACACATGCCCTACTATATGTAATCACATTACACGACACTGACACATGCCCTACTATATGTAATCGCATTACACGACACTGACACATGCCCTACTACCTAGTGGTCTATGGTACATAAAACGACACAAACACGTGCCCTGCTGTGTGCTAAACTGCACGACACCAATGATATCCTTCTATCTATAACACTTGGCACTTCGTCAACGCACATCCAACAATATAGGCCTATTACACAACCAAATGCCTTCCCTATACACTCTCTTGTACCATTACATGACATCGACGTGTGCCGTACAGTCGGTCATACACTGCACGATGCAAACGTACGCCCGGCATTGTACAGGCCTACTGGACGACCCGACACATGCCCTACAATCTACCTTATACTACACCACACCAACGTACCGTCGCACGTACACGGCTCCACACAAGCGTAGGCCCCACACTGTGCGACACGGTACCCAACGCCAACGCACGCTCTATACCGTCAATAGTACATTCCACGACACGAGCGCTATAGCCTGTTGGTTATCTCCATATCAAAAAGTATACGAGTTCATCATCGTAGATAGAGTCTCTGTTAACCGGACCAAGCATCACGTGGTACGGTGAAGGAACGTAATGTACATCCATCCACTAGTAACCATTCAAGTTTGACATTAAAAGAACATTTTGTATAGCGTTGTGTTTCCGGATTATGACCTGTTTACATTTCCAAGGTGCTTAAAACAACATTGATAAACGTCGTCACTATGGTAATTTTTAAGAAGAAAAATGCGGGTTAGATATGAAATTTAAATTGGCACCGGTAAATTAACTACTAAACTCAACTAACTAAAATACAGTTTTTATGTAATTAACTTAACCTATAATAAATTAAAAAAATCTAATTCAATCGGTATTTTAAAAAGATGTGCCATACGCTCTAGTACACGCTTGAATCTACGTGATATAAGTTTACGAACACGGATTTTATTATTGTGGTTTATATTGGATCTCAAAAAAGTTTAATTTCCACCTTTATAGCCCGTAAAAGGTCTACCAGAAGAAGTGGGCTTGCGCTATCATCGTTTTCTCAGGAAAACGGGGGATAGAACGACGGAGAAGACGCAGTAATTGCCCGTTTGTCGGCGTGGGATGTCTGCCGCGCCGCCGATCTCGACGGGGCATTCTCCGCTGGGGCAGGCGGCTTTGTCAGGAGTCACGCTTTGAAGTTTACGGAGCCCGTCTAGGGCCAGGGTAATCAACAGCAGGGCTCGGGGCAGCACCCCGCTAGCACAGGGCGCACGACACGCAAATACAAGGGGCTGGGCGGGGTAATGGTGTTAGGGGAATTCCAATTTCAACGCAATGTGATGCTGCTTATGAAAAGAAACCAATGAATCGGGCAATCTTGCCCGAGTAAGCGAGACACGGGAGCGCGGATCCTAGTAATGACGACCCGTGCATTATTTATGGTCGTGTGTCAGCGCAATCAACGCTTGGTGGGCCCAGTTTTATAACAAGCCGTGTATACTGACTATGTTTATCGTTGGTTGTGTCACAACGGGTTCAACGATCGTTGTCAGCGTACTGATACACAAAAAACATCAATCGTGATTCGGCTGCTTATCGCACACATTCTATGGCCATATGGGGGATTTCTGGGAAATCGTATTCGAACAGTTGGTATGTATCAGACGCGAGAAGGTGCGACGGCTAAAGATCGCAGACTTTGTAGTCGCTCACTGGTCCCTGACACGGTCGAGTGATGACACGCCCCTCACAGGGTCGATGATCCCAGAGGTCGGGGGTTTCGACATCGTCTCGACGCCTCATCAGTTACAATCGTCGCCCGTCGGCACCTCTCACCCCCGCCCAGACTTATTACCCGTCTTGCTAGGCCGAACGCGGGGTAAACAACGACGGTATTTCCCTCGAGAGTCGCTCAGCTCCGTCTTTTATATAGTTCCGCTGGCGATGTCTACGAGAAGTCTGACACGGTGGTCTAGAGGGAAGGTGTTCACGTCTGTGTCTGACACGGTGGTCTAGAGGGAAGGTGTTCACGTCTGTGTCTGACACGGTGGTCTAGAGGGAAGGTGTTCACGTCTGTGTCTGACACGGTGGTCTAGAGGGAAGGTGTTCACGTCTGTGTCTGACACGGTGGTCTAGAGGGAAGGTGTTCACGTCTGTGTCTGACACGGTGGTCTAGAGGGAAGGTGTTCACGTCTGTGTCTGACACGGTGGTCTAGAGGGAAGGTGTTCACGTCTTTTGTCTGACACGGTGGTCTAGAAGGAAGGTGTTCACGTCTGTGTCTGACACGGTGGTCTAGAGGGAAGGTGTTCACGTCTGTGTCTGACACGGTGGTCTAGAGGGAAGGTGTTCACGTCTGTGTCTGACACGGTGGTCTAGAGGGAAGGTGTTCACGTCTGTGTCTGACACGGTGGTCTAGAGGGAAGGTGTTCACGTCTGTGTCTGACACGGTGGTCTAGAGGGAAGGTGTTCACGTCTGTGTCTGACACGATGGTCTAGAGGGAAGGTGTTCACGTCTGTGTCTGACACGGTGGTCTAGAAGGAAGGTGTTCACGTCTGTGTCTGACACAGTGGTCTAGAAGGAAGGTGTTCACGTCTGTGTCTGACACAGTGGTCTAGAAGGAAGGTGTTCACGTGTGTGTCTGACACGGTGGTCTAGAAGAAAGGTGTTCACGTGTGTGTCTGACACGGTGGTCTAGAAGAAAGGTGTTCACGTCTGTGTCTGACACGGTGGTCTAGAAGGAAGGTGTTCACGTCTGTGTCTGACACGGTGGTCTAGAAGGAAGGTGTTCACGTGTGTGTTTGACGCGATGGTCTAGAAAGGAAAAGGTGTTCACGTCTGTGTCTGACACGGTGGTCTAGAAGGAAGGTGTTCACGTCTGTGTCTGACACGGTGGTCTAGAAGGAAGGTGTTCACGTGTGTGTTTGACGCGATGGTCTAGAAGGAAGGTGTTCACGTCTGTGTCTGACACGGTGGTCTAGAAGGAAGGTGTTCACGTGTTTGTTTGACGCGATGGTCTAGAAGGAAGGTGTTCACGTCTGTGTCTGACACAGTGGTCTAGAAGGAAGGTGTTCACGTCTGTGTCTGACACGGTGGTCTAGAAGGAAGGTGTTCACGTGTGTGTTTGACGCGATGGTCTAGAAGGAAGGTGTTCACGTCTGTGTCTGACACAGTGGTCTAGAAGGAAGGTGTTCACGTCTGTGTCTGACACGGTGGTCTAGAAGGAAGGTGTTCACGTGTGTGTCTGACACGGTGGTCTAGAAGGAAGGTGTTCACGTGTGTGTCTGACACGGTGGTCTAGAAGGAAGGTGTTCACGTGTGTGTCTGACACAGTGGTCTAGAAGGAAGGTGTTCACGTCTGTGTCTCTGTTTCGTTTTCAACCAGCCGCTTTCGGTTCCACTGACGGAATAAGTAGCGACTTGTCGTGGACGCAGGCAAACATTAAAGACCACTTGACGTTGGCCGACCTATACAACGCAATGGCTCAGGGGTAGAGCTTCGGACTCTCGACTACGAGAACCCGGTTTCGGATCATGTGCTGTGGTGTTACAACTTTGGGCCCGTTTTTTCAGTCTACGTTGCTCCAGTTCATTCAGTTGAATAAATGAGTACCTGGCGCATTAATTGTAGCATATTGACTGGATGCTTCCCAGTGAAGCCGAGATGGTCTCTGGGTGAACAGGTCTGTCAGGGAAGTAAAGTGTAAAGCGTTTTTGTATCCAGTCCTCAGGACTACATAAGAACTCGCCTTGACTATAGATTACGAGCAACCGTGCCGAATGAGAGCTGAACTGACAAGACAGTTAGCGCAGGACGACTACCGCTGTGTCGTGTTGTCTCCCGTCCACGGGCGTCTGTGCAACGTCAACGTAGTCGCTAGAGTCGCTCCGACCAGCTTTATGCGGCTGCTGCGTTGTAAGCGTTTATATACACAGATACGGAGCGAACGACTGCAGGTTTCAACAATGAGCACTTCACGGGAACTTGATAGATGTATTTATAGGCTCCCTCCTACGACGTTGGGTTGTCGTCGCGTTACCAAGTTAAAGTTGAACGCGTGTCTATTTACACGTGCTAAGATGGAGCAAGTCGCGCTTTCATGTTCGCTGTACGTTCAAACAATCTCTACAGCAACTTGTGCGTGTTGGGGCCAATTACAGTCACGACTTGGTGACGTCACACTGGATGCTAAAACGTGCTCTGGTTAACATTACGTTGTCCGCTTCCCGGGGAGGTGGAGACGCCCGGAAGGCAGCGTTGGCGGGACTGTCGTAGATCTTCCACCGCCCGACTTATGGGACAGTAGAGACGCCCGGGGACGGCGTTGGTGGTACTGGGTCACAGACCTCACCTCGTCCGCGCCCCTGGGGTAGGTAGTTAGGTACTAGGTAGACTTGGTACCCCGCTCGCTTACACCACATCCGACCTCTGCGCGCGCCGTGCGAGCGGTGTCTCCTGCAGTGCACAGCTGGTTGTGTGGGTGGGACGTCGACCGGCCAGACAATGTCAACAAACGACCGCGACGAAGTCCTGTATATTATGGTAACATTCCAGCTAACAAAATCATAACGTTAGCCGGTAACGTTCTCCTGACGTTTTTTTGGAACGTTTTCTTTACGTTCCCTTGACGTTTTATATGGGAATGTTACTGCATAACCTAATTATAACCTTCTGCTAACGTTACGGGAACGTTATGTGTTTGCTGGGATAGTTGTATTCACAGAGGAAAATGAATAAACCACAAACACGTTTGTTTTGCGCAGAACTGTTGCAAATCTATGGCTGCAGGCAACGCATTTATACAGATTCAAGATGCAGTAGTTCTGTATGGTGAGAACAAAAGGAAAGGAAAGGAAAGCGCTCTATGGCTAAAGGGAAGACGGAAGAGGCCCGGCACACGACTGAGATAGAGAGTTAGACACAGTAGTGTAGGATCAAAGATAAAAGAGGAAAACCAAACAAACATCGGGTAGACCTTTCTCACACGCAGATCAGGGGGACCCAATCGAGATTAATACAATTGCTGTCGTTGAATGTATCCTTTTGTGTCGTTTAAATCTTGATCACCATTGCCCAATTGTAACATTCGGGGATGCTGTTAAGACAGTGTCATCTCGGTCTCGACCCCCTTCCCGGTTTTTTGTTCCCTGTCGCGTTACGTGCGCTCGGCGCGATCGTCGACTAATCGAACCGAGCACGTGGAACGACCGAGAAGGAAATGAAGATGGCGCTTAAGCAGACACTCGTGCGTTGCCACACGGCGTCCTGTGCAACGGCAAATCCGTAGCTTGATCGAACAGCAAACATTACGTTTGACGTCAACCTGCGTTGTGTGTTTTGAAGGAATATGTTACTACGCCATCACATGTATCAACAGACCCACTGCCACAGTAGCCGTCGTCAGTGTTGCCGATTACGCGCTAAAATTAAGTCCTTTGTCACGCACCCAACGCATAGACCGCTTAATTGTAAAGACACCGCTACAATGTCGTAGACGCACGTCACACGAGGCTAATAGTCAGTCATAAGCTGTAATGGAAGACGTCGGAGGAACGTGACCCGGCCCGGGCCATTCATCTTTGCCGACGGGACGCTTGACAGTTAGAACAACGAGCGGGTGAATCCCGCCGACTACGACGCTACAACGCCCGATACGAGCCTGGTCGCGAACGTTTGTGAATGATTAATTGGACAGTTCGTCTAAAAACGCGACCCGAAACTATTTGACGCAGCGTCGATCATACACGCCGGTAATTCCTCGACATTCGACGACGCTAATTTGTCTTCGCCGCGTCAGACGTATAGGTGCGGCGCGGTGCGGCTTTGGCGGGGCTCGTTATGCGGTGGCGACACAGCCGTAGCACTGCACGCTTGTCTTTCGTCACGCTCCGTGTTTATGTCCGCTTTGGGTGTGAGGTATCGGAGCGACGGAGCGCGCCCGCGGGGTACACGGGGCAGCCGTTAACGGGGCGTGTCCAGCTCAACTTTGTTTGTTCTTCTCAACAAGCCGCTCACGTCGGCGACGCTTTGCACGTTGTGTGCGCGTGACGTCGGTGGTGTGACGTCACAGTCGGTGTGGCGTCGTAGATAGAGATTGCGCAGACGTGACGTGACGTGACGACGTGACGTGACGTGACGTGACGTGACGTGACGTGACGTGACGTGACGTGACGTGACGTGACGTGACGAGACGAGACGAGACGAGACGAGACGAGACGAGACGACGAGACGAGACGAGACGAGACGAGACGAGACGAGACGAGACGAGACGAGACGAGACGAGACGATTTTTGCACTACACGACAACATAATGCATCTACTTCAGTCATGCATCGCAACACTTACACATCTACAGAGGTATCTAGAACCATGTGAATTTTGGTTAGCTTGATCACGCCTAGTTTCCATTGCCACGAGGTGCAACACGCTAAATAACGAACTTAACATTTCCCAATGTTGAAGCCTACACCCCAACCCATCTGCTCGCAACGGAATGAAGCCGTGTTGGCTGCTCCGATCTACACGAGTCGATTTGTACCGGACGAACCAACACGGCTCGTGCAAGTGTTAGTCGTGTCATGTGACGTTGTCCACCGCTCCGATTGTGGCTATGTTTGGAATTTTGCACGCCATTATTTGCAAATCAGCTTTCACTGTTGACGTTTGCTATTTTCTGCGCGTTTTGCTGCACACATTCCTGCGTATGCTTTGATGCCGCATTGCTCGTGTGTTGCGAAGCAGAACTGGCCGCGTTTGGCCGGGCGAAACTCGGAAAAGAACAAACTTTATGCGCAATCGAACAATACGACTCTGTTGTGCGCGCTCCAGAAATCGTGACTATCGCCGAATACTTGACGCCGTCGTAAATCCCGTCGGCATCTGCTTTTTTGTCAGTCGCCTCTGTTTTAGGTTGTCTCGTGGGTGGCATTAGGGTTAGTTAGTGGCGTCATCTGTACTGTAGTTCTTCCGTCAATGGCGTTAGCTTGAGTCCTGCCGTCAGTAGCGTTAGGTGTAGTTCGCAAGTGACGGACATCCGTCGTTATCATTCATGGCGACCCTGTCTCATAGCTTTATGTAGAGTCCCGTCCACCCGTCATTTGGACGGGTAAAACCGAATATAGACGGGTATAAATATGGATGGATGGGTGGTGGACGGGTATAAAAATGAAGAAGCAAAAAACGTCTTCCAAAACCATAAATATTGTTAGTTATGTGTTGAAAATGAGTGAAAATTTTGGTCACATGTGTGTTTGTAGTCCATTTCAGGTCATCAGACACATTTAACAGTTTATAAACTGGCTTAACAGTTAACATCCATGTGTCCACCAAAACATGTGACTTGCAATAATGTTATCCTGCATAAAGCCTTGCCCTGTCTGCTGTTCTGTTGGCGCGCTCTAGATTCGACCAACTGTCGCGGGTTTAGTTTCATGCAATTCGCGTTATACGTAATAGTACAAATCAGCGGGTATTTACACAGGCAGACTCTCCGCTGATCCGGTGGCGGGTAACACTGAAGAGACACCGGGTTGTTGTCGTTTAACGATGTCTTTGTGGGTGGTTGCTCTCTGTGTGACGGTGTGGCACCTAACCTACTCTGAGCGAAGCAGCTAATAGCCGCAAGCCACCGCAACACACACATGTTCAATGCAGGCGACGGCTGATCCAATGTCGTCTGCTCGTCTTGGATGAAGCTCTCTAGTAATTAAGACGTCAACACGAACAAGTGTACAGATGACACATGCGTCAACACGCAATCGCCACATCGCAGCAACTCGTTCCACAAGGCACCCGCTTATTATATGCGTCTGTTTGCGGTCGACGGTAATTACCCGCCGACTCGACGGGAGAATCGCGCGAGATTCAACGCGCTCTGAAGCCGAGAACGGGACAAGTAGGCCTATTTTCTGGCCGACTTACCGTCGCACGCAACAGGAAGTACCGAGACAACTTCCGTTCTCTACCATCGTTGACGCAACTCTTCGTATACTGGACCAATTAACGAAAACACATTAATGTGTCACACGAACCTAATTTTGGTTTTGGAAATATATAAAAATATACACCGTTTTTAGGAAGTCGTAAAGCACGCTACTATGGTTTTCTTCTCCGTGTTCTTTGGTGCACATGGGAGATTCTGAGGGCGGTTAAAATATTGCCGAATCAGTCGGTGTGTGATTTGTCTGAAGTTTTACCTATAACCTCCGATCGTTGCATGTTCCTCGTCACGCAGTTCTTGGCCCCGAGCTGTGGTCTTCCCTTTCCCGTATTCTTGGCGTTGTCCCCACATCTAGGCTACATTAGAACATAAACATACATGCGATGATGTGCAACTGTCATAAAGCAATACGGCGAACTTTTCTTTTAATGAAACGGCGGTCTGTGGTAGGCCCGCAATGAGGACCACCGAGGTCGCGCCGAGCTGCCTCGGTAACTCTGTAGGTCTACAACGTTTCTCGGCAAAAAGCGTCCGTATCTGAGGGTGATATCTAGGGTGATCTACATATGTGCGCTGGCAGCGTGCGAGGGCAGTCGGATCGCCGATAAAGACGCCGCGGACTCGTCTTTCACTTAGCTTTGTACCTCCACACGTGCACGCGGGGCGCAGCTTTGTGTCTGGCGGTTGTCCGATGAAATCCGACCGGCGACGTGTCGTCACATGCGCATCGCTGATAATTGGGCGGCTCAGCGCAACCTGGCGCCAAGTCGACGAACTAGGCCGTGTTCGACAACGTTGTTGGATGGGTGGGTGGGTTGTAGGCCTAATAAAGGCCGGTTTGGGTTGTAGGGATAATATGTGTAGACACACATGGTCGTATCGTACTAAACGTATGTTCGGGTGTCATTCCGATGCACAGAGAGGATTCCATGAAAGGTTATTACTGGGCTGACCCTTTGGTCTAACTCAAGAGCTAGCATCAGGCTTGTCAGGTTCACAATACGCTTTACTGCAACTTGCAGGATCTCTTCGAAGGTGGAAAGGTGACACCGTGTTGTGATGAAGCTAGTCCAAATAGACAATTGACAACGCCTGTGTTTGCATCATTTTCATCCATGCACGTACAGATACGCAGTTTAATGTACGCTATTAATTTGGTTTTACAGGTTTGGTGAGGAGCTTGGAGGGATGGCAAATAGTGGCTGATGTGTGTGTGTGTGTGTGTGTGTGTGTGCGTGCGTGCGTGCGTGCGTGCGTGCGTGCGTGTAGTGCGTGCGTGCGTGTGTGTGGAGAGAGAGAGTGGGAGGAGAGAGAGAGAGAGAGAGAGAGAGAGGAGAAGGAGAAGGAGAAGGAGAAGGAGAAGGAGAAGGAGAAGGAGAAGGAGAAGGAGAAGGAGAAGGAGAAGGAGAAGGAGAAGGAGAAGAGAAGGAGAAGGAGAACGGGGGAGGGAGACGGAGAAGGAGAGAGAGGGGCAGAGAAGGAGAGAGAGAGGGGAAGAAGGAAAGGGAGATGGAGAGGGAGAGAGAGGGAGCGAGAGGGAGAGGGGTGGGGGGGGGGAGAAACGCAGAAAACTACTCGCAAGTTAGCTGAAAGTCCATCGTTCATAACTACGACCACAATTTAAAGTGCTAGTAGCGCCACACAGTGGATAACTTATTATCTACCCGGAGACCGACGTCGGGATTCTCCGTCCGTCTGCTCCTAAAGCCGAGTGCTGTCAATGCTCCCCACACGCATAATGCCGCAACGCTCCGTCACATACTTCCCTTTCGTTTACACGGGACCGCCGATTTCATAGGAATATTTTAGTGGCTTTAGTGGTTATTTATCTCTCCATACGTCACACGCACGTCGGATCCAGGCTATTCGGCGGTCTCGCCGAGCCCATGAAAGGATCCCGGACGAGATATCCAATTTCATGGTTCGGCGAAAACTTGGCCGCGAACGACGACGGGACGCGGTCGGGATCTAGACGCGGTCAAACGGCCTGGCCAGTTGCCCAGGCACTTACTTATTACACGGTCTGGAGCCGAGGTCAGATAGCCGAAATAAGGTGACTATCCGTCGGGAAACCGTCACCAGGGGGCCTTTCATCGATAACGATGCAACGATGCGATCACTAGGCCGTGGTTGATGCGTTTGTGATCCTCTAAATACACCCGCTTTGAGCTTCAACCCTCCCTGTTTTGACACCCCAAACTGCAACCTCCGTCTACTCCTGTGCACTCCAACTTTACCACAAACACCTATTTGCACTTCCCATGGGGCCTGATGTGTGTTACAGTAGCCTCTATAACATACACATATCAATAGTACATAACAAATCGGCCGCTGTAGAGATATGCATATCTGCAGGCAATGCATATAAGCCATGCGCAGAATCATATAATTTCTGTCGAGTTGTGTACATCTCTAACCTTTCATTCGCGTAAATATAACGTGCAGTTTTTGTCGCACAGCTGTTGGGGATGTCTACGAAAGTTGTCCCATTAAAGGCCACGTTGGTTTTGGCTGCCGCATACAACGGTCAACGTTGGAGTTGCGTGGTGTTTTCTTACGTACTTGCTGCGCACGATTTGCGTCGTTCCGGACCATTGCCGGCCCTTGCGCAACGGTTAATGACGGGGTGACATAATAATGAAACGTCTCATTTCCGACTCGTGGGCTGACTACGGCTGTTAGTCAACCACAGAAAGGCGGTTAATCCGGTGCCGTTAACCGCATTCTTCACGTTACTGCAAATGTGTCGCGAATGTAGTAAGCTGAAATTAAACGTCACCCCCGTTGACATAAGAATGGGGCTCATTCTTCCCTGCTTTCATTCTGCGAAGAGAACGACAATGTTGCCCCCCAAATCAATCACAAATATTTGCCAACAGCCATCCTTGTACACCAGGGGTCGCTGCGGCTGATCTACCCATGGCACAACCCTTTCAAAAACTCCTCTTTTAACGCCAGCCGGTGAAATTACCCATGTGGAGTGTGGTCGGCATCCGGTCATGTGATATATTATTTTGGGTGATTTCAACCACACACTGCTCGTGTTGCATGCAATGTTTAGAGCATAAATGGTTCATAGAAATTATACTGGGATTCCCACCAGTCGTGTATGTCTTCAAATTTGGGCGTATATTTGCGCTGTTCCCACGAACGACGCAATAGCGACTGGCGAAGTTAATTGCTATAATTGCTCAACACACTCACACAGCTTTACGGAGACAATTGGCTAGGGCATGTAGCGTAGCGCCACGACCCCTGGCTTGCGAGGATGCCAACACCATCCGAATAAAATAATACTTTTTAGCGCAGTAGTGACGCCCTCTGGCGAACGGGGTCTAGTAAACTATTTGGTAGACGCCGATATGAGATTTAAAGGTACACCCAGATAGATTAAAATGCACTGCAACAATATACTTAAAGGTACAGCCACGGTAGATTTAAAGGTACCTCCAAGAATAGATTTTTCGTTCGTCCCAATTAAAATTTAATTTGCAAAACAAAGCTGTCTCTTATTGTATACTACAACATGCCAGTTTGTTTGTTTAATGTGTAGCATGGGGAAACATCCGACCAACGAGTAGATTACTTAATTCCCGACGAGAACATTTCAGGTGATTATACAAATTGCGGAATGCGATTATGATGATGTAGAGTTTCCTGTTTTACGGTGTCGGGTCACGACTTCCTGTGGAATTGTTATCTGGAAGTACTACTATGTTTCTAATATCGACGCTTTGTCTGCGCAGGCGTCCTCGAGTTCCTTACGCTGTCCGTGATCACGATGACGACACATATGCCACACCTACTGCTCACGCCGAAGCCGAACAAGGCGAACAAACCAGGGCAATATGGCCGCGTCGCAATCCGTGGCAAGAAGGCGGGTCGCTTCGTGTGCATGAACAGCAGCGGTCGAGTGTACAGTTCAGTAAGTATTAGATGGCCAATCAAGCCTATTAACTGTTGTTGACAAATGACATGAATATTCAGTTTCTATCAGCTGTTCTATAGTCAGTACATATAAGTTAATGTGTTGTAATATTTATATTTTATTATTGTTAAGCCTGTATTGTCCAGTGCGTAGTATATTGGCTGTTAGCAGCACCATTTGTACACTGCAGCGTAACTTGTCTCTCTCGTTGTAGAACGCTGTTACAGTACATACGTTTTGTTATAAGATTCGGTGATCAAGCAAATTATTCTGATTTGAATGCAGACGTTTTTAATAGTTGGACTGGTTCACATATGCCAGGAATCCCGGACTTTGCGAAGATGATTGAATGAACAGTGTGACCAGTCAGTGACGCTCCGCTCATAGTGAAGACATGTAAAATTGTGTAAATTGTTAGTTTTTCTCGCTTACTGTTGTCAAGGCGAAGAGAGCGACATTACATGTGCATTGTTAATGTGACTTCAGCAGTGTCTAATGGTGTCTTCTTTCTTTCCACAGCCGACGTTTTCAGACGAATGCGAGTTTCAAGAGGAACCGTTAGGAAATACACACTACGCTTACTACAGCCTCAAATACATGGGCCACCGGAAGCAGCCGGCGCGCAAATGGTACCTGGGAATAAACAAGCGCGGCAAAATGCGACTAGGTTATAGGACTAAGCACGGGCGGGAGTTCGCTCAATTTATGACAATGCCGGTGGACGAGCGGCCCCACTTCCGGCCCCCAAACTTTGATATTGTGTCGTCGCCGCGCCCTCCGGTGGCGGTTCCGCACAGAACGACGACAGCGCCCCCGGTGGCGACGACGACCCACAAGATACGGCGTAATAATAAAAACCGGAGGCGGAAGTGTTCTCCTGGACCCTTCTCGCGGTGTCGGCGGAAGAAACGGAAGAAAAAGAAGGGGAAGGGCGGGCGCATGCGTAACGCCTGGGGACGTCGACGGAAGCAGCGGCGACGGTCGGATCGTCCCCACGTGCCGCTCTTGTCGTAGGTCGCGCCGATGCGACGGCGATGTGACATCCACGAGTCGCGGAAACGCGGCGAATCGCGATGCCCCGATCGGCGAAGTCGTCGATGGCGCCGTACTGACAGCGTCGTCGCGGGTAGTGACGTGTACGGACGGTGCGGCGCGGGCATTCGGACGGGATATGCCGCGTCGAACGCCATAGGCGGCGTGGGGGCCCCGGTATAGTGTCCCCCATGCGGACATTGCGTCGGACACAAATCCGGGTTTCATTTCGGTGACGTCACACCAGTCTAAACTGGAACCGCGTCTTTAAACGCCGACGGGGCGCACGTACGCTGAGCGTCTACGCGCATGCGCCGCGCTGGCGTCCATGCTCCCCATGGCGCATGCGCAGTGCTACAGACATGCAAACATGCTCGTCGGCGGGCGACATGCACCGTGCGAGACAACGCCGCAGGTTTACGTGCGGGAAGCGTGCGGTTTCGCGTGGCACTAGCTTCGAGCGCGCACGGACATCTGCGAATGACTTGTATAAGTCCGCGTGCGCGCGCGGGCAGCGACGGAACGAACGAACGAGTCGATAAACACAATATTTATTTTCTTCGTGTGTGTATATATACTGTATATGTATGGTAACTACGACTGCAATGTGACTACGACGACGACGACGATGACGACGATGGCTGTGGTGGCGATGGCATTCCTCTATATCTCCGTGTAATGTTCAGTCGTGCGAGTGTAAATTGTTTGTAAAGGTATCTACGGGCACGTGACTATCACACGACCGGGGCTTCATGGCGTGTATGTGTGTGTTAACTGTTTTATTACATTTGTAACGCGACTGCCAGTTTACATTTTGTTACGAATCGTTATTTTCATAGAACATATGTTGTTGTCTGTAGACGCCCCGCGCGGGTCAGCCAGGATCATGGTAGTCGATTGAACCGTATTCAGTGCATTGCTATGGGCGAGATAAACTCACAAAAATTCGAATATAGACAATGAAAAGACGGCGTGTAAACCATGCACAAAAAGGTCAACGATACAACGCATAATTTGAGCACATTAAGTGAAGTGATAGACGTTATCACACGGTTCCCGTGAATTCTGTGCTAAAGTCGTTTTGGTCACAGTCGTTGGTAGTTAGTTATCTGCGACTCTAGTATTCAGCAAGGGTTTGGGTCTTTTCAAAGAGGGTAAACAAGGCGTCAGTATCAGCGCCAATCGCCAGTGACCGAGTCCAGTCGGGTCGCTGATGACCGATTGACCGATGCTATCGGCATCTGCCCATGGCGTCTTATTGGTTCGTTTCTCCTCCACAAGCCGCGCCACTGGTCACTTTGAATAAATCTGCCTTCCCTGCATGGGCAACTAATTGGTGTTTTGTTTTCAAATCGACCGAAACCGTGACCATTTTCACCTTTTACATATTACAAACAACACACAGAAACTAGCCAGTTACGCTTGCTGTCGAATTTCTAAATTGATTGGACGGTATCGGATTCCTCGTACTGTGGCGAGCCAAGAACCTAGTACATTCGATACAAAAAGACCGCTTCGAATGGTGCTGTTGCTCGAATTGTTGTTGTTATCAAAACGATAGTGATTCGGTTCTGGGGCAGTTACAGAAGCGTTTCTCGTGGCGTCGGTCAACGCCAAAGTCCCCGGTGTGAGCAGCGATAGTTACCGATTTGTACTATTTATATACTTGATAGTCATTCATCGTCATTGTCATTTAGTGCCACAGGAGCGGGTCTAGCCTCCGTTGTATCGGGTATGTCAGCGGGAGGGCGCCAATAGTCACGACCGAGGGCTGAGGGTTTCACGCCCAGAAAGTGTATTTTGGGCTGCGCTCATGTAGTGTTTATTTAACACGGCTTAGATCCGTTTGTACGACGTTATTCAAGTCATTCAAAATGCGATACCTCATGCAAAGTGCTGCTGTATACTTATGACCACGGCCGCGTGAGTTTCTCATTTCCCGGAAATCGCCTTCATCGTCGATTGTGACGAAGATAGAAACAGGAATTTCCCGGTTATTGGTAAATAAATTTACAAGTCTCAATGTTGAAATTTCATATCATAATCGTTATTGTTTGCCACCATCGTAAGCCAGGAGTGGCTGCTTGACTGCGGGTGATACTGGTGTAGTAGTCAGCGCCCTCTGACACACGAAACTATCGTTCACCAGCTTCTGACCTTTTTTTAACATGTTACGATTTCACAAATTTGACGAAACCAGGTTGATGAATCTCCGCATATTACCCTCTCGTAACAACATGCAATGCGTGAACATTGGCGACAATCCTCAAGTCTCCACAACGTCTCGCAACGTTTCCAAGGCCCCGTTCAACTTTGTACATTGGGTGTAAAGTATTTATTTTGCATGTTAAGGGCTTTTTTGCAACTCTGTTCATATGCATCTTGATGACAAGAGAACAAACGCAGTGGCTAGCTGAAGTCACGAAGCTGCAGAAGTATTACTCTGGTGGATACGTCGGCGTTACATTTTGCCCATGTTTGGCTACAACGAATTTGGTGGGAAACCGTTGCCGTCATTTCGAAGTGATCAGACGGCAAGCGGTGAACGTATAGAGATTGTCCAATTTACCTGTTTCGTAGATGAATAAACTGTACGCCAATTGCGTAATCTCGAATAGTTGTGAGAACCGCCACTGTGTGTATTGAAATATCAGCAAAGCTGACTATAGATAGCACGAGGCGATAGGTTGATTTGAATTGTCACTCGAACGTTACATTCGCCAGGTGGCGTATGCGTTTTTGCAAATGGCGGTTATGCATGATAACGCGGGTTCTGCTGCAAGCCTATGCGTGGTGTATTACAGTTTGACCTCAGCCTAAACGATGCACGTGCTTTATTGTATTTATATTGTAAATAACTTAGATGGCGAATACACGATGCGCTCTACAAATAGCGTGATGCAGTTTTACCTCAGCCTAAATGACGTAACAGTGCATCACAGTATTTGTAGAGCGCGTCGCGTATTCGCAATCTAAATTATTCATAATTAAATACAATAAAGCGCGTACACTTTCTTACACGTTCTTACATTACACTTTGCATCAATGCGTCTTTGTTTGGTTCGATTTAGAGCCCGGCTGTAGGCCTTTAGGTCCACCAATGTTAAAACGAGTCCAATATTAAACTAAATATATCATTTAAATTCAACTCGGAATGTTAACTTATATTATTATATTCTTGCAACAGCGCTGAATTATGATTGACGATGTTATCAACAGTTCTCCTAAACGTTGCTATCCGTGTGACTGTCGATTGAATAGAAAGAAGCAAGCCGCGTTGCTGTGTGAATGAATCACGCCAATTTAAATGGTTCCTGTTGACCTTCGTACCAAGTCGATAGAATACATACAGTAGTCATGTCCACGTGGTGTAGGAGTAACAAATGTGACAATTTTGTGGCGAGCGTCAACGACAAGCAACACACAACACTGCTGTAACTGGGCGTATTTGTGGTTGCCAAAAGGTTGGGCGTCGTGTCACCAAACACAAATTCGTAGACAAACAACGCCGGTTGTAGCTGTAAGAGAGAATCAGCCTCGTTGTTAGATCTGGTTCCTGGCACCATTTCACTAATTTTCTTATGAGCTCATAACCCTGATTTATTTCGCCTTTGAAATCGGTGACCTCCTTATACTTAAAGACAATTATCTCGTACGCTGAAAAGTATCAACACTAGAGTGCGCCACCATGACACTTTCGCCGGTGTGTCACGAAATAATTACCTCCACAATGGCATTACGCAATTTGGAAAATCCTTATCTAAAAACCTGATTGTGTTTATTCATTTTCTTTTCTTGAGAGCTCTTTTTCTTAGTGAAACGGTCCCAAAACCTTGTAATTATTATAATATAGAGCAGCGGTAACAATAAATGGCCTCAGTGCGGTTTCATCTCATCTGTACATTATATTGGTTGGGCCTGTGAAGACGTGTAGCGTTGGCCGGTGGGACTGATTGTATCCTCGTGTCCATCGTCAGACACGACTTGTTATTATTTATGATGGTGAAATGTAAAAATAAACATGTTACTTTAACGCGAGTTGTTTTTCAGTTTGATATGTCTTTTTCTCTGTCGCTCCCTTTTTGCCGCTTTTCTCCTTCCTATATATATATAATATATATATATATATATATATATATATATATATATATATATATATATATATATATATATATATATATATATATATATATATATATATATATATATATATATATATATATATATATTATATATATATAATTAGCTCAATGCATTTTAACCATTTATTAATTCATAGTTTACTAGTTCACATATACTTAATTTTTTATTAATTACAATTTACACAAATATTGTATTGCTGTAGTCATTTATTTTTTAATTAACTACTGTATATAATATATTTTTATTATGTAATTGCCCATATATGTATTTTATATACAACTTTATATAATGTATAAACATTATAACTATTTCTTGACTACATTGACACCATGTTATAGTCAACGACTTGACACAGCCATGTGCTACAACGGTAAGGGGCGAATCCTGATCTTTATTCTAATTGAATTAGATAATGCTGCGCCATGCATGTCAAACTAAACATTAAAATATATAATCTGTAACACATATGATATAAATTACAACGATGCCATCTCAGAGTAATTTTACTTTCTCTTGTTCAGTTTCTGTACAACAGTGAAGTACAAAGTGTAGTATTATTTTATTATTACGCCCTACTTTCCTGGCTTTGAGATACATCTCGTGTGTTATGATACCGATCAATATCGCGAGTCATTTAAACACTTCGTCGACTCTTTCGGTTTCGCCCACTTCTTAGTAATAGTTGAAAACATTGAACATTTTTACTATCCTAGATTATTGTATATCCGGGCGAGCATTGTGCACTCGCTGCCACAACAGTAAGCAATGTTTAGGAGCATATTAATTTAAAAACAGTATGTCTGAAACACTGTTTGGCGCAGATCGTTGGCATAATTAATTCAAGGTGAAGATATTAAATATAATCGCACACATTTACGACGCCTAAGCTGAAACCGATGCATTTGAAGCAAAGTGAAATGTAAATGGGCTTAACTGTAGCCGTTTATAAATAAAGTAGGCATAAATGTTTTCCTTCTACACGTTATCATTTCTTGATCACATTGCTTACATTATTCGCTTTCCAAACGATGCGCAGATAACAGCAATGAAAAATTATTGCCAACAGAACGCAGAAAAACAAAATGGCCGCCGCTGTGAGACGTCATCACCAACCGCGAAGACTATCGCGTGACGTCATCAGTTTTGTTGGTTGTAAACGTAAAGTGCAAGGAAAAACGGAACAATGGCCAGCCGGCTGATGTCAAATTTCAGTAGCAAGAACGAATCCAGCATAGACATAGAACAGGGGTCGTTAGGGGAGTATTCAAACGGAAGCATCGTGCATAGCCCTGACATCAAAGTCGACGAATCTCAGGTATCTGGCCAGCCTTCAATCTGTGGCAGTTGCACGCGAGTTGGTCGTTAGAAGATAACATCGCCCTTACACCCGTTTTTATCAAGTTTTGTGCAATCATTTCTGCCACGATCAGCGTTTGACTCACATCAAGTTGTGCATAAAATATCGCGTAAAGCTTGTTAACTGATAACGCCGTATTGACATCGATCTCGGACACCCAAACAGTTCTACTGCGTGTTTTTCTTGCCTTGTGTCGATGCCGCCTAGACCTAGTCTGTAGGTGAGCTTGAAGTCGTCCTATATAGTTATAATAGCCGATCTTGTTTTCTCCATTTAATAAGGAAATTATTAAAATTACAATTATTAATTTCCTACTACTTTTGTATTAGCCAAATCTGTGTCTTTACTTCCGGAATCATTTCCACGACTTCAGTCTGCTTCTTGCCCGCATCATCACTCTTCCTTCCTGTTGTTTGCCGCCAATCTCCTTCCCACAAACCGACTGTCTCTGTCTGTCTGTCTATCTGTCTATCTCACACTCCGTTCTTGCCCCCTCTCTCCGTCCGTCCGTCCGTCCGTCCGTCCGTCCGTCCGTCCGTCCGTCCGTCCGTCCGTCCGTCCGTCCGTCCGTCCGTCCGTCCGTCCGTCCGTCCGTCCGTCCGTCCGTCCGTCCGTCCGTCCGTCCGTCCGTCCGTCCGTCCGTCCGTCCGTCCGTCCGTCCGTCCGTCCGTCCGTCCGTCCGTCCGTCCGTCCGTCCGTCCGTCTCGTCCGTCCGTCCGTCCGTCCGTCCGTCCGTCCGTCCGTCCGTCCGTCCGTCCGTCCGTCCGTCCGTCCGTCCGTCCGTCCGTCCTCGTCGTCCGTCCGTCCGTCGTCGTCCGTCCGTCGTCCGTCCGTCCGTCCGTCCGTCCGTCCGTCCGTCCGTCCGTCCGTCCGTCCGTCCGTCCGTCCGTCCGTCCGTCCGTCCGTCCGTCCGTCCGTCCGTCCGTCCGTCCGTCCGTCCGTCCGTCCGTCCGTCCGTCCGTCCGTCCGTCCGTCCGTCCGTCCGCCGTCCGTCCGTCCGTCCGTCCGTCCGTCCGTCCGTCCGTCCGTCCGTCCCGTCCGTCCGTCCGTCCGTCCGTCCGTCCGTCCGTCCTCGTCCGTCCGTCCGTCCGTCCGTCCGTCCGTCCGTCCGTCCGTCCGTCCGTCCGTCCGTCCGTCCGTCCGTCCGTCCGTCCGTCCGTCCGTCCGTCCGTCCGTCCGTCCGTCCGTCCGTCCGTCCGTCCGTCCGTCCGTCCGTCCGTCCGTCCGTCCGTCCGTCCGTCCGTCCGTCCGTCCGTCCGTCCGTCCGTCCGTCCGTCGTCCGTCCGTCTCGTCCGTCTCGTCCGTCCGTCCGTCCGTCCGTCCCGTCCTCCCTCCCTCCCTCCTCCTCCCTCCCTCCTCCCTCCCTCCCTCCTCCCTTCCCTCCTTCCCTCCTCCTTCCCCTCCCTCCTCCTCCCTCCCTCCTCCCTCTCCCTATCTCCCTCTCCCTACTCCCTCTCTCCCCTCCCTCTCTCCCTCTCTCCCTCTCTCCCTCTCTCCCTCTCTCCCTCTCTCCCTCTCCCTCTCCCTCTTCCTCTCTCCTCTCCCTCTCTCGCCCTCTCGCCCTCTCTCCATCTCTCCATCCCTCTCGCCCTCTCGCCCTCTCGCCCTCTCGCCCTCTCGCCCTCTCGCCCTCCCTGTCTCCCCTCCCTCACCCCCTACCTCCCTCCCTCCCTCTCTTTCTTCTTTTTCTCACTCCCTTTATATGCTGTGATACTTCGATTCTTCTTAGGAAACGATTTTTCAAGCGAATCCTGAAGCAACAAATCACACGCCAATAGTTCCAGAGCAGAGCATTCCTCTGGAAAAGACCCCGCTGGCGCACAGACCTCAGGATGCTAAACCAAAGGAGCGTGGAGCCGGAATCGAAAGGAGGAGGGATGCTAATGTCCTGTTTGGAACTTTACTGGCTATGACGTTCGTATCAGTGTTTCTTGCGCAATTGTGTGTGTGTGTGTGTGTGTGTGTGTGTGTGTGTGTGTGTGTGTGTGTGTGTGTGTGTGTGTGTGTGTGTGTGTGTGTGTGTGTGTGTGTGTGTGTGTGTGTGTGTGTGTGTGTGTGTGTGTGTGTGTGTGCGTGCGTGCGTGCGTGCGTGTGCGCGCGCATGCGTAGACACAACCTATAAAAGTCTACATCAGTTTCTAGGGTAAAAGAAATCGTTGTACTTTGAGCATTCATTCCAAACCTACACCGAGTTGTACAACAATGCTATTACCGTAAATTTGCATCAACTTAGTTTTCATTCGCTAGGAGTCGCCACTGCACCAATGAACGCGTAGACTGTACTGAGTTTAGACAGGAGTATTACGTTTCAGCCCCGCCAAAGAATTTGTGTTCCCGCCGAACGAAGGATTACGAGACTCACACGAAGTTCTTTCGCTTTATAACGCCAACAAGAACCAACCCGTCGCCTTCAAGGTAACTGTTACGACTACATCAACAACAACAACAACAACAACAACAACAACAACAACAACAACAACAACAACAACAACAACAACAACAACAACAACAACAACAACAACAACAACAACAACAACAACATACTACTACTACTACTACTACTACTACTACTACTACTACTACTACTACTACTACTACTGCTACTACTACTACTACTACTAACTAACTACTAACAACAAGCAACAACAACAACAACTACTACTACTACTACTACTAACTACTACTATACTATTACTACTAACAACAACAACAACAACAACAACAACAACAACAACTACAACTACTACTACTACTACTACTACTACTACTACTACTACTACTACTACTACTACTACTACTACTACTACTACTACTACTACTACTACTACTACTAAATTTCAGTTCAGCATACCATACAGAGACATGATTGAAAAATTACAGAAACTGGACGTTCCAGCCGCATTTGTTCACTGGTTACTCAATTTCTTAAGCAATCGCCTACAGTTTGTTCGAGTGGGTGACACAAAGTCAACAGTGCTTGTTAGCAACACAGGTGCGCCTCAGGGTTGTGTTGTGAGTCCATTTCTGTACACTTCGTATACTAATGACTGTCGGAGTATTGATCCATCTACCATGTTTGTAAGGTTTTCTGATGATACAGCCATGCTCGCTCTTTTGAATGATTTTGCCTCATATCAATCATATATTTCTTCAGTGCTACGTTTCTCCAGTTGGTGCAGTACCAACTTTTTGCATCTCAATGTTTCCGAAATGAAACAAATGTGCATTGACTTCCGTTGTAATAGAACTGTCATTAGTCCTATTGTCATCAATGGTCGATCAGGTCGATTCATTCAAGTACCTTTGTGTTGTGTTAGATAAGAACTTGTCCTTTACAGAGCATGTTACAGCCGTGCAAAAGAAATCTCATCAGCGACTCCACGTTCTTCGAAAGTTGCGACCTTTCAGCGTTGACCCAAAACTTCTTCTCCGTCTCTACCGTAGCATCATTGAGCCTCTCGTAATGTATTGCAGTACGTGTTACTATCCTGCTCTTTCCGTGAGTAACCGAACCAGGCTTCTAAAAATCTCACACGTTGCTGCCAAGATCATTGGTTTACCGACACCAATGCTGTCCCAAATGATCAACCATGCAATCCTGAAGAAAGCTCGAGTTGTCGATGCTGAGTCTGATCACCCGCTCTTTACGTATTTTCATGTTCTTCCGTCTCGAAGGAGATATCGTTGCATAAAATGCAAAAAGGCTCGCTATAGCAGGAGTTTTGTGCCTGTTGCAGTTAGAATGTTAAATAAGGTATATTGATGCCAACGGGTTTGCTTTTTGTGTGGTTGCATTTTGCATTTCATCTGTAATTTGTGATAATCTTTTCTTTACATATTTTAGAGGCGATCATAAGTTG
>JAODUO010000019.1:430000-440000 GCA_025642075.2 Ridgeia piscesae | reverse complement strand
TCAACAACAAAAGCCGTTCATTCCAAGCCGTTATTGCCTCGCCTGTTGTATCTAAATGTCTTAGCGTGTATTAATAAAGTATGTGTAATAATATTTACATTATATGATGACAGATATTGTCGAAAAATAGCAGTGATCGGCTGACAAAGGCTCATCAATTGCGAAGTGACGATTTAAAAGAAATTAATTGGCATTAATTAATACATTTGAAATATATCTTGTAAAGAGTACGCTCTTCGTAATCATGTTCAGAAACACCAACTATAGTTTTAAATAAAGAAATTCCTTGTCCTGAAGCTATTGCCATTGCTATGGAGCGCTGTAGCTCAATGAGCAGAGCATCCTACCCTTAATCAAGAAAAAAACCGGTTTCGAGCGGTATGTTGTTATGTCGTACCTTTGGACAAGAAACGTCGTTCACGTTACGTTGCTCCAGTTTACTAAGCGGTATAAATGAGTAACTGATAGATGCGTCCTCGCACGCCAGGGGGCACTGCGGCTGATTACGTCAGCACCAACTCTTCCCTACCCTTGTCACATCCCTTTGAAAAACTATTTTAACGTCAGCCAATAAAATCGCCCACGAGGAGGCCGGCCTCCGATCATGTGATATAATGTTGAAGAGTAAGTTTGTAATAATATTCATGTCCGTAGATATGCAAGATGTGTATTTATTAAAAAAAAAGTTATTTTAAATTAACAGAAAATACATATTTATAAAACGCCATACCGTAGTTTCAAACTGTCAAACATGATGTGAATAATGCGCAACTCTACCACTATCTACACCTCCATCAGTCTAATTGCAACACACGAAGGTACAACAACCTATATCCCATCTAGATGGCTTAGATATGTCTAATTCTGTCACCTAATTAACAATCAATGTACGACACATTTTTAGAAGCCGACGTGCCGGATATATAACAATCAGTGTAGGTATATTAGAAAGTATTAATATGTTGCGGGAGCTTAATAAAATTAATGGACATCAATAGTTAATTAAAACTGTAACAAAATATGGCGGACTCCTTTTTCGACATATCCATGGAAACGTTTAATGCCGCCACCTTCTGAATAAATCAAGTAACTGGCCTTCAATATATTCTGGTATGCGGCAAACTTGTCACAATCACTAAATAACGCAATTCTAGTTGAGAACTATTTTTATTAATATAATTTAGTAACATTTAAGTGATATAATAGTATCAATTTAGACATTAATGCATTTATTTATTGAGCAAATAAGTGCTATATAGGATAAATGTAAGCGAGCTACTGGCCCGATCATATGTAAAAAGTTGTAATAATTTTCATGTCCGTAGATGTGCAAGATTTTATAAAAAGTAATTTCACATTAAAAACATTACATATTTATATAAAGCCATACCGTAGTTTCAAACTGTCAAACCTTGTGTGAATAATGCGCAACTATACCACTATCTATACCTCCATCAGTATAATTGCAACACACGAAGGTACAACAAACTATATCCCGTCTAGATGGCTTAGATATGTCTAATTTTGTCACCTAATTAACAATCAATCTGCGACACTTCCGAGTGATCAAAAACGCAAATGACGTCTACAACTTTGTAATCAGGAAGTTATATTTTTCGAAGCCGACATGCTGGATATATAACAATTAGTGTAGGTATGTTAGAAACTAATCATATATTGCGGTTGCCTAATGAATGGACATCAATAGTTTATTAAAAACTGTAACAAAATATGGCGGACTACATTTTCGACGTATCCAGGGAATCGTTTAATGCCGCCACCTTCTAGATAAATCACGTAACTGGCCATCAATATATTCCGATAGACGGGCTGCTTGTCACAATCACTTAATAACGCAATTCTAGCAAGGGTTGAGTATTTATTTTTATTAATATATTTTAGTAACATTTAAGTGATGTAATACTATCAATTTAGACATTAATGCTTTTATAATTTTTCGAAGCCGGCGTGCCGGATATATAACAATTAGTGTAGGTATATTAGAAAGTATATATTGCGGGAGCTTAATAAATGGACATCAATAGTTTATTAAAAACTGTAAAAAAAAATGGCGGACTCCATTTTCGACGTATCCAGGGAAACGTTTAATGCCGCCACCTTCTGGATAAATCACGTAATTGGCCGTCAATATATTCCGGTAGGTGGCAAACTTGTCATAATCACTAAATAACGCAATTCTAGCAAGGAGTAGAGAAATAATTTTTATTAATATAATTTAGTAATATTTAAGTGATGTCATACGATCAATTTATACATTAATGCATTTATGTATTGACCAAACGATAGCCATATCAGATAAATGTAAGTGAGCTACTGGCCCGATCCTATGTGAAAAGTTGTAACAATTTTCATGTCCGTAGATGTGCAATATGTGTATTGATAAAAAGTACTTTCAAAATTAAAACAAATTACATATTTATATAAAGCCATACGTTAGTTTCATACTGCCAAACATTATGTGAATAATGCGCAACTCTACCACTATCTACACCTCCATCAGTATAATTGCAACAGACGAAAGTACAACAAACTATATCCCGTCTAGATGGCTTAGATATGTCTAATTTTGTCACCTAATTAACAATCAATCTGCGACACTTCCGAGTGATCAAAAACGCAAATAATGTCTACAACTTTGCAATCAGGAAGTTGGATTTTTCGAAGCCGACATGTTGGATATATAACAATTAGTGTAGGTATGTTAGAAAGTAATCATATTGCGGTTGCTTAATGAATGGACATCAATAGTTTATTAAAAACTGTAACAAAATATGGCGGACTACATTTTCGATGTATCCAGGGAAACGTTTAATGCCGCCACCTTCTGGATAAATCACGTAACTGGCCATCAATATATTCCGTTAGGCGGCAAACTTGTCATAATCACTAAATAACGCAATTCTAGCCAGGATTGACAAATACATTTTATTAATATAATTTAGTAACATTTAAGTGATGCAATAGTATCAATATAGACATTAATGCATTTATTTATGTAAGGGATTGTGATGTTGAACATCAGACTCAACACACTGACGATGTGAGACTGTTTATTGGTATAATTGACACCTATACGTGGTGTAACAATAAAACTAATATTACATAGAGTGACCGAACCATATAATTATATTGGCGTATATATTGACGTAGTACACAAACGCATAGTATTTCAGTTCTCTCATTCTCAACATCATTCATCTACATAGACTATTTATAATAAAACGCATGATATATCAAACACACCGTTTGCAAATACTAATACAAGTACACCTAATAACAATAGTTGTTGGTGGTTGGCGGGAAAATTGGTGGATGTAGAGGTTTGAAATTGGTGGTGTATAAAATTTGAAAAACAAGCGGAAATATTGATTGATAAGTATTATTCTTGTGTTAAGGTTATTCATAAAGTGGTACTGGACATATATTGAGTAGTAGTTTTGGTTAAAGTTTGTTATTTAACAGTATTTTTGAACAGATTAGTATAGTGGGTGATAAAAGGGTAATCTAGGCTTCGACAAATTGTAAACAAGATTGAGCAAATCTCTTTATTTGATATAGTATATAAGAGATAAAGCAATAAGAGTAACAACTACATATGTAAGATAAAACTGTGAATAGGTATCATTGTTATTAAAAAATAAACAAGCATTTTAGTAGGAAACCCTTGTTTGTTTATATAGGTAGTGTCCAACGTTTCTGCTAGGGAACGGTACCAGTACAGACTAAACTTATTGTTCATGGTAGCATAGGTAGTAAGTTGTTTATAACATAAAGTGTGCTGCAGTTGCTGTACACAATAAACAAACAGTCTTTCTAAAGACTAAGTTGGTTTAAACTAAGAGTTGATTTTGACAAATCGTAATATGGCACCTGGCAAGCGGCAAGTGAAGGCAAGGAGGCACTTGGTGTGTAACCACTGCCACAGCTTGGTGGATTTTGCCGTATCGGGGTGCGGAAAAACTTGGTCAGAGACAACGGAGGAAGGGTTTACGTTCCAATGTTTAGGGTGTTGGAAAGTGGACTGTCTGACAGCAGAGTTAGCTAGGCTAACGGATATTGTGAAGGGGATGCAGAGTGGAGGGAGGGTGATTGCAAGGACAACAAATGGAGAAAGAACAACAGGAAACATGACATGCAGGAAGGTGACAGGGGAGAAAGTGACAGTAGAGAAGGAGGGAGGGACAAATGGACAGGAGATGAGAGAAGTAGATGCGACAGGAGGTAAGACGAATGGAAGAAAGGAAGTGAGAGGTGATGTGACCAAACGGAAGTCAATAACAAGGACGATGACAGGAAGAAAAGAGACCGGAAAGAAAGGAACAACAGAGAAAGCGGCAGGGGGGGAAGTCAGCAACCAGGGAGATGCAAAACGGAGGAGCTACTCTGAAGCAGTGATCGAGGGGGCATTGAGAACAGAAAGGATATTTATGGGAGACTCCATTTTGTGAAAGACAGACAGGACATTAAGCAAAGGAGAAGACGTTGTTGTTTGTCTTCCGGGGGCTAGGATAGAGCATGTGACTGAACGGGTAGAGAACGTATTGGGGGATGGCCAAGGGGGGTCTATATTAGTACATGTAGGGACGAACAATGCAGACAGGGATGGAACAACCAGGATAGTAAAGAGATACAGAGAGTTGGTAGAGACACTGAAGAAGACGAGAGTTGAACAGATCATACTCTCAGGAATCTTGCCAGTGATGAGGGGAAGGGGAACAACATTTAGAAATTGCAAGAGGATGGCAATTAACGGACTATTAGAGCAGATGTGTGAAGAAGAAGGAGTTGGATTTGTAGATTTGTGGGGATATTTTGTTCGTAATGAAGACATGTTTATGAGAGATGGCCTCCATCTAAGCGGAAAGGGCGCAGCAGTGTTCTCCGAGAACCTTCTTCGATCGATGAATAATGGAACAGGTTGCAACTTTTTAAACTAATTTCGCAGGGGGGATACACAGAGAAGCCAAATACTAGAGGCATAGAAAAAGATAGCAAAAAGACATCAGCAAAGAACAGCCTGGAAAGCCCTACGGAATTTGGTTATAAATGTGTTTGTTTAAATGCATGGAGCATAGTAAACAAAAGAAATGAACTAAACATTATGGTAGAAGATATTGACCCTCACATAATAGGTATAACTGAATCTTGGGCCACACCCGATATATCAGATGCCGAATTAGGAATGACAGGGTATGTAATGTTTAGGAAAGATAGATTAGGAAGAAGGGGAAGCCGGAGTTATTTTATATATTAAAGAATCCATCCAAGCTTATGAAATAAAATTAGAAAAAGAAGCAGAATGTGAAGAAGCTGTCTGGTGTAACATAGTTACAGGAAACTCAACATTAACTGTTGGGTTAGTGTATCGGAGTCCAAACATAAGCATGGAAGAGAATGAAAAAATACATAACGCTATCAAAGAAGTGAGTAAACGGGACTGTATTATTATGGGGGGATTTTAACCATGTGGACATCTCTACAGAGTACCGGGAGAGAGGATCAAGAGTTTTTAAATTTAGTACAAGATAGTTTCCTTTCTCAACATGTATTAGAAGCAACCAGGGGCGAGAACGTGTTAGACATAGTATTGAGCTCACAGAATGAATTTGTAGATAATGTCAAGATATGTGAGCCACTGGGGTGTAGTGATCACAACCAGATACATTTTATCATCAAAGTAAAGGGAGAACGGAATAGAAAAATAAGGTACAGGAAAAAATTTCACAAAGGAAGATATAAGGACATGAGGGAATATTTAGCAAATATAGACTGGAATAACACACTGAAGAATAAGACAGCAACAGAATGCTGGAATATTTTAAAGAGTGAAATTGACTGTGTCGTTGACAAATTTGTCCCCTTGAAAAAACAGGGGAAACGGTCAAAGAAGAAACACTTATCGAAGGAAGCCATTAGAAAAATCAAGTACAAGCAAATGATGTGGAAGACATATAGACATACCGGAAGTGAAGAAGACTATAGCATTTATAAAGAAGCACTTAATCAAGCTACAGCTGAAATTAGAAATTCAAAGAGAAGCTACGAACAAAAAATAGCTTTTAATATAAAACATGACAGCAAGAGTTTTTATGCGTATGTTCGAAGTAAACAGAAAGTTCAGGATATTGTCGGTCTTCTCGAAGGTAGTGATGGAAACATAATAACAGAAGGATTGGATTCTTAATGGCAGAAAACCTAAATTAATACTTTAGTTCGGTGTTTACCAAGGAAGATATTAGTGCATTAACAGTACCAGAGACTAAATTCGAAGGGAGAGAGTCAGACTATTTAGGACAACTAATTGTAACATGGTAGTGGTAGCTAAGAAAATGGTAGCTAAGAAAATAAGGGATATGAAGGATAATAAGTCACCTGGAGTGGATGGGATTCCTCCCAAATTACTATTGGAAATTGTAGAACAAATCAGCATACCGCTTGCAACAGTGTTCAATTTGTCATTAGAGGAGGGAATAGTTCCGTTAGAATGGAAAGAAGCAAACATTATACCATTATTTAAAAAAGGTTCGAAAAACAAGTCGGAGAACTATAGACCAGTGAGTTTAACATCGGTGATTTGCAAACTATTAGAAAGACTAATTAAAGATCACCTGGTTGACTTTCTTGTTAAAAATAAATTGATTAACCCATCTCAACATGGGTTTTTTAAAGCGAGGTCATGCTTAACAAATATGTTATGTTTTTTGGAAGATGTCACAAAGTGGCTAGATGAGGGATCACCAGTAGATATAATCTACTTAGATTTAAAAAAAACCTTTGACAAAGTGCCACACCAAAGACTACTACTTAAACTAAAGGCCCATGGCATAGGAAATGGAATGATCAACTGGATAGAAAAATGGCTTATTGATAGAAGACAAAGAGTAGTAGTTGATGGGGAGGTTTCAAACTGGAAAGCGGTTTTGAGTGGAGTACCGCAGGGATCAGTACTGGGACCTATTTTATTCTTAATATATATCAATGATTTGGATGATGACATAACAAGCAAGGTGTTGAAGTTTGCGGACGACACAAAAGTGTTTAAGAAAATTAAAAGTGATGCAGATAGACAGCATTTACAAGATGATCTTAATAAGTTGATAGAATGGTCTGAGAAGTGGCAAATGCTGTTTAATTTTGGAAAGTGTAAGTGCCTTCACACAGGACATGGGAATGAAGATGCACAATATACAATGGGTGATACTGTACTAAATACTACCTTAAAGGAAAAGGACTTAGGGTTAACTATTAGTGCTGACATGAAGGTATCAGAGCAGTGTGGAATTGCAGCAGCGAAGGGAAACCAAATTCTTGGATTAATTAGGCGAAATATAGTGTACAAAGAAAAAGAACTAATAATACCGCTGTATAAAACAATAGTTAGGCCTCACTTAGAATATTGTATACAAGCATGGAGGCCATATCGCAAGAAGGATATTGATATGCTAGAAAAAGTACAAAGGAGAGCAACCAAAATGATACAAAAACTCAGGAATATTAGTTATGAAATGCGTCTAAAAGAATGTGGTTTAACAACACTAGAAACCAGAAGATTGAGAGGAGATCAGATTGAGGTGTTTAAAATATTGAATGGATATGAAAATATTGACAGAAATATTTTTTTCACAGTCAAGGAAGAGAGAAGGACTAGAGGACATGGAGTTACATTAGCAAAGAAGCAGTGTAGACTAGATATTAGAAAATTTTCATTTTCACAAAGAACAGTAAACGAATGGTACAGATTATCAGCTGATTGTGTTGGTGCTAGTAGTGTTAATATATTTAAAAATAAAATCGACATATACCTAAGAAGGGCGGGGTATACTTAGATAGATAGGTTGGACTCTCGATAAGCCAAATGGCTTCCTAGTCCACCTGCCATCTAGAGTTGAATCTCTAGGTGGCAATCTTGTTAAATCTTGTTAAATAACATCAGTCAAACTAGTTACATTCACAACATGTGTCATATAATCAACATACCTAGTGGTTCTCCCCTACAAGCTCTCCTTCGCGACAACGCCGGTGTCATATAGAATATTGACCGGGGGTAAAGTGACCCGCGGGTCACTATTCTATATAGAATAATGACCCCCGGGTCACTTTTCCATAGATTTTCAGTTATAGAAAAATGACCCGCCCTATAGAAAAATGACCCACCCCCATATTTCATGGATATATATTTGAAATAATGATTTTGATCATAATGTTAAATTACAGCACATAACCAACTATTTCACTTCAAAAGATAATATCTAATGTTAAATTTAGGTCACCAAAAATGAATTTGTTTTTCTGTTAGCAAATGTCATTGATATTAAAAAAGCCATCCAATTATTTTATTCTTTGGCAAGGGAGTCGGTGTATCCTATTATTTGGTGAACTTGGTAGTAAATCTCAACTGGTTTAGCAATTGCAGTTGACTAGATGAGGTAAACGGTTCACCAGGTTCACAGGTCAATATACTATACCACAGAAATATTACCCCCCCCCACTGTAAAATATTTATTCGGTAATTATCAAATGGATATTTACTGTAATGCTTGTACGAATCATAAACCATCACATAACCTTATAAATTGCCAAATATTTTATAACATTGACTATTATGAGCCACGGGTTAATATACTATGCCATAGAAATATGACCCCCCCACTGTAAAATATTTATTCGGTAATTATCAAATGGATATTTACTGTAATGCTTGTACGAATCATAAACCATCACATAACCTTATAAATTGCCAAATATTTTATAACATTGACTATTATGAGCCACGGGTCAATATACTATGCCATAGAAATATGACCCCCCCACTGTAAAATATTTATTCGGTAATTATCAAATAGATATTTACTGTAATGCTTGTACGAATCATAAACCATCACATAAGCTTATAAATTGCCAAATATGTTTATAACATTGACTATTATGAGCCACGGGTCAATATACTATGCCATAGAAATATGACCCCCCTACCTTGTTTCATTTATCTAAGGCAGTTAGCAGAATGTTTCCCATAGAATTGGACACAAAATAAAATACTGGTGTTGGTGCAAGTGTCAACAAATATGCCAATTGAACATTGTCAGTTTAAAAAGGAGATCTTTAATTGGAAAACAGTATTATGGCATAACAATAATATTATTAATGTATCAATCAAAGTGGAATGTTGCATAAATATCAACAAAACATACTCTCAATGTGATTACTACTCAAATACATACACAAAATAAAGATCCATAAAGAAACAAGGGGTGGGTCATTTTTCCATAGGGGGGGTCAATTTTCTATTATAGTATTTTGACCCCCGGGTCACTTTTCTACGCGGGTCAATATACTATCTGACACCGGCACAATTAAGTGACCGGTCGTTGTCCACGTCCGCTGTCCATCTGCATGGTTCAGCCGCAGGCCGGCTTTTATACTCTGGCCCGACTGATGACGCGCTACCCCCACATCCTCATAGCTTCCCTACCAAGAAGGCTACCGTAAACACAATGTAATAACGGCCGCTCTAGCCCTTTGGGAGTCTCTACCACTGTACCACTATATCATAATGCTACACCTTTACCACAATTCTACACCTTTACATTTATTGAGCAAATGATTGCCATATAGGATAAATGTAAGCGAGCTACTGACCCGATCATATGTAAAAAGGAAGAGTACGCTCTTCGTAATCATGTTCAGAAACACCATCTATAGTTTTAAATAAATAAATTCCTTGTCCTGAAGCTATTGCCATTGCTATGGAGCGCTGTCGTCATTCACGTTACGTTGCTCCAGTTTACAAAGCGGTATAAATGAGTAACTGATCGATGCGTCCTCGCACACCAGGGGGCGCTGCGGCTGATTACGTCAGCACCAACTCTTCCCTACCCTTGTCACATCCCTTTGAAAAACTATTTTAACGTCAGCCAATAAAATCGCCCACGAGGAGGCCTGCCTCCGATCATGTGATATAATTTTGGGTGCTTTCTAC
>JAODUO010000019.1:360000-425000 GCA_025642075.2 Ridgeia piscesae | reverse complement strand
AGTGTTCAACTGCTTCTGCTTGTAATAATCCTTCGGACAATGTAACTGAAATACGCTATTTCGGAACAGTTCGATTATTACGACCAAAACAAAACAAAATCCTATATGTTAACATGGAGTATATGGACCTCCTGCCCCCAACTGCCCCCAGCCTCGTTTTCGCGCGCGAGACTTGCACGCCCTATTATCAGACTGCGGTCATGTGATATAATTTTGGGTGATTTCAGCCAAACGTTGCTCGTGTTACGTGCAATGTTTGGTATGTAGAAGCAAACATTCGAATACACAAAACTGTTCAGCTGTTCGTGCGATTGAGTCGTTGTACTGGAATTCACAGAAATTGTTTATTCGTATTTGTGTTGTTCTCACGGGCTGTATACCAACAACGATCTGCACCATGTTGACATTGGTTGATCTACGGGTAAAAGAATGTTGACACAGTCGCGACTGGCGAAGTCAATAAACTAATTCGCCTCGGCAAAATTATGTACTTCTCGTAGGGACTTTAGGGTATCTGCCAGGGCTAGCTTGCACGGCAAACAGCCCTGACTTGCGGGGATGGTACTGAAGCTAGTAGCGAGATAGGTTTTTATGGAAGAGGTTTGAATTTATCGCGATTTCGAAGATTTTCAAATTTTTATAGCGCCTTTAGGCCCTGTCCCCGTTGGCCATTTTACATCAACAGTGTCGTTAAGCGCTAACTCTTGTGGCTACAATAACAACAGCAGTACTGTGCTTCATGCTGTAACATTTATCAGATTTATATAATTATAGAAATACTTCAAGTTGCATTCTGAGATGGTCCACAATTATATACAAAGTTCTAGTATATCCTGCAAAATATTTGTTTTTGAATAAAACTATAATGCCAATGTTACATATATTGCAGGAAGGATGGTCAAACATTAAACACTGTTGACGTTGTACTAAGATGTTATTGAACAAGAATTTAACAAAATTGCCGTCTAGGGCTACAAGCTCCAGACGGCATACGGACAACGATGCCATTGGGAGTCCGACAGTTTTCCTCCAACTAATAACTTAACCAGCCAGAAAACTGTCAATGTTATGTTTGATGAACATTTTCACATTGCTAGCATTAATACATTCGTCACATAATGTGTTGTACTTTAAAATGACCCAATCATTCATCGACAGCCCGACTCGGTACCTACAGTTCGACGCGAGTGGCGGCGGCGAGGCGGCCGATGTGATTGTCTTGCTCAACCGAACGGAACAGTACGTCATCTACAAGGTGAACTTACGTGGCGGGGACGAGTGTTCCAAACGTGCGCGCGAGGCAGCGTATGCAGAGGCAGCGTATGCAAGTGTGTGTGCCGGTGGGCTTGTCTGTCCGTGTGCCTGTCGGTGTGTACGCGGACAGATGCCCGTTGGTGACGATAATGGTGATGACGATAATAATAATAATAATAATAATAATAATAATAATAATAATAATAATAATAATAATAATAATAATAATAATAATAATAATAATAATAATAATAATAATAATAATAATAATAATAATAATAATAATAATAATAATAACAATACGCATACTGTTGACCTATAAGCATAAGATTCACGTGTGTACCTCATTTTAGGGAAATGTTTACTGATTAAAATAGAGTATATTACAATAAATAATAACATAAATAAATATGACAACCTAGCCTAAATATAAGTATTGCAAATTCAATGTGTGTATGTATGTATGTATGTATGTATGTATGTATGTATGTATGTATGTATGTATGTATGTATGCATGTATGTATGTATGTGTGTGTGTATGTATGTGTGTGTATGTACGTATGTACGTATGTACGTATGTACGTATGTATGTATGTATGTATGTATGTATGTATGTATGTATGTATGTATGTATGTATGTATGTATGTATGTATGTATGTATGTATGTATGTACGTACGTATGTACGTACGTATATATGTATGTGTATAATTAACAAGTAATAGTTTTATTGTTTTGATATGATATGTATTAGTAACAGGTTTGACATGTATCAATACTTTACCGGTGGACATCGCAGGTGACAACAACATATCCTGAGGGTTATTTGGTGAGTTCCAACTGCGGCATCATCAGGCCGAAGAGAAGTTCCTACGTAGAGGTCATTGCTCGACCGGGTGCGTCATTTCGCCGCCATCTTGTATCCGCACATCATTGTTGCAATTGGAAAGCATATTTCTCCTCTTTCGCATGACACAATGATAAAAGAAAAGATTTTTTTATAATTGTGAGCAGTATAATTAATTGTGAATAGATGAACTATGTGTAGGCCTACTATCAAATGTTGGCCACGCCACAATCAAATTATGGGCGCGACTTCCGTCAAACATTGCTTTATCAAGGATATTTTCACAATGCGCAATCCAGTATTTTGGCGGCTTGACATAATTCAGTGTAGTATTTCCTTGATAGAATTCTCTATAATGTTGCTCAACATTTTTTGCTGCAAAGAAAACCATAATTTTATGGATGAGAACGCGGGAGGGACAGATTATCAAGAAATGTAGTTTAAACAACGGAATATCCGACAACTGCTTCCGGTCGTCAGCCATTTGGAAAGATTGGCCTACCTTCTTGCTACACATTAGGTCACGTGATGAATATGTTACTCGTTTTGTGTATTTTAGTTTGTCAAATCTAAAAAGTGATTAAGCAGTTGTCTGGCCATAGGGCCTAATGAGTGACAAATATAGACCACCACCAACTGTAGCACAATGGTTTGACTCACACGATATCGTGGAACTAAACAGGTTTATGAATGTATTGTGTATACGTGTATCTTGCGAACGTTAAATAATGACCTCATGACTGTACCAGTCCAGTACAACTGCGACTTGTATTGCACTTGTAGAGCATCTCTCTGCAGTCGACGGTGACACGTTCTTTGTGTACGCCAGACCCGCCAATGTCACTAATATGCCAAGTGCTTCTAACACAGGACTCATTGAGCGTCTCTGGAATACGTACAGAACTGATACCGTGGTACACAGGTGTGCAGTTTTGTTTTATAGTGTTATCAAGTATGTGGCAACTTGCTACCTCGAAATACAAATCAACATATCTACTATAATACTCCCAAGTCAGCGACGGTGGTGTCGGTAACTGTCTAATATTTTAATATACGCAAAGATTAACCATTTCGTGTAACACACACACACACACACATACACGCACGCACGCACGCACGCACACACACGCACACCACACAGCACACACGCACACACGCACACACGCACGCACGCACACACACACACGCACCCCACGCACGCACGCACGCACGCACCACACACACACACACACACACATACACAAACGGTGTCCCGCTCTCATGCCGTCCCACTGTGAAGACGGTGCGCCGTGTTGCAGACTGGGTTGTGTCGGTCCTTTCACACCGATGGGCATGAGCGAAAGAGGGGATGCCAGCAACACTGGACGACACCAACAGGTACTCAGTCTGCAATAGCAACCATCTGTATATTGGTCCCATTGTAATTTCAGGTAAAACTAGGCAGCAGTTTTCTATCTTGTCGAGGTCATGTTTCGTCGTAAATAATAATAGCGGTCCATGAACAAATACCATAGAATAATTTTATTTGTATCAGAGTGAATATTTTTTTGATAAAAACAATAAACATGAAAATAATCAATCGTCGTAAGAGACTACGGCGGCATGTCTCCCCTTACCTTTGGAACGTCCCCGCGGTATGTACGCGTTAAACTCATATGCCGTGGCTCTTTCTTGTCCGTGACCGTCTTCCGCGTGGGTTGGTCGTCTCAAGGCCAAGACAAAAGTAGGGGAAGACTTCCGTTATAAACCTTCAGTATGCTGATGACTGTGTCATTCTTGCCCACACAGCAGAAAAGCTTCAAACCTGCCTTGACCTACTTACGGAAGCATATCAATAGTCTAGGACTTATATTTCAATCTCAGAAAACCCATGGTCATCTATTAACCAGCTTCGGGCAACAATGAAGCACCTCTCGACATTAAAATATTTTGAACAACTCTAGAAATTTTTGAACATTTACCGTACTTAGGGACCATCTGACCCAGAAGGCCACCATTCAAGCAGAAAGTCAGCATCGTATATGCTGCGCTAGCTTCAAGAAACTGCACAACCAAGTCTTCGATAACCACAACCACAGCAACGAGACAAAGGTAATGGTCTACACAGCTGTTTGTTATACCACTCTACTATACGGGACCGAGACGTTGGCTACACATCGATGTCATTTGAATACTCAGGACACATTCCACCAACGATGCCTCAAAAAGATTCTTTGTATCCTGTGGGAAGATGGCTGCACCAACGCCAGTTCTTCTTGGAGGCCAACACAACTAGTATTGGGGCAACGATAAGGCTTAATCAACTCCGCTGAGCTGGCCACTGTGTTAGAATGTTGGACAACCGCCTCCCCTACATCTACTGTTTGCACAACTAATATATGGTATGAGAACACGTAGTAGCCAAAGAAAACTGCTAAGCATTACACGAAGAAAGTCAACTTGACATTAATACCTGGGAAGATATAGTTGCGGACTGTCGACTTAGGCGCCGTAACATTCACTAGGCAACGGCCAAATTTGAGAAAAACTATCTACTTCACGAGAGGGAGAAATGGCGGGGGGAAAAGAAGAGGGAGACGTCTCTACATCTCCACGTCTCTCTTCCACCTGGCACCTCCTGCCCACACTGCAACAAGATCTGCATATCTAGAATCGGGCTCTTGAGTCACCTCACGACGCATGACCGACCTTTGGAAGACGTCATCCTCGTTTCGGGGAACCGCTGATAATGATGGTGCCCTGACATTTGGAATTTTCCTACGCTATCCCCGCGTTAATCTCACGTGCCTCCTGACTTTTAGAATGTACCTCTGTTTGGACGCGCCTACTAACCATCACAGTGCGTGCAACTGGAGGTATGACAACCCTATCTAGCACCGCTGCCGACATATTTTGCCTATGATGCGTACATATATTCTTACAAACTTCAAACAGAAGTGTAAATGTTCCATGGGTGTCGCAGGCCCAACATTTAAAAAATCGCAAATCCACCAAATATACTGTTTCTTCTCGCCCCTAGTACGTTTGCTCTTCCTTAGCCGGTTGTAAAGGTCAACACAACGAAGTAAGCTCTGGGAAGTTATTGATGGAATAAATATTATTCTTGCAGTACCAAAGACTCAAACGACAACAATACAACGAAGACGCGGTGGACCACATTGCAGTATGTATAGACAGTTTTAGACACTCTAGGTGTACATTCTATTAACTACATCTGCTCCATTACATAGAACATACCAGGATGGTCATTACTGACAATAAGTGCGCCATTTTGGTTCTAACGAACATGAAACATTGACGGCGATGAACATTCGAGGGTTTGCGGTTAATTGACTAATTAACAACATTTTAAAACTCACTATCAATAAGCGTTTTACACGTGTATTCTGTTGGACAACATTATTAATTCTATATAATTATAGCAGTGTGACAACTTGTCAAGTTTGGTCAAATGAGTACCTGTCCTCACTAGCAGCATATGCGCCTTACCTTGATGGGGTGAGGAGAGGTTTATAGTCTCGATTAACCGACTCTCGCTCGGCTAAGTAACTCCGCCGAGAAGATAGCCTGGCGAAACACGTGCTTTGCTTATATAATCCTTATGTGACGTCACTGCACGAAGCCGTCAGACGGCGTCACTGTGTTGGATTAATTAACAGCTTTACGTGTATAATAATCACAATTAGTGTTTACATAGTATGTATGCTTTTGATAGCGAAACAAAGTTATAAAATGCATGTATACAAAATAAAAAGTAGAAAATAAAAATAGACGAAAAACTAACAGGGGTCTAACGAAAAAATTCATTGTTGTTTATTTTATGATTGACATGTTTCAGTGTAAGTTTAATCGTGTAGTTTTTATATATTATGTTTAATCTGAAAAAATGTATCGTCATTTATTTTTATTTCAAATTATTCTGGGGTAAGCCTGAGTAATCTAGGCTAAGAGATTACGTAGGCGCCGCGAGGTGGCAGCACTGATTGGCACTCAGTCCGAATTTGGAACAAAAATAAGGATACCCTTTATATAAAATAATCCTCTATTATAAAAACTATTCAAAATTAAAGCATATGTTTCACCACTCTTCTTGGCGAAGCTACGCAGCCGAGCGAGAGTTAAACGAGACTTAGACTATTGGAGGATCGGCAACCTATATATTTCTGATTCGATGTGTGATATGTGGTAACTCAGCCTGAGTGGCGGTTTATATTTGCTAACACTATCTTCCATGCTGGTCACCACAGGCTAACAGTAACATCCATGGTCGCGTTATGACGTCTTGTTATCCGTCTGTTGTTTGGCAGGTGGCTCTCGAACAGCTTTACGAAGGCTTCGTTCACTGGCAGCGCCGCCTGGTAGCGATGGACGCAATCGCCGGAATGCAGTTCGTCGTCTGTCTGCTGGTGGTGCTGCTGGCCTTGCAATACTCTTCCCTATAGCGAGGACGACAAAAGTAAATCGGCGCCATGTTGATTTCAACAATCTCCTGCAACACTACGGAATGTTGAGCCAATCGTCGTCTGTGGGAATTGTTAAGGAATAAAATGACGGCTTACGACCATAAGGAAATGAAATGCATACGCTCACACGTGTATAATTATATATATTTTAATACAATAACATAAACCGTTTAAACATGTTTAATTAATTACAGTCGGTGTATATGACTGCGTATTGACGTCGTAAGAAACACTATATCAACGAGGAAAATAAGACGTGGATTTTCAGGGATGAACTAAAAAATTTACGTTAAGCAATAGACGTCTCTCAAATATTAGGTTTTATCTTGTAATGGATAAATACAACACAATCATCATCCGAAAGCGCGCGACATGGGAGACGTGGTAATCGGCGACTTCAAAAATAATTGGCAGGTACATTGCTGATCTCGAATGATTTATTAACATCTAACCGGTCTCTGCATGTCTTTTTTGCATAATATTTGTACCGAGATGCCACAGCGTCGTATTTGCCACGAGTGAAGCAGTGTACTCCCAGTCACAATATGAACAATTGGTAAAAGAAGATGGCAATCTGACCAGATCACTAACCACTCAGATTACGCGCTTGTAAACATTCCATGCAAAATATTATTTTTTAATGAGATTCAATATCTGTCAGACCGAGATATCCTTCAGGTTCACTTGATTGAACATGCCTCATTTCAGCTCCAATAATAAGTTTGTACAACAATACATTGTATAACTGGGTAAAGTTCACTGGCAACATGACGTAGTTGGGTGACGTTTACTGACAATAATTATGATAGCGTAGTAGGCCCCAGATTCCTGACAACGCAAAGAAGTAGGGTGTTCTTCCTTGGTATTATGACGTGCTGTTGAACACGACCCAGATGTTCTTAGCAACATGTCATGTAGATGGAGGAAATTATGTGGCAACATCACATAAATGGAATAAGTTCCTCTGTATAGCCAACATGCTGACAAATATCTCTCAGTTACTGTAACTGACACGAGTCTAGACATTTCTCTGTGCTACTTACTGGCTTTGTTGCTGTCACCATCACCACTGTGTTTTTTGTCACCGTTGTCAATGCTGTCAGTGTCATGTTTGTCTCCATGTTCAGCACTGTCACTGTCACGTTTGTCTCTATGACCCGAGTTATCACTGTCATGTTTGTTTCTGTCACCTATATTGTCACTGTCACGTTTGTCTCTATGAACTGAGTTATCACTGTCACGTTTGTCTCTGTCACCTATATCGTCACTGTCACATCTGTGTCCTGTGTTGTCACTTTGACGTTTGTCTCTGTGACCTGAGTTGTCATTGTCGCGTTTGTTTCTGTGACTTGAGTTGTCACTGTCATGTTTGTCTCTGTGGCTTGAGTTGTCATGGTCACGTTTGTCTCTGTTGTCACTTGTTACCGTGGTATTATCACTATCATGTCTTTTTCTCTGCTTTGACTTATCGCTGTCCTTTTTGGAATGTGTGCCATTGCTGCCAAGATTCTCTGAGTGACTACTAGACCGTCTGTGTTGGTCATGAGAACTCCGGTGGTGCTTCGTTCGGTGTCTACTTCTGTCTTCATCGTCATGGTGACGCCGCTTGTAGTAGCTGTCGTTTTCACTTTTGTGTGACCTATGCTTTTTGTCATTGTCATTGTCATGTGTAGAATCTCGAGCACTGTGACCTTTTAATATATCCGGATCTCGCAGCGTGCTCACAAGGGTGTTGTGTAGAAAACGTTTGTTTGTAGGTGGTATCACTGGCTTCTGCCTGCAAAAAAGTTACACCTGTTTCAAAACAACGAACTGCAAGTTGATAATAGTCAATAGAACATAACTATGATATGGGGTATACTCTAAATTAGTTGTGTACATGAATCGAGCATCTGTTCATTATAACATAACTATAATAGAATCTGATATCTAAGAAGCTCAATTTTTTTATTAATTAATTCAGCTGTTTGATATCATAAATTTAACTTTAAGTTATATTTATGTGTACTAAACTTTTAAATAAGCCACAAATAGAAACACCATTTCAAGATAATGTAAATTTCTTTGCTTTTTGACACAGATAGTACAATATTACACTTAGTCACTCATTAGATTTCCATGTCAGTGTACAACTCATGGGATAATTACCAGAGGGGGTTGGGTTTTAACATAATCCCCTACAAAAATCCAAACACACGAGTGCACATACTGACCAGCCAGCTGGCCCCATCAATTTGGCTCGCTCTGCGCCATTTTTTGCTTCCTGCAACAATTCCTCCATTGCCAATCTACAAACAAAACAAACACACTAAAAGATGGATATATCACTTCCGTTCAGGACACTAGCCTTAGCATCTGATATTTTTTTGAAGCTGTGAAGGATATTTTACAGACAAACATTACCCAGCAATTAACCAGTGGATGAAACTGATGAATGGGAAATCAATTAGTCCTACTATGTTGTGTGAATGAGTGCTGGCTGGGGACTGCTTCAATGAACCATTGAAATTGCCCAGATAACAATCGCACTTTCCCAGTGTCACATACTAAGCAAATAATTATTAGGACTACCCAGGTACCAGGAGTGAAGCCAGGATACCTCCAAACAGTCCAAAGTGTAACCAGTTACAGTTCAAAGATTACCAGTGCAAACATAAGCCCAGTGAAGATTGACAACACTTGTAGATTATAACCAGAATGTGACAACCATAATTATAAATGTTATAAAAAATATGCAATTATCTTTTACCCAGCCAACACTACCCAGTAGCCACTCAGTTTTTTTTATACGAGAGCAGACTCAGTAGAACTCAGACATTTCAATTATGCAGTGAATCCAATGATGCCTGGATTAAAATGCAATAAAATGTCACTGAATGAATTCTTTTGGTGTTGGTGATTATGTGCGTGTGTTACCCTGTATAATGGTTATTTAATTATATAAATACATCAATACATAACATGCTGTATCACCTGAATCGTATAATTTTATGGTTAACTTTTGTTATGTGAATTGGAGCGGGAATTGGAATTGAATGATTATAGATGGAATTGGTAGGGGTCCTGGATGATTCGGCTCACTCCAACCCACATGATTCGGACCACCTCGTTAAAATGCAGGGGTGCCGTGTCGGGTGTTTTGGCCCACTGCACACGAGCAGCAGAAATCTAAGGACGGACGATTTGGTACACTATATAAAAACACATATAAACAGAATACAGATTGCAATATGTCATGAATAATAATTATCTACTAAAAATAATAATATAAATATATATTATACATAATATGCAATGAAAGAATATGCAAAATAGGTTCCCATAACAAATAATATGCACGTCGAAGCAGGATGGATGAATATTATCACACATTGATATTATAGTCAACGAAAGATCATTACAAATCAAAAGTAAGATTGATAATTTTCCGAATAATACTCAATAATTATTGTGTACTAAAAAAATTATTTATTTCCCAACATAAGAAAACTCATCAGATTACAGGTCACACCACAGGCAAGATGGACGATTCGGCCATGTAACTCGTCACTACCCGTTGCAGATACAGTTGATTTGGCACATGCGAGCGCAAACTTCGACGATTGCAGAAACGGACGATTCGGGGCCGAAACCGTTTTGGGCCGAATCATCCGACTCTCATTGGTAGAAATTGAATTTGAATTAAAAAAAAATTATTGAAATAAATTGAATAAAAGGAATTGCAATGAATCTGAATTGAAAGAATAGAATTGACCCCAGCCCTGTGAGTAGTAGACAAGCATGACCAGACATGGCCTGGCCCCTGGGCCATTGACAGTCACAGTCCAGTCAACGCCATGCAACCGACTTTTCTGAAAAAAATGCCAGTTACATCATAAAGTGTCCATTAACTAATCTAACCTTTCAATAGCATCGGTCTCCATTGTCTGATATAATAATGTTGTGTGACAAATACTTCGCCTAAAACATTGTATGTTCAATAAGTTGTTTATAACGATCCAATTCAAGATAGACAACAAATGTCACAACGGAAGTGCCGCTTAGTGATAATGGATGCTCCCGAAGGAATCCGTAGTTGCTCGTTTGACTGAATATGTTGATTTAAGTCGCGCTTAATGTTTTGGCCACCGACTGGCGCCACTATAAGCGGACGAACCTTTTCCAGCGTCTATATTCAAACGTCTTTAAACAAATATTTCCTATATATCATTATGTCGCATACTATATTATAAGGTAAGTTCTTATAATTATAGCGTAATATTCAGTCCTCACAACAGCTCAAACGCTTTACACGTTACTTCCCTGGCAGACCAGTTCAAACACTACCTCAACTTCTCTGGATCGAAGCATCCAGCCATGTGAATATTGCTCAAACAAATATCCACCAATGGCTGTAGCCAGATACTCATTCATACAGATGAGTGAACCTGAACAATGGGGAGTGAAAAAATATAGCCTAAGGTATGATAAGGTAGCACAGGTTCTCTTGGTCGACAGTCTGAAGCTCTATTCCTCAACTATTGCTTTCTCTCTCTATATATATCACTTCAACTCCAGAAAATGTTGAACAAATTAAAACAAAAAGCATTGATCTTGATTTTGTATGACATAGCCATAGGCACTATATAAAATTTATATTATGCCATTCAATGCCAGATCTATCGATATGCATAAAGAGACAATGCGATTACCGGTTTGGACGTTAGAAGTTGATCATATGGTCATAGATGTTGATAACAGATGGGTTATTAAACTTCCGAAGAAAACATGGAAAATAAATGAAAATATGCAATCTGATATGCAAACCAAAGTATCACGTGATAGTAGAAACTCATAAGCTCAGAAATATGTCCGCGTAATGTCTTGCAGAACTTCTATTCTTGCTCTTTTTAATCGTAAGTGTTTATTACACAACCGAACAAATGTAAAATTGCACTGGTGCAATCAGTTACATCTTACATACACAAATCCGCCAACAAATACAATTATTTATGCATTTGTCGAGTTTGAGCGAATGGTTAGTACGAACTAAACATGCAGTGTAGTTTGTAATCATTACGTTGTACCAAATCTTCACCCTTTTCGATTTTCAAGTGCAAACCAAACAAGAGCGTCGTAGTCAACAGTTCTGATTAATTTGTGTAATTTACATCGAATTACCGCGGTAAGTAAAGGGCGTGATGATACAGATCCGTATATATCTAAATAAAACTACTGTTCTATCGTGCCTACTAAATAAGCACGACAGTGTTTGACTGTTTCTGTTTTTTCACTTTATCGCCCCGATATTTTGACAGATCTCATCTGGAACCCGAAATTAACATCACTCATCAGATCAATGGCAATGATCAAGTTCACGTCAGTGCAAACACTTCTGTAGAAAATGCGAGCTATGTAGGCATGTGTACATGTTGAGTCGGACGTCATTTTGACAGTAGGCGGGGCGCAATGGCGTGGTGTTTAAACTTAGAGCAACTGACAGCGACAGGCAATCAAGAAGGGCAAACTGTCAACGACAACGTAACGACTAAAGTGTACCCGGTGCTGGAAAGCTTCCGAATTAAGTATTTTCAAACCCACCATGAAAACTGCCATCTAGAGCTGCCAAATATCTCCACATCATATTTCTAACAACATATACATTCATTACATTATAAACAATTCTTGTAATGATCGACTAAAATTTATGAACAAACTAAAAAGTCTAAACTAAAACTCAACACAGGGGTAGAACTTCGGCATTTATTTTACTAGACAGCGGGACTAGTAAAGATAAAAGTTTACTAGTAAGCTAAATGGTTTACTAGTCCTGCAAAATATAAAAACAACCCAAATTTAAGTCGTTATTTTTAAAATAAAAAAACAGTGTTTTGCAGCCCCAGTTAAATAACAATACAATGTTCATAAATGCAACAAATAATAACAAATAACAAAACTAATTAACGAAGGACTGAATATATGAACTGTGCAATAAAAAAGGATACCAATTGCCCTCATTGACTGGTAGTATCACCCTACGTCCCTACCACATACAGGACACACTATCATTATGAAATTTCCGTAATAATTGACTTCCTATTATTATTCTCTGCTGTACTATATTAATGGAAATAAAAATATCACACTGTAGAAAATTATACCCATCAAAGAATGCTAATTTTATAAATAATACCCAGATAAGTTTGTACCAAGTGGCCATGTCTAAGAAAATATCATAATTTATCAGTAAATTAAGCTGTCACTGTTGTAGCCACAAGTTGTAGTTCACTGGCTACAATTTATCAATGTTTTAATGACTTGGGATTCAGTTAAATCCCGGCCTGTGAATGGGCTGAGGTTAGGGTCACTGTGGCTAAAAAAGCTTGATTGATTACTGTAGAGTGGGGTGGATGACACACTGACCTTTGCCAGACAACCAGACTAGTTATTAGGCAGGTTTACTAGTCCGCCCTTATCTTTACTAGTGTACGGACTAGCGGACTAGTGGTTAGTTCTACCCCTGTATATGGGGATAATCCCCATACGAATGAGGTTCACAGAATCCGTGCATGGTACACCCTACGTGGTACACCCTACATGGTACACTCTACATGGTACACTCTACATGGTACACCCTACGTGGTACACCCTACGTGATACACCCCTCTGACACTGTGACAGCGACATGCAAAACGAATATTGACGTTTTGATAAATTAGAGTTTTATTTCTGCTGATGTCGCGCTAGATGTAAAGTTTAGCGTTCCACCTAAATTACCACATTTTTCTGTGTTTGTTCATATCTGTCTGAATGTGGCCAGCATGTGTCGATCATGTTGTAAATTGCACACAACACATCTGTTTGTCTCCTTCGCTACTGCTAATATCTGCAGTATTTAACTCTCATGACTTTGTTTTGTAGGCCATAATATTTCACACAACACATCTGTTTGTCTCCTTCGCTACTGCTAATATCTGTCTGAATGTGGCCTGCATGTGTCGATCAAGTTGTAAATTGCACACAACACATCTGTTTGTCTCCTTCGCTACTGCTAATATCTGTCTGAATGTGGCCAGCATGTTTCAATCATGTTGTAAATTGCACACAACACATCTGTTTGTCTCCTTCGCTACTGCTAATATCTGTCTAAATGTGGCCATCATGTTTCGATCATGTTGTAAATTGCACACAACACATCTGTTTGTCTTCTTCGCTACTGCTAATATCTGTCTGAATGTGGCCAGCATGTTTCGATCATGTTGTAAATTGCACACAACACATCTGTTTGTCTCCTTTGCTACTGCTAATATCTGTCTGAATGTGGCCAGCATGTTTCGATCATGTTGTAAATTGCACACAACACATCTGTTTGTCTCTTTCGCTACTGCTAATATCTGCAGTATTTGACTGTCATGACTTTGTTTTATAGGCCATAATATTTAATAAAAATGTGACCGTGCAAACTAAAAACAACACATGTTTGTTAGTGTGTAACATCCCCTTGTGAATGGACATGGTCATATGAAAGCGTCATCACCTAATGTAATACATTGAAGCATTGGAAATATTTTGCTTGTCCACATCAACTGGTGTAGCCACCGGACAATTTATATTATTACTCTTGTTGTCTTGTCTGTTCAACTGTAAATATTGTTATAAATATTTTTTATTACTTACGAATAAGTAGGTTTTGAAATGTAGTTTTGGGACATGTGTATTGTTGAAACAAGTGAAATGTTTACTACCCCTACTTGTCCTACTTGAGAAGTAAACAAATTGATGGATTTTGAACCCTGTATTGAAATTGTTTTGTGAAACAAAAATTGTATTTTTTGATGTACCTGGGTAGTTTTGCATCAAAATAATTTGCAAAAATTACTGTTTTTGTTAATGGAGCAAATAAGTTATTTATAACTATAGATCTATGTCTGTTAGATGACACTGAGTCTGGAGTCTATTTTAAGGGAAGTAAGACATGATAACACACCTGGAGTAACTGTGTAACCAGTTATGTCCTCACTGACTCTAATCTGCAGAATGAAAACTCGAATAATAGCCCAATCCTGTCAGGAGTCCTGTGTCAAATATAGTCCTAGACAGGACTGTCTGACATGTGACCTCATAAGTTAAAAGTCAAGTATACTGTATACACACTGATAACTAAGCACAGTGATGGCCATTGTGCTTGTCTTTGATTGAGTCCACTCCTGTCACACAAATAAACTGCTTTTGTTGATTCTCATAGACGAAACATAGTGCCTTTCACTTGAGCAAGATTCTCATAGACGAAACATAGTGCCTTTCACTTGAGCAAGATTCTCATAGACGAAACATAGTGCCTTTCACTTGAGCAAGATTCTCATAGACGAAACATAGTGCCTTTCACTTGAGCAAGATTCTCATAGACGGAACATAGTGCCTTTCACTTGAGCAAGATTCTCATAGACGAAACATAGTGCCTTTCACTTGAGCAAGATTCTCATAGACGGAACATAGTGCCTTTCACTTGAGCAAGATTCTCATAGACGGAATATAGTGCCTTTCACTTGAGCAAGATTCTCATAGATGAAACATAGTGCCTTTCACTTGAGCAAGATTCTCATAGACGGAACATAGTGCCTTTCACTTGAGCAAGATTCTCATAGACGAAACATAGTGCCTTTCATCTTTAACTTGAGCAACATGGTTTTAATCATAATTATTCAGTTGTAATGGTGTTTAGTAAAATGCATCAGGATCATCAAAATAATTTTACACGACTTATGTAGTTTATCAAAGACTACAGGGTGTGTGGGATTATAATTAAAATTTCTTTGAAACTTCAAATGCATAAGCTTAATACTCTTTTTAAGAGCTGCTACCTACAGGTTGTCATATTACTTATACAAATATTATATATACAAACAGATACAGGTATTTACTGCATTGGCAAATAAAATAAACAGGACATTCTATGATGGCAACATCCATTTGCATACTGATGGATTACATGACAGATTTTGTTCTGACTACACGATTAGATTAAAGTCCTTTAAAAGAGTGCAGTGCACCTGATAACACTTTCTGCTATTATTGCCAAGTACCTGTGGTTCAAAATAGAAAGTCACCGAAATTAGAGTTTACTTGATTTTAGCAATATCAGGTCTAAATCAAGCTAGTTTTGCAAAATGTTTCCGAAAACATGCAAGTTACTTAGGAAGTTAGGAGACAAGAACGAGATCTGGAAAGTTGCCAGGTAGTTATTGTCATGGCAACGTTTGATGACACGGTTTGACCATGACGAAATGGATGGTCAGATTGATATAAAACATGGTTTGCAACATACACTTTGACTATTGAATATAAGCAAACACATTTTTCTTCAAAGTTGAACATGGATGAAAAGTTAATAATTGCACCCAGTTTTTGGCATATGGGTCAGAACTCAGTACTGGTACACACAAATGGAACATCTCATTACTAAGTGCAAATGCATAATTTATGTTCAAAATACATTGTCAAGGCTACAACCTTGCTTAATAAAATATATTTGTAATGAAATGTAGGCATAGAATTACATGAAATATTATGTTAACAGGATTAATATTTTTTTTTACATAACATATTTTAAAAGAATATCCCTTTAAACTATTTGAATAACAGGATGCTATTATTATAATATATTTAAATAATTTAATTCAGAGTTGGAGTAAAATAATAATAAGAATTACTTCTTTTGCACCAATCTCCTCGAAGATCAAGGTCAGTGGCTCATTTCACATTGTTCACAAGTTTAATCCATCAATTCATAGAATCCTGGTTCCTTGCTCAGATATAGATCATTACACCCAATACACTTCAACATTATGAAATCCAGTTAGAAACTGATGCCAAACTTAATTGCATAATGTTGTACATTGTTGTGGTACCCTTTTTGAAAAGTTATGCCTGAATGCACTGACCTAACATTTGTTTAAGTTTTTTGTCAAATACATGGAGAAACAGGGACTTTAAAAATAAAAAATTATAATGTCAAAGAGGTTTATCGATTAATGTATTTTATAGGAATTTGTTGATACATTTGATATAATGATTTGTTTATTCCTGTTTTCTTGTCATCTAGCGCTGCTGGTGGCAGCCTGAGCCAACGGGATGACAAGTATATCAGGCATGACGTTTCTGCAGAACATCCAAGACGGCAACTTTGCAGCGGTCCAAACTGTGGTACAGAACAGAACTGTCAATTTGGATGAACGAGATGAGGTAGGCACTCAGTCCTCAGCATTTGTCCACAGTCTCTGTTGTTTTCACATGAAGTACATTACATTCTGCTGGTCACTAATACTTGCAAGCAATGCAGAGCTAAACTATTCACTGTGTATCATAGCTTTATGTAGAGACCCGTCCACCCGTCATTTGGACGGGTAAAAACAAATATGGATGGGTAGAAATATGGGTGGACGGGTAAAAAATGAAGGAGCAAAAAAGGTCTTCCAAAACTATAGATATTGTTAGTTATGCCTTGAAAGTGGGTGTAAATGGTGTCACATGTGTGTCTGTAGTCAATTTCAGGTCATCAGGCACATTTGAAAGTTTGTAAACTGGCTTAACAGTTAACATCCATGTGTCCACCAAAACATGTGTGACTGGCAATAAGTTAGTCCTGCATAAAGCCCTGCTGTGCATGGTTTCTTTTTGGTCATGTTTCAATCTAGTGAAGTCAGTGAGCTGTTATTCACTTGACATGAAACACACGGGAGCCGCAAGGCAAACAGTTGTTCTAAATGTGCAAAGCAGTAGGGTCTCAGGTCTCGGGTGATTACCTCCAAACAGCCCAAACTTGGGCTAACGCAGGAGTTGTTTTTCTCTAGAATTTGTGAGTCCACTACAGGTTACACATTTACCCCCTGTGTGGGATCTTTACTTCCCCTGGCGTAGACACCAGACAGAAGGGACCACCGGCTTTTAGTGTCTCTTCCGAAAGACACAAGTAAATGTGGGGTGAAGAAATTGCCTAAGTTTCGAAACGACGGTAGGTGGGATTGAACCACCGTCCCCTCGAGTTACCGTCCGGCGCTCTACCGCGCGACCACCGCTCCCCACAGGGTATGTCGTGGTGCAATGGTTAAAGCTTCAGATTCGACTAAGAGAACCCGGGTTCACTGAGGTGTATGACTGTAGACACTGGTGTATCTTTGTGCATTAGTTGTAGCATGGCTGGATGCTTCCCAAAAACGCAGAGATCGTTTTTGATTGAACACCTGTGCCAAGGAGTAAAGTGGAAAGTTCTTTGAGTATTCCTGAGAATTGGCTACTGTGATATATAAAAACTTACCTTTTTATGAAATGGCTCATTTACTTACTGCAAGATGGGAGTAATTGTGTTGGTGTCTTTCAGAATGGCCAGACGTTCCTCATGGAGGCATGTAAGATGGGGAACACCCAGATTGTGGAGCTGCTACTGGACCAGGAAGACGTCAATATCCACGCGGTTGACAATGTAGGTTGTCTAAGCATTTTATAGTAACCCAAACATCTGAAGTTCTATGCATTAGCTTTATCCGGAGACTTGCCCACCAGTCATTTCGATGGGTAAGGTCCATTTTGGATGGGTTAAAAAAATGTGTTTGGATGAATGAAAAATTTGATGATCAAAAAACATGTTTTATATAGGTTGTGAATGATGCTTTGAAGATGGGTGTATGTGTCAGTTAGTGTGGATTTTAGTAAAAACCTACATATGTATATATGGACATAGTGCATACATACATAGACATACACACATTCACACACACACACTCATATTCACACACACACACGCATACGCACACGCACACACACACACACACACATGCTCACACACACACACGCTCACACGCTCACACACACACACACACATGCTCACTCACACACACTCACACACTTACACACTCACACAGACACTCACACACTCACACAGATCACACACACACACACACACACACACACACACACACACACACACACACACACACACACACACACACACACACACACACACACACACACACACACACACACACACACACACACACACACACACACACACACACACACACACACACACACACACACACACACACACACACACACACACATCTTGGCTGACATCTGTGTATGTGAGTTCAGACACATGTCAACAGGAACCTATTTGATCTGGCATGATTTGGATCGTACATATAAAGGCCTTCAAACATCTTTTTATCATAAAGATATCATGTGTATGTGAAAATGTATGTTAGCTTCCATCTAGACCTTTTGGACCTTGGGTGGAAACCATTTGGGGGCTTACCTTTGATTCCTGGAATGAAAAGTGTCCATCTAATATGATGGTCAGTTTGCATGTGGCTGTAGCTGACCACAGTGGCTATGTTTGGTCACAGGACAACTGGACCGCTCTACTGAATGCTGCAAAAGAAGGCCCCACAGAAGTTGTTCACATGCTGTGTGAACGAGGCGCTTACATTGAACACAATGACATGGTGAGTAAAACAAGAGTTCCCATCATTAACAGGACACTGTTAGGCCAAATAAAATAACGTGTGTGTTTCCAGTAACCCAACTGTTCCTAGTATCTCTGTACGATGCTATACTGGTTTTTTTTAAGAACAAAAGAAAAATATCTATGACTCAATCCGTGCTTTGGACAAAAAACATAATTTTTTGGCACTGCAAAAACCCTGAAAAATAACATGTTCACTACGTAGTGGTATTTGTTTATTTTGGTGGATTTATATACAGTATTTTATAAAGTGTCATGGCACCTTGCTATCACCCAATGTAAAATGGGACATGGACGGAAGGTACTAAAATAAACCATTTCATTTTGGAGTTTTGTATGAGTATTGTGGCATTACTTTTTTTAATTAAGAATTGCAATGTATTCAAACTGCATTATTGGTTTATAATAAGTATAACTATGCTGTTTAAATGCTATTTATATTTGTAGTACTAGTATGTATAACAATCTTATTAACATAGTTGTTTCAAATAGGTAGTAAATGCTATTCTTTACTTTGTGAATTAGAATGTATCATTGTCTTCCTGACAGGGCGGGTGGACAGCTTTGATGTGGGGTTGCTACAAGGGGCGATTGGGTGTGGTGCACGAACTGCTTGAGAGAGGTGCAAACCCCAACGTCAAGGGTGAAGTATGTATGTCAGGGTAGCTGTTTAATGATTGCCTTCCATATACTCCTGTATTTTCAAAAACAGTTCCACATTCATGTTTTTAATAATTGAGGAAATTTAGTTTTAGTTTTATTGTCTGTTTGTTACAATAGAAATGGCAAGATTACAATATTATGTTAGTAGATATTTATATACTGTTTATTTGCATTAACTCGGTCAAAAGATGACACCACCTGAAATAATTATATGTTGGATTTTTTCCCATGTGATTGTGACACCTATGTGATTGTGACACCTATGTGATTGTGACTCCTATGTGATTATGACACCTATGTGATTGTGACCCCTATGTGATTATGACACCTATGTGATTGTGACCCCTATGTGATTGTGACACCTATGTGATTGTGACACCTATGTAATTGTGACACCTATGTTATTGTGACACCTATGTGATTGTGACCCCTATGTGATTGTGACTCCTATGTGATTGTGACCCCTATGTGATTATGACACCTATGTGATTGTGACCCCTATGTGATTGTGACCCCTATGTGATTGTGACTCCTATGTGATTGTGACCCCTATGTGATTGTGACCCCTATGTGATTATGACACCTATGTGATTATGACACCTATGTGATTATGACACCTATGTGATTGTGACCCATATGTGATTGTGACTCCTATGTGATTGTGACACCTATGTGATTGTGACCCCTATGTGATTGTGACACCTATGTGATTGTGACCCCTATGTGATTGTGACTCCTATGTGATTGTGACACCTATGTGATTGTGACACCTATGTGATTGTGACACCTATGTGATTGTGACACCTATGTGATTGTGACACCTATGTGATTGTGACACCTATGTGATTGTGACACCTATGTGATTGTGACCCCTATGTGATTGTGACACCTATGTGATTGTGACCCCTATGTGATTGTGACACCTATGTGATTGTGACACCTATGTGATTGTGACACCTATGTGATTGTGACACCTATGTGATTGTGACACCTATGTGATTGTGACACCTATGTGATTGTGACACCTATGTGATTGTGACACCTATGTGATTGTGACCCCTATGTGATTGTGACACCTATGTGATTGTGACACCTATGTGATTGTGACACCTATGTGATTGTGACACCTATGTGATTGTGACACCTATGTGATTGTGACACCTATGTGATTGTGACCCCTATGTGATTGTGACACCTATGTGATTGTGACACCTATGTGATTGTGACACCTATGTGATTGTGACACTAATGCTTTTATTTCTTAATTCTGGTCTTTCTTCATAGTAATGTTAGATGAACCGTGCCTCGCTGTAGACAGTACTTAATAATGTTGTATGGTCGATGGTTCCAGTTCTTTGTGTCCTGCCTGACGTGGGCCGCAGGAAGAGGTCACACTGACATTGTGGAAGCCCTACTGGCCCATGGGGCAAAGGTCAACACCACAGACAAGGTAAACATGCGCCACAAGATATCATTGTTACAAATAATAACAGCAATTTGATGTTGCAGCTCTCGTGGTAAATACAGTAAACAGTGTCGTACATTACCCAGAGTCATTCTGTTATGCCAGGGGGATAATTAGTGGCAGGTAATTTACAAAATTAGGTTTTTTAATTGCGTGGGAACCAGGTGTAAATACCACATATCAGAGGCCAATATTGGTTACCCAAGCAGCCTCTATTACATTGTCAATGAAGAGAGATAACAGTTTACAACATGACAGTTCTTTTTACAATTTGAACAATTTGTTTACTATATGAAATTTGGTGGGCAGTTTACCTTCAGTGTGTTTACTCCAGAACATTGTATTAAAACTGAAGAACAAACTCCCTAGATTTAATGTTTTGTCTGATTGTATTAACCGTCTCTCTGAATGTTGCAGTGACTGATGTGAAATATGTTGATTAATATTTTATATCGACGGTTTAATTACAGTCATTTTCATTAATTATGTAATTTAATGTGGTCTTTTTCATTTCAGTATGGCACCACGCCCATAATCTGGGCCAGTCGCCGTGGACACAGAGACATTGTTGAGATGTTAGTGACAGAGGGCGCTAACATTGACAACGCTGGCATGGTGCGTACAGAAATTCAGTGCAGTGGATTCTTATAAAACTTATAGGAAACAAACTCATTCTTGTATGATTGCAAAACTGTCCTTACCCGTGATGGACAGAAGTGGTTTTGATGGGTATTTGTAAATGATGTTTTTGTTATTATGTAAGCTTCAAAAGATTTTTGTAAACACCCCCAACTTATCATTGATCTTCTGAACAATCACAGACAATATTCACTGTCAATTCGTCACACTATGAACAATTGATTTACCTATGTTTAACATATGGTAGAAAGTTACAATCAGTAAGAACACTGAACCAATGGCAACTTTAAAAACAAAATAAAAATGTTTTTTCTTGTGAAGTGTAGTAGATTACCAGGGTAGTCCCTGCCTTTGAAAATGTTACGTCTGAAATGGAAAACATCTGGGAGGACAACATTAATATCTCCCCCTACATGCGCGCACACTCACACACGCACACACGCACACACGCACACAAACACACACACACTCACACACGCACACACGCACACAAACACGCACACACACAAACACACACTCACCAGCCAGCTTGATTAAGGTTAAACATTGGTATGTTTGAACTGTATAAAAGCACTTGTTTCCTCTAGAACTCATGGACCGCCCTCACAATAGCTGCAAAAGGCGGCTATGTGGATGTGGTAGAAATTCTGCTGGACCAACACCCTAACACAAATGCTGTCGACAAGGTAATTCATACATACATACACAGTAGACAGTCATTCTTCAAGAGATGGTTTCTCAGCCCGGTTCATTTTTTAATATGACCGTGTTATGATTGTCAGTGTCCCCTCAGTAGCATGTACACTTTTACATGCACAGTTATGTAGCTTTAGGCAAAGTATACAGTTCACAACGATATATAAAGAAATTAATGTCGTTGCATTTCTCAAACATCAAGGGGGGAGAGGAAGGAGAGAGAGAGAGAATAATTAATAAAAATTATTTATTTAAAACAATTCATTAATACAGAATTTAATATCCGCATTCATCATTCAGTTTGAAAATTTTCACGATCACGTAATTTGTTCCTGAAATATGAGAATAGGTGTGAAACATTTGACAAAATTCACATTTATTGTTTGCTAAGCGCAGTGGCACAGTGGCTAGGGCATCAGACTCTCCTGATCTCCCACACGGGAGTACCAATCTCCCACATTTTCAACAAAGCCTATGTGAAAATTATTTGTGGGAGCCTCCCGGTATTGTACTTCATTCTACTACATCTCCCAGTCTCCTGGCGCGAGCAGCAAATCTCCCAGTTTTCAACAAACCCAAAACAAACAAATTGTACCTAATTTACCCAACTGGGTGTGGATATTCGGTTTTATTTCTGGGTATTATCTCAAGTGTTTCTAGATGCAATCAAGTCTGAGACTAAGCTAATGCTCAGCACAGACAACAAACTGAACAGTGACCTGAATCAGAGTTATTTAAATTACGTCTGACTTTGATGACTGAACATTAAAAACAGTCTAATAAATACCTAGGTACAATGCCTACCCCTTGCCTGCTGTTGACGTTGGTTATAAGCTTTATAGGCGCACAGCGAACAACTTCGATACCCTATTATCACCCATCATATATGTTCCAGTCTTGTACAGCAAAGTACAATCCGTTCACATCTATACAAATAATGTCCATCCATTCATCTACACTACATGTGCATGTTAGTAAATGTAAGTACTTTTGCTAAGCATTATTATTTGAGTACATTAGACATGTAAATAACAAAATATATTCTTCTTATTCTTAACAGATGAAAGCATGCTTATTTAAATGTCTCCCATCGTGCCTCTGTCACCATGGCTTAGTATGGCTCATAAATCATAAATTCCATGTTCAAGTGTTACATGTAAAGATTATGTTAATTGTGTAATAAAATATCATATAGATGCTGCTACCTTTCATGCAAGGTATTCTTTGTAACATATGATACATATCAGAAGTTGAACAGATATGCTAATGTTACACATAGAACACAAGTAAATTACTAAACATTATATTATTTATTGATCTATGATCGTGTCTTCTTTTTAACAGCAACACAAATTTTTGTATGAGGTTAACATAATTGTTTTTATTGTATTTGTGCTATTATAACCAATGAACTTTTAGTGATAATAAAACATTTGTGTTAATGTCTTAAACAATGGAATGTATTTCTTTTTTGTATTATATTATTCGCATTTATGGTTACAAACCTAATTTACGTTTAAAACACTGTTTTCCTGAGACCCTCCCATCTCCCACATTGGCATTTCCGAAATTGAACATGTACAAGACAGTGGTGGAAGTTTTTGTACAAATAGTCTTTACACAATAATTGCAGCATGGCTGAATGTTCCCATAGATGTCAAGATGGTATTTGGTTGACCAGGTCACTTAGAGAGTGAAATGGAAAATGACCACTGGACACTGACGTATGTGAGAACTTACCTTTTTATGGTCACGCATGTTATTGTTTGATAGGACTGAGTCTGTAAGGCTGGCTTGTGTGTGATGTTGTAAGGCTGTTGTTTCTGGCTATAGGATGGATACACAGCCTTGACGTGGGCGGCTAAGGACGGGCACTACGAGATCGCCAACCTTCTTGTGCATCATGGCGCCTATATCAACCTACTCGATCGGGTCAGTCCACGCACATGCCATTCATACGTGGGGTGGCACCATAAGAAATGGATCAGAGTGTTTTGCTGGGGGCCCAGTGTTCTGCTATAAACACTGGGAGAATTCTTGCCATCTTTGTTATGAGCTAATAAGCTTCTCTTCAGAATTAATTTCACTCCATAACAATGATCTTGTGGTCATGCTTGTACAGAAACTATCAAATTAAGGCAGGCAACAGGACACTGTCAACATGCGTCGTTGAAATAACGCCTGTTATGTTTTGGTAGGGACGGTTACAATTCTAAAAAAGGTCTTTCAATTTACCGTTTATGGGTGGATTTTTCTTATCAGCTCATTATTGTAGTGAAACAGTCCCCCGTTCTTCAAATATCATTTCTGTGACCAAATAACAGGGGAAATTACAGTAACCATATCAGGTCGTCCTCAAAATGTAGTTGACTGTCAGGGATAAGTACATCCTACAGAGTAAGACTGCAAGAATTCACCTGAAAGTTTGCTTAAGATAAGATACGATAGCTTTATTGCCATGTGTTCACATTGTAGTTACAATAAAACATTGAATGTGTAATGATATTGGTCGTCATACTAGTACATTTGCATGACAATACATTCACATGCACCAAACACCAAATCACCAGATGATGATAAAATATACTACTTTAAATAAAATAAATAAATAAGAACAATCACATAAAAAGGTCTGAATAATTTTTTTTCTGTATAACATCGATAAATAATTGATACGATCTTGTAGAAATATATTAGCTTAAAATGTAAAATATGAAATAAAATAATATATAATAAATTATGATAAAATATACACATTAAAAACTCATTGGAAAGTGGAATATATGTTTACTGCAGATGGGAGAAAAATCATTTCTGTTTTGACAGAAAATGTGCAACAAAGATGCTAGTAAATACTGTTTTATGAAAAAATACTGCACTTTACTGAATCATTGCAACTGGTCCTTTATAAAGCATAATAATTGATTTATTGAAGTGTTGAAATTAACATTTGCGAATGATACATCTATAATTTAGTCACTGCACGTTTAATTGGTAAAAACGTAGTTATTACATTGCAGCGTAATCAAATGTTTAGTGAACACTGTGCATATTGATATGATTATCGTGTCACATGTTTGAAACAGTACAACATGTTATGTATTGATGCGTTCATGTAGAACGGAGACAGTATTCTGATCCACGCAGTGAAAGGAGGGAATGTTGAACTTGTTAAGCTGCTCCTGAAGAAGTACGCTGACATTGACGTCATTGGCGTGGTGAGTGGCAAGGGTAGAAAATGATCCCGAGTGTGTAAAATTGTCGTGAGTTCGGTATTAATTTTTAGCATATAAATGACTTCCATATTCAGTTAGATTTGTACAGTTACTTATTTGAATCCTGCACTAATTCAATAGAGCATTTGACACAACAATCTTCCCACAACAGTCTTGGAGCTGTTCATGTGACAATTTACCTGTTATCTATTTTTCATATAGTTCGTGACTTCATGCCACAAAAACCTATCTATGTCACCTATCATATTTTGGGGTTCGAAACATGCCAAGTGGTAACGTAAGGAGTTGTTGTTTAGGGTGAGAAGACAGCTCTGTACTGGGCAGTGGAGAAGAACCAGTTTGCCAGTGCCAAGATGCTGTTAGCCTACAATGCCAACATGGAGATAGCCAACAAGGTAAGGCCATCACCACGTTCATATTATTAGACTGAAATTCTTTATGTGTTTCGCGCTAGTTCACCCTACTGATACATGGTGTTGGATTTCAATTTAAGGTATTAAAAATTGCAGTTACCATCAGTTTACATTATCACATCTTTCATTTGCATCACTGTAGCCGTGTATTTTTGCAATGTTACTGCAGATAAACCACGCCCACACAAATAATAGTTGTTTTGTTAATTTTCATGTCACAAATATAAGAAAACAGTGTGTACATGTTTTAACTCGTCAACAGAATTAACTTTTATCATCAGATTATGTATCTTGTGAATGATTGAGTAGCCACATGCAACACAATCTATGAAGTTTGTGTAACGATTTTGCCACAGTTAAATAACACATTTGTATAAATGTGATGGCATGTGGTTCAGCGTGGATAAGTTTAGATTTTTGCAAACTACACCTGAATGAGCTGATCATAAATGGTTTATAAAAAAATATATAAATATATGTAATTATGAAGAAGATATTTTAAAAGCAGTATTATGTTTAATCTAGTGTTTAGACTATGCACACATAGACTAAATTAGTATACCATAACTGATTGTTGAACAGTGGATTTTAAGTTTGATAAACAGCTATATTTTTTATTAATGTAAATCATAACAAAAATAATAACAACGACCACACATATTGACTAGACCTTTGGTTATTGTGATTGTGGTAAACTTAGATGCTGTCAGCTGAGATTCTAACTGCCCTGTTTCCACACACAGGACGGTGACACGCCACTACTGAAATCTGCCCGTAGTCGCAACCTCGACATGGTTCGCATTCTTCTGGACAAGGGAGCCAAGGTGTCAGCTACTGACAGGGTGTGTACTTGTCTTCATAGTCCTCTTTCAGCGTTTGGTGTGTTCAAATCACTGGAACCTACTCGATGACGCAAGCCATTATTATATTCATTATGAAGAGTTAGCACAATCCTACATTTAAGTTCATTGTTGAGAGGTGAATGTCTGCTTGAGTTCTTCATTCCCTGAATATTCGTTGTAGAGAGGTGACACTAGCCTACACATCTGTCTGTGACAATCACATACACCTGTCTGTTCGTTGTAGAGAGATGACACCACCCTACACATATCTCTGTGACAGTTACATGCACCAGTCTGTTCATTGTAGAGAGGTGACACTAGCCTACACATCTGTCTGTGACAATCACATACACCTGTCTGTTCGTTGTAGAGAGGTGACACTGTCCTACATATCTCTGACAGTCACATACACTAGTCTGTTCATTGTAGAGAGGTGACACCACCCTACACATCTCTCTGTGACAGTCACATACACCTGTCTGTTCATTGTAGAGAGGTGACACTACCCTACACATCTCTCTGTGACAGTCATATACACCTGTCTGTTCATTGTAGAGAGGTGACACACCCTACACATCTCTCTGTGACAGTCATAAACACCTGTCTGTTCATTGTAGAGAGGTGACACCACCCTACACATCTCTCTGTGACAGTCACATACACCAGTCTGTTCATTGTAGAGAGGTGACACTACCCTACACATCTGTCTGTGACAGTCACATACACCAGTATGTTCATTGTAGAGAGGTGACACCACCCTACACATCTCTCTGTGACAGTCACATACACCTGTCTGTTCGTTGTAGAGAGGTGACACGGCCCTCCACATCTGTCTGCGTGCCCAGAGTAAGCGCATCGCCGAGCAGCTTCTGCGCAACCCCAAAGATGGCCGCCTGCTGTATCGCCCCAACCGGCAGGGGGAGACACCGTACCAGATCGACTCAACCCACCAACGCAGCATCCTCTCCCAGATCCTTGGAGGAAGTGAGTGTCTCGTCGCTGCGGAAGCTGGTGCAACAATGGAGTGTGTTATAATTGACCAAATCCACATTCATAGACGTTAACGTAAAGTTACATGCACCTGTGGAACAACTCGTCATTGGCAGCCCCCGTCACCTGTATCTTCTGATCCCTCTCAGGGTGGGGGCCATGTCACATTTGTTGCCTCTTCTGCTTCCCTGGAAGTTCCTGTTATGGTCCATCTTTCTCCAGTGACCATCCATTCATGGCTGTGTATACGAGCACTCAGCTTTTGTCAGGCTGTCTTCCTTCTGTCAACTTGTCACCTGTATAGTAATAAAATTAATTCCCATAATATTTGAACACAGCTACAGTGGTGTGTCGCCTACGAAGTGAAGTACACGTCCACATATGCTCACACGAAGAGTTTACTTAAAAATAATCTTCCCTTCAAAGTGGATAAAAAAAATTAAAGCAACTCTGAATATCAAGTATTGGTGAATTTAAGGGCAAATCTAGAACAGGTTAACATTGAACATTAATACAACTGCCAAACTATGTAATAAACATGTTAATATGCAGTTACTGTTTGTTTGCAGAACACTTGAATGCAGAGGATGAGAGTTGGAGTGGCTATGACCTTTACAGTAGTACCATAGCAGACGTGCTCAGCGAGCCTTCCCTGCACACGCCAATGACAGTCGGGTTGTATGCAAAATGGGGGAGCGGCAAATCCTTCCTCATCGAGAAACTTGTCAGTAAGTGACAACCTGTCGTAATTTAATAATGTTCAGGAATCTGAAATTAGGAGGATTTATTATTCTACTTTGCCTCTGACTATCGAATCCAAAGCAGCCAGCTTATGGTGCTGTATTTTATCGGCATGTTGTCGTCTTGGCTTCAGATCCCAGGCAAGGTCTTCGAAAAGCAGCATTCGGCCATTTAAATTAACTATTTCCTCAAAAACTACTTAATTAAAAGGAAAATTAAAATCACATATGGAGCATAAGTTGCGCTAGATATAATTTATGCTATGTAACATGATTTCACGATAAAAGCAAACAGAAAGACTCGTTCGCAAGACACTTGTGGCATGTCTATTTCAGTTGCACAAAATTTGATATTGGACAGATATTACTGAGCGCATTGACTCGGGGATAGAGCTTCGGACTCTCGACTAAGAGAACCCGGGTTTGAATCCTGTGTTGCTGTGTGAAATGTTGGCCACATTGTTTCACCCTACATTGCTCCAGTTCACTCAACTGTATGCACGAGTACCTGGCTATAGACAGTGGTGGATATTTATATGTGCAGCCTTCATCCATTAATAGCAGCGTGGCTGGATTCTTCCCACAGAAGTTGAGATGGTGTTTGAATGAACAGGTCTGCCAGGGAAGCAAAGTGTAAAGCGCTTTGGGCAGTCCTGAGGACAGGATACTGCGCTATATAAGAACTCACATTTACTTTTGTTTACTTTTAGCCCTGACTGTACCTTAGATCTGGTTCTTATTGTTGTCTCACAGAGGAGATGCAGAATTTCACGAAGCACAACATAGAGCTGTCGTTTGAGTTCTCGACCCTCCAGTTCTTCGGGTTCTTCCTCGTCAGCCTCGTTGTGGGCCTCATCCTGGGTGTCCTCGTGCGTTGGGAGATCGGCCTCGGCATTGGTCTCGGTCTCCTCCTCATTGAATACGCCTTCCTCAGTGAGTAATGTGGTGTTCAGTTGAACAGGTTAGCCATGGAAGAACAGCTCTGACAACTGGATAGTATGCAATGTAATCTGCAAGACATGGTAGTGTTTTGAACAGATTCTGCACTACATCATTCACTTTTAGATATGTTTATTTATTTATTAGCTAAACATAATAACAATTTGTTTTTTGTTTTTTTAACCCTGCGACCAGCCAGGTCCGATTAATCGGCCCAAGACACCTTCCTGCATAAAAAAATTTTTGTCTGCGTAATCTGTAACCCACCCGCGCACATTTTGTATCATCGGATAGCTGACAGATTTTTCAAGATGGTGTATATTTATTCATGAGCAGATTGAATGACAGCCAGCTACACGCGGGCGGACAAAACATGTGATAAAGTTTTACGCATCCATTCATAAAGGTTCGACCCCCACATACGTGGCACCCATAGAGTGCTCTGTTCTTGCCCAATCTGGGGAAAAATAAACATGTGGGTGGGGCTGGTCCAGCGAATCAGAACCAAGCTTACAAACACCGCGTCATCTTCCCGCCGGAGCAGAAGTAAACAACAAGATGGCAACGTTCGTGTCGAAGAACTTTCTCGATTCAAATGTTTACTTCGGATTATCTAAGGTTACCACATCTATGTTTCAACAAAACAACTGACAGTATTCAAGAATAAGACTATTTTACTAGTTGAAATAGTTAGAATGACTGGATGCTTTTTGGTCTGAAAAATCGACCATTTGTCAGCGCAACATTTCACCGCTCGCGCCACGGGTTTGCGCCGGGGACGAATGTGGCAGCGATTGGGTGGCCTAAAATGGCCTACCTCGATTATAAAAACCATAAAAATAAAAAAGGAAATTTGTCCGTTCAGTAATTATTTGGGAGCATATATAGGATAGTGCGTTTGTTTTTTTCGTATTTTTTTGTTTTGGATGACATTCAGCTAATAATATCACCATGATTATCTGACATAATAGAGATAGTATAATTTCATTATGATAAAGAGTTCATTTAGCAGTAAAATGATGCCTCATTCATATTTTTATGATAAGTATTTGCAGAGTTATGATTTTTATTGTAACAGTATGCAACAGAGGATTTTTACTGGCTGGTCGCAGGGTTAAGGACATCTTGGATATGTTATTTATTTATTTATTACATCTTTTATATATTAATTATTTATTACAGCAAAGAATAATGTTTAACCAATAATTGATCATTTTAAAGGATATAATTTGTGTGTGTGTATATAATTATATATATATATATATATATATATATATATATATATATATATATATATATATATATATATTATGTGTGTATGTATTATATAATTAATTGTATTCATTTTATTGTATGTAGGCACTACGTGACACAAATGCCAGAACACCTTCCTGTTTGACACAAAATGTACATTACATGTTCAAAATGGTGAATAAAGCTTTATTATTAGTATCTTTATTACTACCATAATGTACATTTGAGTGATGACGTGCTGCTCTGTGCCTACAGGTCTGGTGTGGTTTGGAGCCAACCGCTGGGAGTGGAATTGGGCCGAGACCTTGGCCCGACGTCTCGCCTGCGACCTACAACTCCTCAAACTATTGCTGCAGGTGATCTTCTGCAATGAACCGGAACCGCCCAGTAGAGACATCGTCGCTGTCAAGTGAGTGTCACGCATGAGCGGTCGTGTGCAAGTGGCATCACCTCAGACTTGCGTTAAAAAAGTGCCTGTTCTTGTGAATGTCATTGTTTGTGGATTTTGCTCACTGGCCCCATTGTCGAATCATTTTGCTGTTTGGTATCTTTTTAGGTGACAGTGCAGCAATTATTATTAGATGCAACCCACATTTGTGACTTACATCTTAAGTTGTGGTTATTGTTTGTAACAGACATATATATTACACTGGTATCAAAGTAACAACAGATAATCTGAGATAATCTGGCAAAACAATACAATAATTTTGATCAGAATTACAAGTCACTCAATACTGTAATGTGATGCAAATTAGTTATAACAAATTCTGTTAATACAAGTTAAGCTGAAATGAATAATATTGATATGTAGATAATGTTTTAATTTTTATTCATATTCTTTTTAATTAGCTTTTGACTTGATAACGGCAGACGTACCCAGAATTTAGATGTGATGTTATCCGGAATGTGTTGTCTAACTGGTAGCACTGATGTCATTTTGTAGGTTCATGTTTACAAACAATGCACGGCTGGCAAGTGTCGTAGGGGAGAAGTCAATAATTACAATGGTCGCTACTCTTTGTGAGGCTCTCGAACACAAATATGGCCGCCTTGTGACTAGACTCTACACCGTCTTCATGCCTGCTAAAGGTACAACATTCATTCCATATATATATATATATATATATATATATATATATATATATATATATATATATATATGTGTGTGTGTGTGCATTTATATATGTGTATTTACATATGTGCATTTATATATGTATATATATATATATATATTGATCTTAATACTTGAACTAATACTTTAATGAAAGTAAGCTGTGTCTGAAGCATTTACGCCGTATAACATGAAGTGTTTCAAGGCAAAATGTGATATACCGAGTTTCTTCGTTATGAGATAAAGTCTGTTTTGTTTTTCTTCCTCGACTTGAAATGAAAACTTGAAAATGCAATAGGTGTAAATTAAGAAATAAACATTTTAAAGATGGCTAGAATCATCTGAAATGGTTGTTGAAAATGTGTTACACACAAAGTATTTTATGATAAAAGTGAATGGTAAAACTCCCTCCCTCTAAGGCCCTTGGACTACTTTCCGGTGACTGCATGTACTCACCTTGTTGTGTTGTTACTGTCCTGGTGATGACCTTGCTGGCACCTGATGTTGCAGCGTCCCGTCACGGTCGTTTCAAGACGATCTGCGCCATCCCGTACTTTGTCATCGTCCTCTTCATCCTCGCCTGTATCCTCGCCATTGGCCTCATGTTGGCTTCCTTTGGCGTCAACAAGTTTGTCGAGCTCAGCGACACGCCCTTCAGCAGCGTCACCATCACCCTCATGGTGATCGTCAGCCTCGCGTTGCTAGGCAACCTGTACACGTGGGGCAACATGGCAGTGAGTCTGGCGGTGCCGGCGAAGAAACGCATCCATCGCATCGGGGATGAGCTGGAGACGTTGAAGATGGAAGGGTTCGTACAGAACCTGAAGAAGGAGGTGGAGTTGCTTGGGAGGATGACACTCTGTCTCGACGCCTTCCTCAACATCCACACGCGGCTCGTGGTCATTGTTGACGGGCTGGACAGCTGTGACCAGGAGAAACTGCTCCAGGTGGGTGAGACGAGTGGCTACTGAGTGGCACTGTGGTGTGGGGCGCAGTGGCTCGGTGGGTGGAACGTCGGACTCAAGCTAGTCTAGATCACCACAAGTTCATTCATTTTACGTTGCTTCAGTTTACTTGGCTGTTTGAGTGAGTCTCTGGCTATACAAAGTGCATACAGATGGTTGTAATGTATTAACGGCAGTGTGGCTGAATGCTTCCCAGAGAAGTTGAGGCGCTGTTCATTTGAACATGTCTGCCAGATACTAATGGCACTGGATGCGTTTGGGTGTAAAAACATTTTATTTTTGTATAGACCAGATAGTATCATAGTTTAATACATGTTTAAATGTATGTTTAGTTCTGGTATGGCTGAAATAAAAAACATTTATTGTGTTGTGCCTTCATAAATTGGCTAATTAAGTTTGGTTTTAAATAAAATGAATTACCTCAAGAAACCCCTATCAGCAGTAAGCGAACACAAGTTGAACACAGGCCACCAGTGGTCAATGAGGGATGTAAAAAATTCTAGACAGTGGACAGAACTGGCCTAGGATGAAAATCAGAGACCATCAACATACACATGGGTAAACCGTCTTTAAACAGAGACATTGGTCAAAACGTCATGTGACACAATCGGGAAATTCAGTCCGCTGAGAGACAGCCAAATTATACGCAAAAACAAAAAAGGTTTCTTGAGAGGTACGTTAATTCATTTTATTTATAACATAAACCACGAAACCGGATTTTTACATTCGAAGATAAGTTTGGTTTGTTTTTAAATGTGCCTAGGTGCTGGACACAGTGAACATGTTGTTCAATGACATGAAGCCATTCATCACGATCCTGGCTGTTGACCCCCACGTCATCATTAAAGGCATCGAACACAACCTGCAGGGGTTATTCCGCGACTCGAGCATCACGGGACATGATTACCTGCGCAACATTGTCCATCTGCCATTCTTCATCCAGAGTCAAGTCTTGCGCCCGAAACGACGCAGCACAGAACCTACCATTGAATTCGTCTCCAGTGAAATCAATGCCAAGGGAATAGTTAGTGTCTTTATATCGAATTAAACCCAAATTGGCCACTCATACATACCGTACTCTTTCTAATCAACAGCCGACATACTTAGTTAATCTGTTACATTTCTCTGATATCCCTAGAACCCTTAAATCATCTGTTTCCAAACAACGTTTTGTTCTTAAGACTAAGCTCCGGCAAACGTGTTTTCTTTGTAGCTGTGCTAATCTGGAACCAGTTCCCTATTACAATTGAATCTTCTGAAAGTGTAGTCCCCTTTCATAAAAACTCAAAAAAATTGTTTGAAATTGCTTTTCCACCATAACTTTCCAGCGGTTCTAAGCTGCAATGATGACTTTTGCCTGTACTTGTTTAAGATTACACAAATGATTTTGTTTGTTGCACCTCTGAGGTAGAATTTGCAAGGATATTGGTGCTGTAGAAATCATACGATTACTTAATTTATCTTGCTGATGTAGTTTCACTCAGTCTGCAGGGGTAGAAACAGGGGTAGTCCAAGGACTGCCAGAAACTTGGTCGGACTACCAAAGATGATGATGACAGCAGTAGTCCGACTACCACAAAATTTGGGAATATTTTTCAAATTTTGTGTTTGTCGTGTTATTTTGCTTAAATCTGGGCCATATGTCTACCAGATATATCTGAGGACTACCATATTTCCCAACTAAGTAGTCCTGCAGACTACCAGAAATTTTCGAGTTATTTCTACCCCTGGTCTGTTTTACATGATATTGTCAGGTCTTCCCATGTAATGTCCACACATGGGTTGATGTTGCGTGGGGAGAGGACAGTTTATTGGAGCATTTGTAAATGTCCTTTATTGTGACATAGTTTAGAAAAAAATTCACTTTAATGTCCCAATTGATTCATGGTCTGATCTTATACAAAGTATTGACGTTTTGAAACTTAAACTGTTGTTATTATAGTATCCTATTTAAAACAACAAACTAAAAGAAAACTTATCAAGCATTCAGGTTAGTTTTCATTATAAATAATATTGCTGCATGGATCAAACATTTCTTAAGTAATAATCTAACTGAACTAATAATAATCTGATAGCTGTAGTACATCAAACATTGCGATTACTGGATTATATTATTGCGTGATGCTGAAGGTTCAAGATGTAATTATCTGCGTGGTGTGGTGTAATAATTTGATAGCACCAGTACATTTCATTGTATTAATTTTAAATAATCGCTGTCTTATTATTTTGACAGCATCGGCACGATTCCATGCCAGATGACTACTCACGTCATCGCACGAAGAACATGTTTGAGAACCAAACTAACCTGTCTGAGATGCAGCTGCGACAAGACAGTCGAGTTCCACAGAAGCAGGCTCTTGAAAAGAACACTTACTTCAGCGACGTGAACCCACGTAGCCTGAAGAGACTCATGAATATTGTCGCAGTCACTGGTGTGTGCCATTTCTCTTACCCATTTCATTGTTAGCGATCTTTCATGATAAGATAACGTTATCTCATCCAAACCCTTGGAGACCAAGTTCAGAAGCATGTCGAGACAAAACGGGGGTTGGTTGGTTTCAGTACCAATTAACTGTCTACATCTGCCCTGCGTCTGTAGCTGGTGACACAGGAATCATTTGTCATAACATCTGCCCTGCGTCTGTAGCTGGTGACACAGGAATCATTTGTCATAACATCTGCCCTGCGTCTGTAGCTGGTGACAGAGGAATCATTTGTCATAACATCTGCCCTGCGTCTGTAGCTGGTGACACAGGAATCGTTTGTCATAACATCTGCCCTGCGTCTGTAGCTGGTGACACAGGAATCGTTTGTCATAACATCTGCCCTGCGTCTGTAGCTGGTGACACAGGAATCATTTGTCATAACATCTGCCCTGCGTCTGTAGCTGGAGACACAGGAATCATTTGTCATAACATCTGCCCTGCGTCTGTAGCTGGTGACACAGGAATCGTTTGTCATAACATCTGCCCTGCGTCTGTAGCTGGTGACACAGGAATCATTTGTCATAACATCTGCCCTGCGTCTGTAGCTGGTGACAGGAATCATTTGTCATAACATCTGCCCTGCGTCTGTAGCTGGTGACACAGGAATCATTTGTCATAACATCTGCCCTGCGTCTGTAGCTGGTGACACAGGAATCATTTGTCATAACATCTGCCCTGCGTCTGTAGCTGGTGACACAGGAATCATTTGTCATAACATCTGCCCTGCGTCTGTAGCTGGTGACACAGGAATCGTTTGTCATAACATCTGCCCTGCGTCTGTAGCTGGTGACACAGGAATCATTTGTCATAACATCTGCCCTGCGTCTGTAGCTGGTGACACGGGAATCATTTGTCATAACATCTGCCCTGCGTCTATAGCTGGTGACACAGGAATCATTTGTCATATCACGTGCTGTCACTACCAAAGTGAATTTTTTTTTTTAAAGTAGATTGATGCTGGTATGTACAGAAACAATAAATTTGAACTGATCAAATGAACATCTGCTGCTTAACGTGTAGGTCACTCCTACTACACATGTTGTGTTTAGGATGTGTCCTGTGTATACTGAATGTTATGTCCTATGTTATTACACATGTTGTGTTTAGGACGTGACCTGTGTGTACAAAATGTTATGTACTGTGTCATTACACATATTGTGTTTAGGACATGACCTGTGTGTACTGGATGTCATATCTTGTCATATTATCCATGTATTTACATGTGTTCTATGTCCTATCATGTCCTGTCATTTTCCCCATGTTGTTCAGGACGTCTGCTGCGTGCGTTGAATGTTGAGTTCAACTGGCTGAAGTTGGCTGCTTGGGTCAACCTGACGGAGCAGTGGCCTTATCGCATCTCATGGATGATCCTCGAAGTCGAAGACAACAGTGAAGATCTTGAAGAAAGTACCTCACTCAAACTGCTCTATGACAGGTCTGTAAGACTATAATGTTAACTGGACAGTGACGATTCAGTGAACCTTCTGCATTAATATCCGTTATAAGCAAGTGCCATTGATATGTCTTAGTGGAATACAAGGGAGATCTAAGTATTTGTGATAAAAGGGACCAGTCATTATTTATATGCAAGAACCCAGTACGAGTCAGCCAGAATTGATAAAGAAACTAACGCAAATTTGTAATGTAAACACATGCAAGAAATGCGATGAAATTTGCGGCTAACTTCCCATTTCTGTTTATGTGCGAGACCTATCGTTTGTTCCCCTGGTTGATCCACAGAGTTGTTCACAAGATCCCAGTGTCAAAGGTCATTGACCCCCTCCTGGAGATTGACCGTAACCCCCAAAAGTTGGAGGTGTTCTTGACCAGCTGCCAACCCACACTGACCATCGCTAACATCAAAACATTCCTTCCCTGCACGATCAACATCGACCCGTATCTACGCAAACTCATCCGAGGTACGGCTTTATGGGATTTCATATGCAATGTTCAATCTGTAGTAACTACCCTCCTGGGTGGTAGTGTCATAAAATATAAAATAAAATTAAACAAAATTTATGACAAATAAAATTATTTTATGATAAATTTGAATGTTGATTAACCTGTTAACACAGAATGGTTAGACCTGTGATCGAATCCAAAATGATTGTTTAAATTCCATTGTCTTGCTTGTTTTGTTAACTATTATTTTGAAAATTAGTTTTTCGTATCCAAATATTTTGCTTATAATATGGAGTAGTACTTGTAGAAGTGTTGTTTTGTTCTAGAAATACTATAGCTATGTACTTGAAGTATGCTTGAAATATACTTGATATTTTGGCAAGTAAAACTCAAAAACCTAAGTGTAATGATAGGTTTGTGTAACTAGTATAAATAAGGTTCCTGGCTACAACTATTACATAAGAAAGACATCGATAAACTTGAAAGAGTTCAAGGGCAACTAAACTGATTCCAGAACTTTTATGCTATGAAAAGACGCCTGTTAGAATGTGTATTGACAACATTAGAAACAAGAAGATTAAGAGGAGACCTAATAGAAGTTTTTAAGATATTGAAAGGATATGAAGATATTGATAGCAAAATTTTTTTCAAACTAGTAGAAGATAGTATGACAAGGGGGCACAAGGCAGCGTTAGTCAAGTCATCTGTAGGGTAGATAAAAGAACATTCTCCCAGAGAACAATAAATGATTGGAATCAATTAAGTCATGATTGTGTAAATGCCAGCAGTGTAAATATGTTTAAAAATAAAATTGACAATTAGCTATACCTAGGTTGAACACTTATTTTTTAAGAAATTGTAATACTGATTAAATTATTTATTCATATATTTATTTTTATTAATTTATTATTATAACAAATTGTAGGACATTTTATGTATTTTTATTTTACTCATATATTTTTAGAGAAAACGTGTTTTAATTAGTAGCATTTTAGTGGCATTTTATAATTTTGTATATTTATAATTTTAAGTATAATACTTATTTATGTACACTTTTATAATTTAGTGAACACTCGATAAGCCATAGACTTCCTTGTTCACAGGCCGTCTGGAGCTTGACTCTGGACGGCAACTTGTTAAACTTTGTTAAAAACCTCTAAATGACCTATTTATGGATCAAACATGTCGATCGATATCAAGTATTCTAATCCATTATGCCGTCTTATGCAGTATTTTTCACAAAATTTCTGTGTTTGAAAAAAGGATATCTCTGAGAGTAAGTATGTGATCCAAATAGGTTTTGAGTGTTGCATTCTACATGTGTTGCTTTGCACAGTGATCAGACATGTAACACAAATCTTCAGAACTTTGAAAGATAATACAGTAGTTTTTACAACAACAAAAAACATTGTATTGCATTTTACCATAACAAATTATTTATACAATAAAACACGAACATTTTAGCAACTGGTCTAGTCATTTCTCGCACAATAGATTGCTTACAAAACATGGATTTTCAATAATTGTAATTATACATTATTTTGTTCTCGAAAGAATGACAGTGTTTCCACATTTTCTATCAAAATGGCATAACCATGTGTCAGGGTGAACAAAGTTTGATATATTTTTTCTTGGTAAGAATCAGTTCACACTTTCAGAGAAAATGTTGATTATTTACATGAATTACAAAACAATCCTATCTACCCGTTATGCCTGGTTATCACTTCAAGTCCCACATTATAATGGGGTTAATGTTTCACATTAAATTGTTGCTTATAGAAATGCAGGAAAACAATGAGACGATGAGCCATGAATACACCATGAATGTGGCCAGCAACTTGGGACTGTCAGGCCCTGAATCACTCGTCCCTGCCAACTGGGCCTACAACCCAAGGTAAGACCTCACAAGGCAGCTTCTGTTGATCTGTAAGCAGCACTTCACGTGGACACGTGGGAGCTAGCACAAGATGTCACCCATCACATAAAGGTGGGGCAATTGCTGAAATTCACACAATAATGAAAACAGCATTGCGTATGGGTGTTCATAATTACCACCTCACTAATGGCCCATTTAAAAAAATCTTCTTCATTTGATAGATCAGAAGGTGCTACAATGCTCTAAAGTTACAACATTAAGGAAGATTGTACATTTGTTTTTATTATAAAAAAAATCATACGGTATAAACTATATTTACATAGAGACCACCCGACTGTTCCAAAAGCAGAGACGGCTTCAGAGATCAACAGTTCAGTGTTTACAAACATTCCCGTCATCTAATAGCAATTTCAATTAAGGTCATGACCCAACCGGGGCAAGATAGCATATCACATGAAAGAAATTATATGATACACGTATGTGGCTTGTTAGTAATTGGACCTGGGGCCATGGCTGGAACTTGGCAGTACCCCGAGGTAGTCACCTTAATGGCAAGGTGACCTTATTAGCAACACAGATTTTCTATTCTTTACAGAATAAAATTTACGGCATGGTTCAGCCATATATTATAATTATAGTTTATTCTGTGTGACATAATTTTACAATAATAACAAACAAACAAGCGATAATAAAACTTTAATAAAATAAAATATTATTTCGGTTTAGTTTCGGTTTCGGTTTGTCGCTGGCTGAATGTTCCGTCCACCTCTCTGCAGGAGCACACCGATGAGGCTGCAGCAGCTGCACACTCCGTCGTCCATCAATGTCAGCCCCATGGGGGTGGCATCCAACTTCATGCCACCGGCCGGCATGCCCGGCATGCCTGGCATCAACTACATGGGCCGCATGTCCTCACTCCTCATGCAGCACCAGATGGCTAGCAGTGCCTCGCCGTATCAGCTGCGCAATGTGATTGAGGTACGTCGGTTCCACTGTTGTGCCAAATCCCTCCCGTTGCAAAATTAGTGTTCTCTGGTATGGTTTTCGTGCCATATTCCATGCACGCGTTCAGTTCCTCCCCTTTCTTGGTCGGACAATTGTGATGTAATAATTATAAGAACAGTGAAATTAAAATATATTAAATAAGTATTGTTACAAGTACAGTCAAGTCTGGGTTATCTGGTCTTCAACAATCCGGTTGTTTCACAATCCGCACATTTGTTTCGACCTTGAATACGATGTATAATAAGGTGTCTCTCTAATCCGCATGTTTTGTTTGTCTGACCAAAAACCTTGGGAACCAAAGTATGTGGATAAACGAGTGAGACATGACTGTATATAAGATCATTTATAGATACAGAATAATAGTTATCGTAATATTTACATACATACAATGAATGCTAGATAATTAAAGTATGAGAAAAATAATATTTACGATTGCGAAATAGGTGACTTTCGAGTCACGCTGGAGTCACACGATGTGTGGTGTTTCACAGGTGAATCCTCGTCTGCCGCGCCTCAGCTCCATGACTGTGGCTGACGTGTGTCACATGATCACCGATATAGACGGCATAACAAGCTCGGCACTGACTCGGTACGTCACTATCGTACGCGACAACAACATCAATGGGGCTGTGCTGCTACAGTGTGACTTGATGGAGCTGAAACCTGTGATGAAGATGACGTTCGGTGACTGGGAGTTGTTTCGGCGTTACGTCGAAGCAATGCGGGAGAAAGAATACGTAGAGCCCAGTGCCTCATTCACTGACCGTCCACAGAATCAGACGCAGTTCACGCAAGTCGCACCTGGTAGGTGGCGTTGTAAGCATTCGTGTAAGACATCCACCATACCTGTTGGTTAGCAATTGGTGGTTTTAGTTAAGGTAGTATTGTAATTGTCACCTGCTGCAACAAACTGGGTACTACAGGCCTATTCCGCACAGGAGCTAACACTAGCTATGTTCAATCAATTTTTTGAATTAGGTTAAAATGCACACTTTTTAATCTTATCTTTCAATGGACAGTTTTTTCCACAACTATTATAATATATACATATACGAGTCCTCATAATTAAATTAAATAGCATTATGAGTAAAAATTACATTGTTTCTGAATATGTCGCAAAACCTGTTGAAGATGTCTTGGTATTTAAAGGAAGTCTAATTGTAAGTCATGGTTTTTGGATTCCAACAGGTGTTAAACTATATTTCCTAGTTTTGCCAACACACCAGTCACCACCCACTTTGCTGTGACATGTTACAATTTCCTTTTAATTAAGACAGCGTGCACTTTTAGTCAGACTAGCTTAAGCTGTTTGTGTCGATCACTAGTGACTAAATCACAGTTGGCTAGGATATTCGACCCTTAAATCGAGAGAATCCGGTTTCGAATCTTCCTGCTGCCATTTTTATTTTCGCCAGTTTTAATCACTTGTTTTTGCCACTTTTGTTCCCTCCACCTTGCCTCAGTTAAGCCGGCTGTATCATAAAAATTGAGTACTTGGCTATAGACAGTGGAGCATATATACCTTATGAACGAACAATCTTTGCATAAAAGTTGCAGCGTGGCTGAATGCTTCCCCGAGAAGTCAAGGTGGTGTCTGTATTACATATATTAATCCTGGTGTTTAATGCCCTACACAACCAAAATCCCCCCTACCTTGCGTCACTGATTACCCGCTACGTGTCACATCGGTTACTCTGATCAGAGAACTGTGCTCTCCTGACTATGCCGCAATATAACTTGGTGCGCTATGGCCGCCGATCCTTTTCTCGAGTTGGATTTTTCTATGGAATGCTTTGCCGAAGGAACTGTGGCTGATCACATCAATGGATGCTTTCAAAGCACGTCTCAAAACGCACTATTTAAAATTAGCTCTTAATGTATAATTTATGGACGTGTGACGAATGCTGACATGTGCCAGAACATGTTTAAATCGTGTCCTAACATTCAACATTCACCACATCAAATCTGCTTTTATTATGTAGTTATTTGGGTGTTTACTATTATACTACTATATGATTTCAATAATTATTTATTGAATAATATGTTGCTATGGGTATTAATTTGTCACCATTATTTCATAAATTTAGATTTGTGCATACATAACTTATATTGGTTATAGTTGACTACGTAGTATGTACACACTGTTGAACAGAGTTGTACTCTCGAGATCAATGTGTAAATAAAGTTTATTATTATTATTACTGGTCTGTCGGACTCAGAGACAGATGATTTAGAAAGTAGTGAATGGCTAATAAGTAAAATTACAACATGAAATTGGAAATAATATATTTGCAAATGCCTTTATTTAGCTGAAGTAGTTCTGTTGATCTGTTTGCAAACCGTCATTGCTACTGATATTTCAGTGTATCATTTACAATAACTGACGATAGTTAAACTGCCTATTAACAGTACACTATCATCCCATTGACTATTGCACTGCTTCGATAGTGCAGTTGTCACCCCCGAATGCTACAAATTCCATATCTGTACCCTAGGTGGCAGTGAGAAGAATGGCTCGCATATTGCCAACCCCCGGCCCCGACACATAGAGGTAAAACCGCAGAACACAACGAACACGAATGTCAGCCGGCATGTATCGACAGACTCGGTGGTGACGGGTTCCGACGGCTTTTCAACGGACGACACCAAAGGTGTGCTGACGTCAGCGAGCAAGAAAAGTCTAAAGAAACAAGAGAGTTTCGTCGGCCTCGTTATGATGGAATCACAAGCGCTGAAACAAGCGATCGTTGGCATCGGTCTCGATGAGAACGACCAGGAGGACGAACAGCACGAGCTGGACGTGTCGACCGCAAGCACCCCCAGGGGGAGCAGTCGGCGGTCGTCGCTTGGATTAAACGAGAGACGTGTGCCGGTTGATGAGGACGACGATGATGCGGAGAGTTGCACTAGTATACCTCGGGCAGTCTTCACCATAGATAGCCGAACAGCCGTCACCAACATGCGGCCAAACACGACGCGTTTGTCGAGTTCCGGCAGCCCGCGGACCCCGCGTGACTTCACCCCTGTGGACGTTGTCACACCAGACGACCGCGACAACAACTCGTTGGCGTCGTTTCATTCGAGTCACGAACACCTGGCACTGCGCAAACTGGCGCAGTCCGATGACGTTGGCAGTCCCTCCGCCTTCCGTGTTCCCCCGTTTGGGTTCTCCCAATCGTCGTCTCGGTCGTCATCTAGAGGGTCGAAGAAACAAGGTCACAAATCCGCAGCCAACCACCTCGACAACCACTCGGATGTGGTCGTTGACATCGAAACGCTCTCGCAGACACTCAGTCAGAAAGATTCCGATCTTGACACCTTGCTGTGACGCGCAGGGGACCTTTGACATGACAAAGACAGTCCTCTACTTAATCAAGTTTCCTGTATGATATTATTAATAAGCATTTATTTCAGATATCAAGGTACATAATGATATACATTAAGCCTGTAATAAAGTAAATTAGACATGTACGTAATTACAATATAGGGATGCTAATAATGAGTTAAACACAACCACGAACTATATAATACACATCCCAATGTCCTGTGAAATGCAGAAATGGTATATACATTATGGTTAAGATGTAATGACACAGTTAAACTAGTGGAGATAGATAACTACCTCTTTATACTGTAATTATATTTTCTAATACAAGTTTTGCAACTGTCAATGATCACAGTGGAAATTGTCACTTCCTCTCCTAGGCAGGTTAGGTAAGATCCAGGATGCATTCTTATAAGAGACAATATAATATTTAAGTTATTTAACCTATAAAGACCACAGATACATGTTACTACAATAGCAGGCAAATCACTTCTAACTTGCTTAGAAAAACTGAAGTAACATTTTATAAGTAACAAAACTAATAATAATTATGGCCTTGTAAAGTGCCAAAATAATAACATAGACAAGATGCTACTGGCATTTATTCTGTTGTAAAAAAGGTTTTTCAGCAACTGACACGGTACCTGTTTTTATTTTGTATAAATTGAGATCTGGTTATACAAGTCCACGACAGACTTTCACATTTCCTTATTTGGAATTATTCACTTCCTTGGAGAAAGGCATCTGATAAAGAGAACTAGCGAATGTGGGCTGACAACTTTTGAAACAGCAGTAGGTGTCTCAAACCTTGGTCCTCTCGATTTACTGTCCCTAGGGTCCACCACGCCTCTATATGGTCAAAGGGTCTGTTTCGTTGCTAAGAGCTCATAAGCAAGATTTTGTTCTTTAAATCCATCCTTAACATGATCTTGTAAACTGTCACCACAATTGTACTGAAATAATGCTGTCGGTTTTATTCATTTTGAAAAAAAACTCCTTTAATTGATCAGCACATTCTGTTTAATGAAGATTTTCCTTATGAGCTCATCAATATCTTGACACAGGTCAACCAGTTTAAGATACCAAGACTGTTTGTTTTTATACTAACACCATGTTATGTTGTTTGGACAATCTAGATGCTAATTTCTAACATGTTCATGCAAGTGGATTCAAATCTGCTACGATTTGTTCTATATTTGTTTTTTGTTATCTGTTTTTGACTATCAGCCATGTTACTGTGTGATATTTGCAATGTTACTTTGTAAACAATATTTGAGTGGAAACATGACTCAAAGGATAAAGGGTTAACAGAAGGCAATTATTGAAGTATTGACAAATCCTAACCATTTGCAACTACAATTAACTGCTTTAGGTGCACAGCTGCTGTGTAAAATAAAAAAGTGGCCTTTTACTTCTCTTTAATTAACACACAGGTCATCAAGATGTCCTAACATACATTTACATATATTGTGTGTGGTATAATGTCATGTTACCATAAGTTCAAGGAGGCTTTTCTACTGAGAAGAAACTCTGCATCCTGGCTTGCCCTAAGTTGTTGTAGGGTTGGTTGCATAAACGTGCAAGATGTTGAGATATGTTAAGCAATACACTCGGTCTGGGGGGGATCATCATACTGTCATCATTGTCATCATTGTACAGCCATAGTGTCCCATGTTGTGCTATCCCCTACCAGATACTTGTGTTGTTCGTCTCTCAGTCATCCTCTAGATCATTTCGTAACGGCACAGTAGACGAGATACTTTCTACAGTGGCGTTACCTAGAGAGTGAAACGTGTTAAAATAAATTGACGGGAATAGCTGTTTTGGATGAGAAAACATTACATACTGATGGGGGGCAAATGTTAAACACATCTTTTTTTGGAGTGTAAACTTACAAGACCATTTCTTCTGTGGTAGCAATTCAGAAACTATCCTCACACCCTCTCCATCCAATAGCTATGTCCTGGGGTCTGTGTTACTCTTTTGTGTAACTCCGCGATTACTGACAGAGCAACATATTTAGCTTAGCATTTACATAATGCTGATTATAAAATTGCACTAATCAAGTATACTGCAAATTAACTGTTAAGGTGAATATTTTATATGTTGCAACTACTGTAATACATATGTGCGATATATGTGTGAATGATTTTTTAAACATCAATTGTACACATATTTTAAAAAGCTACATTTGTTGCACTGTTGTAGGTGTTGGTTGAACGTCTACAAGGGTGAAGTCAGTATGTAACAATTACAGTTAAATAATGAACGCCAAAAACAATATACCAGCATCAGATAAAACTGGTATGAAGAGAATAACCTAATTAACGACTGCATTTTATTAATGAAACATGTTCAATATCCCTGTTTATATTTGCTAGAATAAAAGTTACATAATAACTAGCCTTTTGTATGTGTTGTTTTGCTGCAGTTGGATTTATCCAGATATTATGCAAATGCATGTAACCAAAGGTGTAAACAGTTGTCGCTGTTGGCCAAGTTTTGCTTTTCAATAATGTTTACATAATGTAGGTTACACTATAAACAGTGTTCAAAATATACACTGACGTATGGTCACTGAACACTTACATTGCTGTTGGGTCAGTAACATTTTGAGTGACCGATCCACTAGAACACAGAACTTTCCATGAAAATTATAATGGACCAGTCTACATTAGCTTATAAAAACTGGCCGCCAGAAGATGTTGAATACAACAAAACTGTTTACAAAATGCATTTTACAGTGATTTACTCATATTGATAGAGTCCTTAGGTGTTGGTCGAAGCAGTCAGAGATAAGATAATGACACCCAAGAAGAGAAAGATCACTAGGAAGTTACTGCTGCTGGCCTACGTAATTGAGTCAGGTGGATCCAGAGAGCTTAGTCTGGGCCCTGGGGAGGTGCACAAGACATCCAGTTGCACCAAATTGAGCCTCGCCTATAAACCACATTAACGCTTTCGAAAAATGTGCATTCTAGCTGTCGGCTCAGTTTATGACATCGGAAGATGGGTGTTTGTGCGTGTGTGTGTGTGTGTGTGTGTGTGTGTGCGTGCGTGCGTGCGTGCGTGCGTGTGTGCGTGTGTGTGTGCATGCAAAGTGTGCATGTGTACATGCATGTGAGTTTTTATTTTTTATTTTGGCTGCTAGTAGAACTTTAGCTTAAACATTGCTCCAAATGATCCACATGTTCTGTATCCATTTTGATGGCTTGAAGGACTTGTGACTAGGCAATGATTACTCCCTTGATCACACCCTGCCACTCTCTAGAACACATCCCACTCCTCTCTTGAACACACCTCTCTTTAACACATCCCACTCCTTTTTTGAACACATCTCACTACTCTATTGAACACACCACACTCCTCTCTTGAACACATCCCATTCCTTTCTTGAACACATCCCACTCCTTTTCTGAACACATCCCACTCCTCTCTTGAACACATCCCACTCCTCTCTTGAACACATCCCTCTCCTTTTTTGAACACACCACACTCCTCTCTTGAACACATCCCATTCCTTTCTTGAACACATCCCACTCCTTTTCTGAACACATCCCACTCCTCTCTTGAACACATCCCACTCCTCTCTTGAACACATCCCACTCCTTTTTTGAACACACCACACTCCTCTCTTGAACACATCCCATTCCTCTCTTGAACACATCCCACACCTCTCATGAACACATTCCCCTCCTTTTTTGAACACATCTCACTACTCTATTGAACACATCCCATTCCTTTCTTGAACACATCCCACTCCTTTTCTGAACACATCCCACTCCTCTCTTGAACACATCCCATTCCTTTTTTGAACACATCCCACTCGAACACACAACTCCTCTTTGAACCATCTACATTAGCTTTTTTAAAAACTCCTTTTCTGAAAATCCCACTCCTCTCTTGAACATATCCCATCGCTCTCTTAAACATCCCACTTCCTCTTTCTGAACTCCACTCCTTTTTTGAACACACCACACTGCTCTCTTGAATCACATCCCTTCCTCTCTTGAACACATCCCACACCTCTCTGAACACATTCCCCTCCTTTTTGAACACACTCACTCTCTATTGAACACATCCCACTCCTCTCTTGAACACATCCCACTCCTCTCTTGAACACACCCACTCCTCTCTTGAACACATCCCACTCCTCTCTTGAACACATCCCACTCCTTTCTTTGAACACATCCCACTCCTCTCTTTAACACATCCCACTCCTTTTTTGAACACATCCCACTCCTTTTTGAACACATCCCACTCCTCTCTTGAACACATCCCATTCCTCTCTTGAACACATCCCACTCCTTTTTTGAACACATCCCACTCCTCTCTTGAACACATCCATTCTTTTTGAACACATCCCACTCCTTTTTTGAACACATCCCACTCCTCTCTTGAACACATCCCACTCCTCTCTTGAACACATCCCACTCTTTTTGAACACACCCACTCCTCTCTTTGAACACATCCCATCCTTTTTTGAACACATCCCACTCCTCTCTTGAACACATCCCACTCCTTTTTTGAACACATCCCACTCCTCTTTGAACACATCCCACTCCTCTCTTGAACACATCCCACTCCTTCTGAACACATCCCACTCCTCTCTTGAACACATCCCACTCCTTTCTTGAACACATCCCACTCCTTTTTTGAACACATCCCACTCCTCTCTTGAACACATCCCACTCCTCTCTTGAACACATCCCACTCCTTTTTTGAACACATCCCACTCCTCTCTTGAACACATCCCAATCCTTTTTTGAACACATCCCTCCGCTCTTGAACACATCCCACTCCTCTCTTGAACACATCCCACTCCTCTCTTGAACACATCCCACTCCTTTTTTGAACACATCCCACTCCTCTCTTTGAACACATCCCACTCCTCTCTTGAACACATCCCACTCCTTTTTGAACACATCCCACTCCTCTCTTGAACACATCCCACTCCTCTTTGAACACATCCCACTCCTCTCTTGAACACATCCCACTCCTCTCTTGAACACATCCCACTCCTTTTTTGAACACATCCCACTCCTCTCTTGAACACATCCAACTCCTTTTTTGAACACATCTAACTCCGCTCTTGAATACATCCCACTCCTCTCTTGAACACATCCCACTCCTTTTTTGAACACATCCCACTCCTCTCTTGAACACATCCCACTCCTCTCTTGAACACATCCCACTCCTCTCTTGAACACATCCCACTCCTTTTTTGAACACATCCCACTCCTCTCTTGAACACATCCCACTCCTTTTTGAACACATCCTCAACTCCGCTCTTGAACACATCCCACTCCTCTCTTGAACACATCCCACTCCTTTTTTGAACACATCCCACTCCTCTCTTGAACACATCCCACTCCTTTTTTGAACACATCCCACTCCTCTCTTGAACACATCCCAACTCCTTTTTTGAACACATCCTCATTCCTCTCTTGAACACATCTAACTCCTCTCTTGAACACATCCCACTCCTCTCTTGAACACATCCCACTCCTTTTTTGAACACATCCCACTCCTCTCTTGAACACATCCAACTCCTTTTTTGAACACATCCCATTACTCTCTAGAACACATCTAACTCCGCTCTTGAATACATCCCACTCCTCTCTTGAACACATCCCACTCCTTTTTTGAACACATCCCACTCCTTCTCTTGAACACATCCCACTCCTTTTTTGAACACATCCCATTACTCTCTAGAACACACCCCACTCATCTCTTGAACACATCCCACTCCTCTCTTGAACACATCCCACTCCTTTTTTGAACACATCCCACTCATCTCTTGAACACATCCCACTCCTTTTTTGAACACATCCCATTCCTTTTTTGAACACATCCCATTACTCTCTAGAACACATCCCACTCATCTCTTGAACACATCCCATTCCTTTTTGAACACATCCCATTCCTTTTTTGAACACATCCCATTACTCTCTAGAACACATCCCACTCATCTCTTGAATACATCCCACTCCTCTCTTGAACACATCCCAGTCCTTTTTTGAACACATCCCATTACTCTCTAGAACACATCCCACTCCTTTTTTGAACACATCCCATTCCTTTTTTGAACACATCCCATTACTCTCTAGAACACATCCCACTCATCTCTTGAATACATCCCACTCATCTCTTGAACACATCCCACTCCTCTCTTGAACACATCCCACTCCTTTTTTGAACACATCCCACTCATCTCTTGAACACATCCCACTCCTCTCTTGAAACACATCCCACTCCTTTTTTGAACACATCCCACTCCTCTCTTGATGTAAGGCCTAGGCGATGTGTGGGCGCCCTTGTGACAGAATGCTGACACTTGATATCTGTGTCATGGCGTAAACATAAGTGAAGGCACCTGCTTTATACGATGCATAATAGTACGAAATTGATTTAGCAGAACAGCCAGAATAAGCCATTCACAATGTTCTCTGGTTCCAAAATACCCACAAGAGGGCCCCACCGCAAAAATGCTTATTCAAATCCTCACCAGAGCGGCCGAGACTTATTGTGGCGCCATAGGATCTGTCACATTCTGACAGGCGTAAACCAACCACCTGTACTTGAATTCGGGTGTGGTGTTATTTCATTCGCAGAATTTGACAACAGTTTGTGATTGGACCCACGTCTGAGGTAGGTGAATACTATATATCTGCAGAGAGGGCTGCATTTTGTAAGATAAAGATTGTGTGAGGTAAAATCAATAAAAATTAATGAAACTTGGAAACGGAGTAGTTTCGTTTTCTGGAAATTCACTCGTTGTCAGTGTCAGCGGAAAATAATACTTTGAGACAAAGTGTGCTGTAAGTGTAACTGTAGCCACGGAGCATTTGCACACCATTCGGGCCAACCTCAATTTCTTCATGAAATTAGGTAATTATGACTTTGTTTTTCCTACTTTATGAAGTGTATTACTATTTGTAATCAGCCTGAGACAGTTGAGTTTGTGCGCGCGTTCGTCCGTAACTAGTGCTCGAATAACAGGCCCGGATTTTATTAAAATCATGGCTATAATCGGTACAACATTCAGATCAAGCCAAGGAGTCGTGTACTTATTGCAGAAGTCACAAGAAGAAAACATGTATAACTTCCGGGTGTCTGGGCTCTGGTACTGATCTGTTTGCACTAGACCCTGTCCATGACATGACTCAGCACCATGGCGTGACAACGCTCACTCGGGGTCATGGCCACTGACTGGTGCCAAAATGTGGGGGGGGGGTGCACATCTTCAGGATCAGCATTCAACTAAACTGGTCCTGGCCCGGATTAATACATTATACAGTTGTGTCTTAATTTATGAGCATTCAGGATAAAAGGATAATATAGAAACTTACCTTTTATCTCATTTTAGGTTTGATAGGTGTAAAGGTAAGACATGTAATTGTTTACTTTACTGAATAATGACATGTGTATTAATTAATTAATTAATTAATTAATTAAATACTTACCTTACTTACCATATAAAAGTACCCTCTAGACACAGGCTTGGGAAGGAGGATCAAGAGGCAGAAATAGGGCTCTTCCCCCCCCCCCAGTAAATAAGAAGTTACGACAAGAATGCATTTTGAAACACAAGCACTTTGAACACAGAGAGTAGTTCATAACTGTGCCCCTATACAGTTTAGTAGGGACAGACATGATATTGTAGGGACACAACTTCTGATTTACTCAGCCTGGGGGCAGAACCATTACAGTGTATTATGATTCTGTGCCCCCCCCCAGCTAAGTAAATCAGAAGTTGTGCCATGGCACCTACACACATTTGTCCACACCATACCCCCCTGTCTTCTGAAGTATGTCACCAGTAGAACTAGCACATCAGCTGGATGAGATGGGAAGTTTAATTTTGGTGATGAAAATTTACCAACCACATCCACTTCCTGTCGTCCGATGATCTGTCATGAGACAACACAAACAGAATGGTGCTGAAGCTCCAGCAGTTCGCAGCCTCCTAAATTATGAATTTTGTTCCCTCCCTAAACCTTGGCAGTGTGCACCCATTTTGGTGAGCCTTAAAAGGAAATAAAAACAAGGCATTAGCTAAAATCCATTTTAAATATGCACACAAAGTTTAACATTGGGCAGATCTGGGGATGTTTCACTAAAGTAATGTGCTCATAGCAAAATCCACCACTAAATAGATTTCATTGTTAAATTTAAGAAACATTTAAAAAATGCTAAAGCTTCCACATTTCATTGAGAAGGTTTTTTCTGTGACACACCAGCAAAAATGTCCCGGGAGCATATATATCACGGTGTTGTCCCCTGGGTTAACAGTTTTCAGTTTACACTCTTGTTGCAAAATCAGTTTCAAAGAGCAAAATCAGGCATTTTAATTCGTCTGAATGTTGGTGAAATAGTCCCTTGTTTGTAAGAGTCAAATTGCTCAAAACATTTGGAACCATGCCATTCATTTGATGTATTAAAATACTTTGTTACAAGTGAAAGTGATTCACGTTATGCACCTCAAGTGTAGCCAGCTAGGCTCTGAGTCATTCTTTCTCAATTATGTCAAGGTGTAGTGAGTCACTGAACATTGAGGTACCAGTAACACATACCTGTCAACATTTGAAAATTGCCATGGGGGAGATTGCGCGCGAGCAGTTATGCCAACCATGAATGGGTCAACGCAACATTTGCAGACGCATACTTGGAATAGTAATAGCCCATGAAATTATGAACGAAACAACAAGAAAAACAAATTTCCATGATTTATTACCACATCACAACATTTAAACCAAACAACCTGCAAATAAATCCAACAGGTGTTATCCACTGGATCACAGGCTATACAATTGGGACAAATACTGAAAATACCACAAGACGAGTAGCATATCACATGAACACCAAGAGTTAGTTCATAAACACAGAAGTTGTCACGGTCATCAGATTTGTTGTGTCGAGTCTTTTGATTAGTTCTCACTTCTGGTTGGGTGAAAACTTTAAGTGTTTAATTCCAATATTTTTACCTTATTGAAAAATACAAGTTTTTAATTTAATTACCTGTGCTAGAAATGGTAAAACACATCCACTAGGAGATCCTCCACAGGCACAGGTAAGGCCTTGACTCCTGCCACTGTACACAGATTGGCCAAGTGGCTCACAGCCAATGTCAAACACTTGAGTTTTTCTCCTTGATTTTGTCACAACAGAGTTTCTCTTTCCTACCATTGTGTTGCAATTATCACTTATGAAGGCCACTACATTCTTCCAGGGAATTCCCTTTGCTTCGAATGTGGCATCTAGTTGGTCAAATATGGATTATGCTGTGCCAATATTGCAGATTGGCATGTCCAGAAATCCCGTGACTGCTCTTTCTGTCACCTCGTCAAAGTATTTAACCACAATTGCTAAAGTTTTCTGCAGGTTAGTGTCATTAGATTCGTCACACCCGAATGAAAAAGGCCCAGTTTTGCACTGTTTCACAAGTTCTTCTTCCAAAGCTGGTGCGATGGCATTTTTGACAATCATCGTCGTCTTGGTTCAGCCACAGGAGAATTTCTTAGCTATTTTTGAATGTGGGAACATTTGCTTGCAAAGTCGTGTAAAATGGTCTGCCACAGCAAACGGCAAATTGTTCTCCGCAATGACATTTGTGAACAGAGTTTCGTTTCGAATTACATCTTCTGTATCTGCATTCACTGTAAAAAAGTTCGTCACAGGAGCTGTGGTGTTCTGTGATTTCTGCAGCCGTGTGTGTTTCTCTGTGATTGAATGCTTCTTCAAGATCATTCTTGCCTCCGTGAACCACTTTGATGTCTATCACACATACTTTGCAAAAGGCATGCTCGATACCTTGTCGACTTTTACATACCCACGGGTACTCGACCGTCCATTTATCTTGATACTTGCATGTATATCTTTGTTTCTTCTTTGGTAGTTCCTTCTTCCTTTCTGCCATGATCAATTATTGCTTCTGCTGTTTTATCGTAACCTGCTTCTTGCGTTGCGTGCCTCAAAATAGCGCAGGTCAAGGTTCACCTTGCGAAATACCCGGATAGACATAGGTCAAATCACGCGCTGTGTAGATAGTTAGATTCTAGATACTCAACACACGCAAAGCCTTCGTAACAGCACCATATATCGGCAAGAATAAGCATGTTTTGATGTGCAAAGTTGCGGCAAATCTACGGGTTGGGATTTTGGGGGGAGATTTTGTATTAAATCGGGAGGAACTGCTTAAATAGAAAACCTGAACGGTAGATCGGTAGACATGTCTAAAATCGGGAGACTCCCGACCAGATCGGCAGACTTGACAGGTATAGTAACACACAGTACCTCCTGGGTGGTCAACCAGACAGGCAAAGAGCCAGGCTTCAGGTCCACCCAGGGCTGGAATGACTAATGTTCAAACAACCACCAACGTGGTTAAATATTAGTGATGTGTCATCAGTATATACTTAGATAAATACATGTTTAGCAGGCATGCAGAAATGGTAAGATTTAGGTATGAATTACTATGGAATTAGATTTTATGCGGCGTGGCAGCACTATTAATGCAGAGTGCCGTCTGTTAGTAAGATGGACGTTAACTATTATCAGTAACTCGCAGCCAATCAACATACTGCATGATTAACTCGTATACAGATGTTTGCAGTGCATATGAATCTAAATTATCAAGAAACCAGATGTTACAAGTTTACTGCGTTTCAAGTTCTGAACTGTTATGAATGAAAGTCCTTGAATGAATGAAAGTTTTATAAGGAATTAATTCCACCTGCCTCCACACCTTCCTTATCATGGTGTTTTAGTAATAAAATTTATATCGTGTATGAGTGGAATGGCCCCACCTCTCTGGCGATTATATAAAACTTATTAGTTACAATATTTATATTATTGTACCACATATTTTGTGGAACATTGTGTAATGTCCATATGTTATTGCATACCCACAATGTGAGCCTCTTGTCCTGCTATGTGTAGGTAGATGAGGCAATGTCTGAAGACCTACATTGGCCCACATTTGTTGTAAATATTGCATGTTTGTCACTGTTCAGATATCATAAATATATCCTGGCCATTTATTTTCTATCTGGTGTTGTGTTAGTGTCTGGCATAAATAATACATCCAGCTTCTAATCAGGTTTAGACTGTAACATCCTTTGATGTTCAATGGTGTCCCATTTTCTCACGTTCTACACAGCAAACTTCATAAATCTGACATTATAGACTGAACTAATAATCTATGCATTTGTTATTTTTCAAGAAGTAATTTTATATTTTCATATGTTTAAAAAATCACAAGCATTCAATTGTATACAATACAATACAATAACCTTTGTATTGTATTGTATTGTATTGTATTGTATTGTATTGTATTGTATTGTATTGTATTGTATTGTATTGTATTGTATAGATTATTAGTTCAGTTTATTATGTCAGATTTATGTTGTTTTGTACCAGGAAGTCTGCTCTGTGGACTGTGGGAAAATGGGACACCTTTGAACATCAAAGGAGGTTACAGTCATCTGAGTTACAGCATATAGGGGTAGTTTGGATGTCAACAATCATCTAATGGGGGGGGGGATAATTCACTACAATGGCCAGCATTTTAGTGCTTCAGTGAATAAGACATGATAGCCAGACGCATGGATGCACGAATGCACAGACAGATTTATTTTTTACCATAAATAAATTCATATAATTAACATAAATGTAAATATCGAGTTTTCAACCGCTGGTGACATTTGGAACGGATGATAAATCTATGTAGATTTCTCTGAAATCCTCTAATCTAAGGAGTCAATGCCACATTTTGTGTCCCAGTGATCTGAACATGTAAACGTAATGTTTTAAATTGGAATAAGAGTCTGGTGTAAACTGTACAATCAATTATGCACGCTGTAATGGCTATGTTTACATTGTATCTAGCTTATCTGATCTTGACCCGGACGTGATTCCTGTATCGTATGTCAGAAGGTGGCCAGTCATTTTGTTACTTATCGACAGGTGGCGTGACTTATTTAAATAACAATAACCATGGGTATGCTGTCACGTGCCAGTGGATATACAGCCTAGCACTGAGAGCGATCTCGTAGGTGTGCAGCATTTCGCCTGAATCAGCCGTACTTACAGGACGCACAGAGCTGGCTCTCTTGTGTTCAGTTTTACTGGAAAGAGTATTCATTGCTTATCAGCTGTCAACTTGGTTTATGTAACAGGAACATTGACAACATCAACCACTGTCCATTGACGTAAGTTTGCAGGTCATTGAGGCTACTGTGTAGTCACCTGTGTCTAGGCTATATAGACACCTGTGTTTAGGTTGTCTTGTACTAGAACTGATTGTCTAGTTAATATCTGGTTACTGACGACTCGCGTAAAAGAATGAGGTTCACCCTCTCCATTGGCAGAAGTTTCTGACATGAACCTGTGGATTTTACTTGCATATTTGTAGTGTCCTTGATTGGTTTCTCTGGTTACATCTTGCCTGTGCTTGGCAATGGTCTATTAACTTCTTCTTCAGATCATTCTTGCCTCCGTGATCCACTGTGATGTCTATCACACACACTTTGCAAAAGGCATGCTCGATACCACTTTTACATACCTACGGGTACTCCACCGTCCATTTATCTTGATACTTGCAGGTATATCTTTGTTTCTTCTTTGGTAGTTCCTTCCTCCTTTCTGCGATGATCAATTATTGCTTCTGCTGTTTTATCGTAACCTGCTTCTTGCGTTGCGTGCCTCAAAATGGCGCAGGTCAAGGTTCACCTTGCGAAATACCCGGATAGACATAGGTCAAATCACGCGCTGTGTAGATAGTTAGATACTAGATACTCAACACACGCAAAGCCTTCGTAACAGCACCATCTATCGGCAAGAATAAGCATGTTTTGATGTGCAAAGTTGCGGCAAATCTACGGGTTGGGATTTTGGGGGGAGATTTTTTATTAAATCGGGAGGAACTGCTTAAATAGAAAACCTGAACGGTAGATCGGTAGACATGTCTAAAATCGGGAGACTCCCGACCAGATCGGCAGACTTGACAGGTATGGTAACACACAGTACCTCCTGGGTGGTCAACCAGACAGGCAAACAGCCAGGCTTCAGGTCCACCCAGGGCTGGAATGACTAATGTTCAAACAACCACCAACGTGGTTAAATATTAGTGATGTGTCATCAGTATATACTTAGATAAATACATGTTTAGCAGGCATGCAGAAATGGTAAGATTTAGGTATGAATTACTATGGAATTAGATTTTATGCGGCGTGGCAGCACTATTGATGCAGTGTGCCGTCTGTTAGTAATATGGACGTTAACTATTATCAGTAACTCGCAGCCAATCAACATACTGCATGATTAACTCGTATACAGATGTTTGCAGTGCATATGAATCTAAATTATCAAGAAACCAGATGTTACAAGTTTACTGCGTTTCAAGTTCTGAACTGTTATGAATGAAAGTCCTTGAATGAATGAAAGTTTTATAAGGAATGAATTCCGCCTGCCTCCACACCTTCCTTATCATGGTATTTTAGTAATAAAATTTATATCGTGTATCAGTGGAATGGCCCCACCTCTCTGGCGATTATATAACAGTTATTAGTTACAATATTTATATTATTGTACCACATATTTTGTGGAACATTGTCTAATGTCCATATGTTATTGCATACCCACAATGTGAGCCTCTTGTCCTGCTATGTGTAGGTAGATGAGGCAATGTCTGAAGACCTATATTGGCCCACATTTGTTGTAAATATTGCATGTTTGTCACTGTTCAGATATCATAAATATATCCTGGCCATTTATTTTCTATCTGGTGTTGTGTTAATGTCTGGCATAAATAATACATCCAGCTTCTAATCAGGTTTATTGACAATATCACAGATGGGGGGCCGAGATGACTGTAACATCCTTTGATGTTCAATGGTGTCCCATTTTCTCACATTCTACACAGCAAACTTCATAAATCTGACATTATAGACTGAACTAATAATCTATGCATTTGTTATTTTTCAAGAAGTAATTTTATATTTTCATATGTTTAAAAAATCACAAGCATACAATACAATACAACACAACACAACACAAGACAACACAACACAACACAAGACAACACAACACAACACAACACAACACAACACAACACAACACAACACAACACAACACAACACAACACAACACAACACAACACAACACAACACAAACAACACAAACAACACAACACAACAAAACAACAAAACAACAAACAACAAACACAACACAGTAAACAAAACACAAACAACACAACAACAAACACACAACACAAACAACAAACACAACACAACACAATAACCTTTGTATTGTATTGTATTGTATTGTATTGTATTGTATTGTATTGTATTGTATTGTATTGTATTGTATTGTATTGTATTGTATTGTATTGTATTGTATTGTGTAGATTATTAGTTCAGTTTATTATGTCAGATTTATGTTGTTTTGTACCAGGAAGTCTGCTCTGTGGACTGTGGGAAAATGGGACACCTTTGAACATCAAAGGAGGTTACAGTCATCTGAGTTACAGCATATAGGGGTAGTTTGGATGTCAACAATCGTCTAATGGGGGGGGGGATAATTCACTACAATGGCCAGCATTTTAGTGCTTCAGTGAATAAGACATGATAGCCAGACGCATGGATGCACGAATGCACAGACAGATTTATTTTTTACCATAAATAAATTCATATAATTAACATAAATGTAAATATCCAGTTTTCAACCGCTGGTGACATTTGGAACGGATGATAAATCTATGTAGATTTCTCTGAAATCCTCTAATCTAAGGAGTCGATGCCACATTTTGTGTCCCAGTGATCTGAACATGTAAACGTAATGTTTTCAATTGGAATAAGAGTCTGGTGTAAACTGTACAATCAATTATGCACGCTGTAATGGCTATGTTTACATTGTATCTAGCTTATCTGATCTTGACCCGGACGTGATTCCTGTATCGTATGTCAGAAGGTGGCCAGTCATTTTGTTACTTATCGACAGGTGGCGTGACTTATTTAAATAACAATAACCATGGGTATGCTGTCACGTGCCAGTGGATATACAGCCTAGCACTGAGAGCGATCTCGTAGGTGTGCAGCATTTCGCCTGAATCAGCCGTACTTACAGGACGCACAGAGCTGGCTCTCTTGTGTTCCGTTTTACTGGAAAGAGTATTCATTGCTTATCAGCTGTCAACTTGGTTTATGTAACAGGAACATTGACAACATCAACCACTGTCCATTGACGTAAGTTTGCAGGTCATTGAGGCTACTGTGTAGTCACCTGTGTCTAGGCTATATAGACACCTGTGTCTAGGTTGTGTTGTACTAGAACTGATTGTCTAGTTAATATCTGGTTACTGACGACTCGCGTAAAAGAATGAGGTTCACCCTCTCCATTGGCAGAAGTTTCTGACATGAACCTGTGGATTTTACTTGCATATTTGTAGTGTCCTTGATTGGTTTCTCTGGTTACATCTTGCCTGTGCTTGGCAATGGTCTATTAACTTCTTCTTCAGATCATTCTTGCCTCCGTGATCCACTGTGATGTCTATCACACACACTTTGCAAAAGGCATGCTCGATACCACTTTTACATACCTACGGGTACTCCACCGTCCATTTATCTTGATACTTGCAGGTATATCTTTGTTTCTTCTTTGGTAGTTCCTTCCTCCTTTCTGCGATGATCAATTATTGCTTCTGCTGTTTTATCGTAACCTGCTTCTTGCGTTGCGTGCCTCAAAATGGCGCAGGTCAAGGTTCACCTTGCGAAATACCCGGATAGACATAGGTCAAATCACGCGCTGTGTAGATAGTTAGATACTAGATACTCAACACACGCAAAGCCTTCGTAACAGCACCATCTATCGGCAAGAATAAGCATGTTTTGATGTGCAAAGTTGCGGCAAATCTACGGGTTGGGATTTTGGGGGGAGATTTTTTATTAAATCGGGAGGAACTGCTTAAATAGAAAACCTGAACGGTAGATCGGTAGACATGTCTAAAATCGGGAGACTCCCGACCAGATCGGCAGACTTGACAGGTATGGTAACACACAGTACCTCCTGGGTGGTCAACCAGACAGGCAAAGAGCCAGGCTTCAGGTCCACCCAGGGCTGGAATGACTAATGTTCAAACAACCACCAACGTGGTTAAATATTAGTGATGTGTCATCAGTATATACTTAGATAAATACATGTTTAGCAGGCATGCAGAAATGGTAAGATTTAGGTATGAATTACTATGGAATTAGATTTTATGCGGCGTGGCAGCACTATTGATGCAGTGTGCCGTCTGTTAGTAATATGGACGTTAACTATTATCAGTAACTCGCAGCCAATCAACATACTGCATGATTAACTCGTATACAGATGTTTGCAGTGCATATGAATCTAAATTATCAAGAAACCAGATGTTACAAGTTTACTGCGTTTCAAGTTCTGAACTGTTATGAATGAAAGTCCTTGAATGAATGAAAGTTTTATAAGGAATGAATTCCGCCTGCCTCCACACCTTCCTTATCATGGTATTTTAGTAATAAAATTTATATCGTGTATCAGTGGAATGGCCCCACCTCTCTGGCGATTATATAACAGTTATTAGTTACAATATTTATATTATTGTACCACATATTTTGTGGAACATTGTCTAATGTCCATATGTTATTGCATACCCACAATGTGAGCCTCTTGTCCTGCTATGTGTAGGTAGATGAGGCAATGTCTGAAGACCTATATTGGCCCACATTTGTTGTAAATATTGCATGTTTGTCACTGTTCAGATATCATAAATATATCCTGGCCATTTATTTTCTATCTGGTGTTGTGTTAATGTCTGGCATAAATAATACATCCAGCTTCTAATCAGGTTTATTGACAATATCACAGATGGGGGGCCGAGATGACTGTAACATCCTTTGATGTTCAATGGTGTCCCATTTTCTCACATTCTACACAGCAAACTTCATAAATCTGACATTATAGACTGAACTAATAATCTATGCATTTGTTATTTTTCAAGAAGTAATTTTATATTTTCATATGTTTAAAAAATCACAAGCATACAATACAATACAACACAACACAAGACAACACAAGACAACACAACACAACACAAGACAACACAAGACAACACAACACAACACAACACAACACAACACAACACAACACAACACAACACAACAAAACACAACACAACACAACACAACACAACACAACACAACACAACACAACACAACACAACACAACACAACACAACAAAACACAACACAACACAACACAACACAACACAACACAACACAACAAAACAAAACACAACACAACACAACACAACACAACACAACACAACACAACACAACACAACACAACACAACACAATAACCTTTGTATTGTATTGTATTGTATTGTATTGTATTGTATTGTATTGTATTGTATTGTATTGTATTGTATTGTATTGTATTGTATTGTATTGTATTGTATTGTATTGTGTAGATTATTAGTTCAGTTTATTATGTCAGATTTATGTTGTTTTGTACCACGAAGTCTGCTCTGTGGACTGTGGGAAAATGGGACACCTTTGAACATCAAAGGAGGTTACAGTCATCTGAGTTACAGCATATAGGGGTAGTTTGGATGTCAACAATCATCTAATGGGGGGGGGGATAATTCACTACAATGGCCAGCATTTTAGTGCTTCAGTGAATAAGACATGATAGCCAGACGCATGGATGCACGAATGCACAGACAGATTTATTTTTTACCATAAATAAATTCATATAATTAACATAAATGTAAATATCCAGTTTTCAACCGCTGGTGACATTTGGAACGGATGATAAATCTATGTAGATTTCTCTGAAATCCTCTAATCTAAGGAGTCGATGCCACATTTTGTGTCCCAGTGATCTGAACATGTAAACGTAATGTTTTCAATTGGAATAAGAGTCTGGTGTAAACTGTACAATCAATTATGCACGCTGTAATGGCTATGTTTACATTGTATCTAGCTTATCTGATCTTGACCCGGACGTGATTCCTGTATCGTATGTCAGAAGGTGGCCAGTCATTTTGTTACTTATCGACAGGTGGCGTGACTTATTTAAATAACAATAACCATGGGTATGCTGTCACGTGCCAGTGGATATACAGCCTAGCACTGAGAGCGATCTCGTAGGTGTGCAGCATTTCGCCTGAATCAGCCGTACTTACAGGACGCACAGAGCTGGCTCTCTTGTGTTCCGTTTTACTGGAAAGAGTATTCATTGCTTATCAGCTGTCAACTTGGTTTATGTAACAGGAACATTGACAACATCAACCACTGTCCATTGACGTAAGTTTGCAGGTCATTGAGGCTACTGTGTAGTCACCTGTGTCTAGGCTATATAGACACCTGTGTCTAGGTTGTGTTGTACTAGAACTGATTGTCTAGTTAATATCTGGTTACTGACGACTCGCGTAAAAGAATGAGGTTCACCCTCTCCATTGGCAGAAGTTTCTGACATGAACCTGTGGATTTTACTTGCATATTTGTAGTGTCCTTGATTGGTTTCTCTGGTTACATCTTGCCTGTGCTTGGCAATGGTCTATTAACCATTTCTGTACGACAGGCCGCCATTGCAGCCACAGGGTGTGTGACATTTGATTAATATTGCAGCATTGATGATGTCTGCTATTCAGAGCATTTCTATGCACAATTATCTGCCATGTAGAGGCATGTTATGTGTTGCCTTTAAGGCTGCTGTCTTAGCATTGCAATAGTGCTAATCATGGATTATTGTCCTGTTGAATTGTTTGTTGAATCATTATGAGGGCTGTATCACTGGAATGGTTAAGAGATTACTGTATATAATAAATTATTTGGGTTACAATGTAACGGTTTAATTCTTGTGAGGTCTTATTCAACTACAGATGTAGTCAGCCTTTTTTGAGATCATTATCACCTCACTGTCCTTTCTATATAGGCACTGGACACCAGCAGTTTGCTTGTAGACAAGACCGAAGTTAATGTGATATCAGATCACAGTCCCAAAGTTTAGAACCAGGTATTCACACCAAATATCATGACTGCATGGTGTGAAGTTAGACTAAGAAAGCCCTGTCATGCCAGGCGGATGTGCTAACTACTACACTGTTGTGCTTCTTTTTCTGCCCAGCGAGAGGATGGAGGAAGGGGACTGCTTTGCGGCGTCAAGCAGCATTCTGCCAAGTTCACCAGCTCCAGGGAAAAGAGAAGGTAGAGTTCACTTGTTATATACTCCTGGCCCTGCCCTTAAGGCCAGTATACATTTGGTACTTAAGAAAGTTTGAGCATCGATTTGAGTAATAAACAATTTGTTTTCATATATTATATATCGTACAGTCGCGCCTCGTTATAACATGGTAGTTGGAGTCCACGAAATGGAACCGCGTTATAAACGAGGCGCGTTATAGATTATATTCCGCCAAGGATGCCACCATCCGCAAAACGCCACAACAGCAACCGAAGTCAGTGTGCTGGTTGCGCGGTCTATGCGTGATTTCTAAAACTAATTGACATTGACAAGCAACATAAATGTATATTAAAATAATATACACTGTCGAATGTTGAACTGGTTAAAGTTTTGTTGAAATAAATTCAGAGCCAATGCACCTCATCTGGCAATGCGAACTGAGGCAAAGCGATAACACAGTATTGCTGTCGTGGTCTAAAATAACCTTGAACTCAGTAGCCGAAACGCACAAATGAATTGACATGTTGCCGAAGTCGGTCAAATATTAATACCTATACTAGTTGCGCTCATTATTGGCTTGATTTCATCTTTCAATCAATCCCAAAATATAAATTTAGATCGCACATTTACCGTGCCGATTTATAATGCAATTCACCGTGGTTCAAAGCTACTGCGGTTCATACGCAGTTGACGAATTTGAATATTTGCGCACAAGTAAATGTTTTTTCGTAGACGTAGTGAAGAAAACATAACTGTTAGCCTGCCATTTCAGTATCATAATTATTGTTCGTCACTGCCCGATTCGTAAGCAATTTAATTGCCATTTACAAGCCGGCGAAGGCGCCCGTTCGCGGAAGCCACAGCGAACTGGCAGGAGACTAACGCGATTGATATCGGTGCAAACAAACAATGCTTTGCATCAAATTTACTGTGCCTAAAGTTAATTAAATGCAATCAAAGGAATTGGTCACATTTTAAACAAACACTTAAGAAATCACCACAAACCAAGCGCTAGTTAGACAATAGATCGGTTTGAAAAACGATCAGATTGGTGCCACGAAGCCGACGGCAGATGGCAGAGCAGAAGCCAGGGGCACAACAAACAACGAACTCGGCAACGCAGTTGTACTTCTGTGTTAAATTTCTTAATATCATTAAATTGTTTCTAGAAACATCTGTACAAAACAAACATGAGGACTTCTTAAAAATAAGTGACAGTTAATTACAGCGTTATTGTTAGCTGTAGCACCTATTTTCCCCCTGGCGGCAGTAATTCGGGGTCCACGACCGGCAGCGTTATATCCAATTCGCGTTATAATGAGGCGCGTTATAGCAGGTACGACTTATATATATATATATATATATATATATATATATATATATATATATATATAAAATATATATATATATATATATATATATATATATATATATATATATATATAAACATATATATAAATAATATGAATATATACATATGTGGGTGTATATATATTTATATATATATATATATATTATATTTTCAGCCATTGATGTGGATACACTGGTGAAATCTGACGATCACCCAGTCGACACGTTGAGAAAACTCATCTCTGCATTATTCCTGCTGTTGTATTACCCAAATGACAGGAAGAAAGGTAAGAAATTGCAGCTTGAACTGATCACTGTATCATCATCTGTCATGTATCAGCAGCCATTTCATCTTAATGTCTCATATTGTCTGTAACAGCATGTTGAGACAAAGAATGGTTTTATTGTATTTCCAATACTTTTTGTGCACCCCCTTATAGATATGAATAGTGTATCTGCAGCGATCAATCTCTGTAGGCCATAATAAACAGCCACACTAACTGACCCATCAAGTGATTTTGGTTTTCCTCCAACTTCTTCATTGTGAATGGTAATATTCGTCTGTCTGCAATCCAATTGCTACAGAGTGCAGTTGTATGCTGTGACAGAAATGCAGCAAGCAACGTCATTTCTAGCTGTTTGGACACCGTGGACCTCAATAAACTTCATCTTGCCACAGTAAACTGAATCAAATGCTTTCAGAAGTCACATTAAATTTAATTACATCTTGCTAAACACTGAAACTACCCTACTTCACTCCTACTGTGGGACTATGTACCCCTCGAGTCTTTTGGTGTAGATTTTAACAAACAGAGTTTGAATGGCATTACTG
>JAODUO010000019.1:317500-357500 GCA_025642075.2 Ridgeia piscesae | reverse complement strand
ATTACGAATTTAGCCGAATCCTGAAGCACAAGTTGTGTTTGTGTCCTACAGAGACAATGAATGTTTTCCACAGGTGAATACGACCCTGGAGAGGAACCCAGACTACAAAAAGGCAAAAAACCTCCAAAGGACGTACTCAAGAAAATGTACAAGTTTCTACAAAACAAATATTTGACCCAGAGTCATGTGAGGAAAACAAGACCAGACGTAAGATACAAGACGTTGTACTAGTCACAGTAGTGCTCTTGTTTTCTGTGTCTTCAAGTACCTGGTAATACTGGCTGAGTTACCTGGCAGTAAGGATAGGACGAATATTCGATTCATATTCGAAATTTCAAATATTCAAACGTTTTGTCGCTATTTGATTCGATTAAAAATTCGAAAAAATTCACAGCTATACAAGTGAATATCGCTCGAATATTTTCCTTCATGTCCTCCACCTTAAAATCGGTCCCTGGCGATCTTTCCCTTTCTGACTTAACTATGAAAAAACTACAACCGCCAAACTACTCCTCACATATCTTATATGTATATACCCACTAGGTTACAAAATAAAATAACTAACGAATAAACTGCACAAAACAAACTCGCGTAAAACTCGCCGGTCCCAGCAAGACATCTTGACACCCACCATTCAGCATTCTGATCGAATTTGGAGCCACTGAATAATCTTATTCGATTCGATATTCGATTCATATTCGAAATTTCGACAATATTCGATTCGATATTCGATTCGAATGAAATTCCAGATTCACCTCATCTGTACCTGGCAGTGCACTGTGCATGGAGAAAAATACGTGGAATTTGAAAAACAAAGCAGCCATTCTCATGGATGTGCATGTCACACAACTCAAACTCATCATTTGTCATTGTTTCTGTCATCGTCAGTGTTTTCAGGAATGATATCTGTGTCAACATGTCACATCTTTTGTTTTATCTGTCGGCCAGCCCTTTCAACTGATTGCTTTTTCAGCTGGTTCAAGTTCTCTTCTTGCATATGTTGTTGACACTGTCATCTCTATTGCTGTCTTTGTTATAGTTTCTGTTGTCAGCTGTGTCATCATTGACATTGTCATTGTTGTTGTGTTTATTATAGTGACGTTTCTGTTGTCAGCTGTGTCATCAATGTCATTGTTGTGTTTATTATAGTGACGTCTCTGTTGTCAGCTGTGTCATCAATGTCGTTGTTATGTTTATTATAGTGACGTCTCTGTTGTCAGCTCTGTCATCACTGTCATTGTGTTTGTTACAGTCTCTGTTGTCAGCTCTGTCATCACTGTCATTGTGTTTGTTATAGTCTCTGTTGTCAGCTCTGTCATCACTGTCATTGTGTTTGTTACAGTCTCTGTTGTCAGCTCTGTCATCACTGTCAGGTTTGTTAAGTCTCTGTTGTCAGCTCTGTCATCACTGTCATTGTGTTTGTTACAGTCTCTGTTGTCAGCTCTGTCATCACTGTCATTGTTTTGTTATAGTCTCTGTTGTCAGCTCTTCATCACTGTCATTGTTTTGTTAAGTCTCTGTTGTCAGCTCTTCATCATGTCATTGTGTTTGTTATAGTCTCTGTTGTCAGCTCTGTCATCACTGTCATTGTGTTTGTTAAGTCTCTGTTGTCAGCTCTTCATCACTGTCATTGTTTTGTTAAGTCTCTGTTGTCAGCTCTGTCATCACTGTCATTGTGTTTGTTAAGTCTCTGTTGTCAGCTCTGTCATCACTGTCATTGTGTTTGTTAAGTCTCTGTTGTCAGCTCTTCATCACTGTCATTGTTTTGTTAAGTCTCTGTTGTCAGCTCTTCATCATGTCATTGTGTTTTTTTTAAGTCTCTGTTGTCAGCTCTTCATCATGTCATTGTGTTTGTTATAGTCTCTGTTGTCAGCTCTGTCATCATGTCATTGTGTTTGTTTAGTCTCGTTGTCAGCTCTTCTCATGCATTGTGTTTTTTTTAAGTCTCTGTTGTCAGCTCTTCTCATGTCATTGTGTTTGTTAAGTCTCTGTTGTCAGCTCTTCATCATGTCATTGTGTTTGTTAAGTCTCTGTTGTCAGCTCTTCATCATGTCATTGTGTTTGTTAAGTCTCTGTTGTCAGCTCTTCATCATGTCATTGTTTTGTTAAGTCTCTGTTGTCACTCTTCATCATGTCATTGTTTTGTTAAGTCTCTGTTGTCAGCTCTTCATCATGCATTGTTTTGTTAAGTCTCGGTTGTCAGCTCTTCATCATGTCATTGTGTTTGTTAAGTCTCTGTTGTCAGCTCTTCATCATGCCATTGTTTTTTTTAAGTCTCTGTTGTCAGCTCTTCATCATGCATTGTGTTTGTTAAGTCTCTGTTGTCAGCTCTTCATCATGCATTGTGTTTGTTAAGTCTCTGTTGTCAGCTCTTCATCATGTCATTGTGTTTGTTAAGTCTCTGTTGTCAGCTCTTCATCATGCATTGTTTTGTTAAGTCTCTGTTGTCAGCTCTTCATCATGCATTGTTTTGTTACAGTCTCTGTTGTCAGCTCTTCATCATGCATTGTGTTTGTTAAGTCTCTGTTGTCAGCTCTTCATCATGCCATTGTGTTTGTTAAGTCTCTGTTGTCAGCTCTTCATCATGCCATTGTGTTTGTTAAGTCTCTGTTGTCAGCTCTGTCATCATGCCATTGTGTTTTTTTTAAGTCTCTGTTGTCAGCTCTTCATCATGTCATTGTGTTTGTTATAGTCTCTGTTGTCAGCTCTTCATCATGCATTGTGTTTGTTACAGTCTCTGTTGTCAGCTCTTCATCATGTCATTGTTTTGTTAAGTCTCTGTTGTCAGCTCTGTCATCATGCATTGTGTTTGTTACAGTCTCTGTTGTCACTCTTCATCATGTCATTGTGTTTGTTAAGTCTCTGTTGTCAGCTCTTCATCATGTCATTGTTTTGTTAAGTCTCTGTTGTCAGCTCTTCATCATGTCATTGTGTTTGTTAAGTCTCTGTTGTCAGCTCTTCATCATGCATTGTGTTTGTTAAGTCTCTGTTGTCAGCTCTTCATCATGTCATTGTGTTTGTTAAGTCTCTGTTGTCAGCTCTGTCATCATGCATTGTGTTTGTTAAGTCTCTGTTGTCAGCTCTTCATCATGTCATTGTGTTTTTTTTAAGTCTCTGTTGTCAGCTCTTCATCATGTCATTGTGTTTGTTAAGTCTCTGTTGTCAGCTCTTCATCATGTCATTGTGTTTGTTAAGTCTCTGTTGTCAGCTCTTCATCATGCATTGTTTTGTTAAGTCTCTGTTGTCAGCTCTTCATCATGCATTGTGTTTTTTTTAAGTCTCTGTTGTCAGCTCTTCATCATGCATTGTTTTGTTAAGTCTCTGTTGTCAGCTCTTCATCATGTCATTGTGTTTGTTAAGTCTCTGTTGTCAGCTCTTCATCATGCATTGTTTTGTTAAGTCTCTGTTGTCAGCTCTTCATCATGCATTGTGTTTGTTATAGTTTTGTTGTCAGCTCTTCATCATGCATTGTGTTTGTTTAGTCTCTGTTGTCAGCTTTCATCATGCATTGTTTTGTTTAGTCTCGTTGTCAGCTCTTCATCATGTCATTGTGTTTGTTATAGTCTCTGTTGTCAGCTCTTCATCATGCATTGTTTTTTTTTAAGTCTCTGTTGTCAGCTCTTCATCATGTCATTGTGTTTGTTAAGTCTCTGTTGTCAGCTCTATCATCATTCATTGTATTTGTTTATCCGTTCACCCTTTTCATCTGTCGGGGTTTTTAGCTCTTTTGCAGGAAATCACTGTCATTGTTTTGTTAACTTTTCAGCCTTCTCATGATTGTGCTTGTAAGCTTTTTGTCATTTTCATCATGTCATTGTTTTTTAGTCTCGTCAGTGTTTTCAGTGATAGTCTCTGTTGTCAGCTGTCATCATGTCATTGTGTTTGTTATAGTCTCGTTGTCAGCTCTGTCATCACTGCATTGTGTTTGTTAAGTCTCGTTGTCAGCTCTTCATCATGTCATTGTGTTTGTTGTAGTCTCTGTTGTCAGCTCTTCATCATGTCATTGTGTTTGTTATAGTCTCTGTTGTCAGCTCTGTCATCATTGCATTGTATTTGTTTAGTCTCTGTTGTCAGCTCTTCATCATGTCATTGTAGTTTGTTAAGTCTCTGTTGTCAGCTCTGTCATCATGTCATTGTGTTTGTTATAGTACGTCTCTGTTGTCAGCTCTGTCATCATGTCATTGTGTTTGTTATAGTCTCTGTTGTCAGCTCTGTCATCACTGTCATTGTGTTTGTTATAGTCTCTGTTGTCAGCTCTGTCATCACTGTCATTGTGTTTGTTATAGTCTCTGTTGTCAGCTCTGTCATCACTGTCATTGTGTTTGTTATAGTCTCTGTTGTCAGCTCTGTCATCACTGTCATTGTGTTTGTTACAGTCTCTGTTGTCAGCTCTGTCATCACTGTCATTGTGTTTGTTATAGTCTCTGTTGTCAGCTCTGTCATCACTGTCATTGTGTTTGTTATAGTCTCTGTTGTCAGCTCTGTCATCACTGTCATTGTGTTTGTTATAGTCTCTGTTGTCAGCTCTATCATCACTGTCATTGTTTTTGTTATAGTCTCTGTTGTCAGCTCTGTCATCACTGTCATTGTGTTTGTTATAGTCTCTGTTGTCAGCTCTGTCATCACTGTCATTGTGTTTGTTATAGTCTCTGTTGTCAGCTCTGTCATCACTGTCATTGTGTTTGTTATAGTCTCTGTTGTCAGCTCTGTCATCACTGTCATTGTGTTTGTTATAGTCTCTGTTGTCAGCTCTGTCATCACTGTCATTGTGTTTGTTATAGTCTCTGTTGTCAGCTCTGTCATCACTGTCATTGTGTTTGTTATAGTCTCTGTTGTCAGCTCTGTCATCACTGTCATTGTGTTTGTTATAGTCTCTGTTGTCAGCTCTGTCATCACTGTCATTGTGTTTGTTATAGTCTCTGTTGTCAGCTCTATCATCACTGTCATTGTGTTTTGTTATAGTCTCTGTTGTCAGCTCTGTCATCATTGTCATTGTTGTTGTGTTTGTTATAGTCTCTGTTGTCAACTCTGTCATCATTGTCATTGTGTTTTGTTATAGTCTCTGTTGTCAGCTCTGTCATCACTGTCATTGTTGTTGTCTTTGTTACAGTCTCTGTTGTCAACTCTGTCATCATGTCATGTTGTGTTTGTTATAGTCTCTGTTGTCAGCTCTGTCATCATTGTCATTGCTGTTGTGTTTGTTATAGTCTCTGTTGTCAGCTCTGTCATCATTGTCATTGTTGTGTTTGTTATAGTCTCTGTTGTCAGCTCTGTCATCATTGTCATTGTTGTTGTGTTTGTTATAGTCTCTGTTGTCAGCTCTGTCATCATTGTCATTGTTGTTGTGTTTGTTATAGTCTCTGTTGTCAGCTCTGTCATCATTGTCATTGCTGTTGTGTTTGTTATAGTCTCTGTTGTCAGCTCTGTCATCATTGTCATTGTGTTTTTGTTATAGTCTCTGTTGTCAGCTCTGTCATCATTGTCATTGTTGTTGTGTTTGTTATAGTCTCTGTTGTCAGCTCTGTCATCATTGTCATTGTTGTTGTTAAGTCTCTGTTGTCAGCTCTATCATCATTGTCATTGTTGTCTTTGTTACAGTCTCTGTTGTCAGCTCTATCATCATTGTCATTGCTGTTGTGTTTGTTATAGTCTCTGTTGTCAGCTCTATCATCATTGTCATTGTTGTCTTTGTTACAGTCTCTGTTGTCAGCTCTGTCATCATGCATTGCTGTTGTCTCGTTGTCAGCTCTGTCATCATGTCATTGTGTTTGTTATAGTCTCTGTTGTCAGCTCTGTCATCATTGTCATTGTGTTGTGTTTGTTACAGTCTCTGTTGTCAGCTCTATCATCATTGCCATTGTTGTCTTTGTTACAGTCTCTGTTGTCAGCTCTATCATCATTGCCATTGCTGTTGTGTTTGTTATAGTCTCTGTTGTCAGCTCTGTCATCATTGTCATTGTGTTGTGTTTGTTACAGTCTCTGTTGTCAGCTCTGTCATCATTGTCATTGTTGTTGTGTTTGTTACAGTCTCTGTTGTCAGCTCTGTCATCATTGTCATTGTGTTTGTTACAGTCTCTGTTGTCAGCTCTGTCATCATTGTCATTGTGTTTGTTATAGTCTCTGTTGTCAGCTCTGTCATCACTGTCATTGTGTTTGTTATAAGTCTCTGTTGTCAGCTCTGTCATCACTGTCATTGTGTTTGTTATAGTCTCTGTTGTCAGCTCTGTCATCATGTCATTGTTTTGTTATAGTCTCTGTTGTCAGCTCTGTCATCACTGTCATTGTGTTTGTTATCAGTCTCTGTTGTCAGCTCTGTCATGTTGTGTTTGTTATAGTCTCTGTTGTCAGCTCTGTCATCACTGTCATTGTGTTTGTTACAGTCTCTGTTGTCAGCTCTGTCATCACTGTCATTGTGTTTGTTACAGTCTCTGTTGTCAGCTCTGTCATCACTGTCATTGTGTTTGTTACAGTCTCTGTTGTCAGCTCTGTCATCACTGTCATTGTGTTTGTTACAGTCTCTGTTGTCAGCTCTGTCATCACTGTCATTGTGTTTGTTACAGTCTCTGTTGTCAGCTCTGTCATCACTGTCATTGTGTTTGTTACAGTCTCTGTTGTCAGCTCTGTCATCACTGTCATTGTGTTTGTTATAGTCTCTGTTGTCAGCTCTGTCATCACTGTCATTGTGTTTGTTACAGTCTCTGTTGTCAGCTCTGTCATCACTGTCATTGTGTTTGTTATAGTCTCTGTTGTCAGCTCTGTCATCACTGTCATTGTGTTTGTTATAGTCTCTGTTGTCAGCTCTTCATCACTGTCATTGTGTTTGTTATAGTCTCTGTTGTCAGCTCTGTCATCACTGTCATTGTGTTTGTTACAGTCTCTGTTGTCAGCTCTATCATCACTGTCATTGTGTTTGTTAAGTCTCTGTTGTCAGCTCTGTCATCACTGTCATTGTGTTTGTTAAGTCTCTGTTGTCAGCTCTGTCATCACTGTCATTGTGTTTGTTACAGTCTCTGTTGTCAGCTCTGTCATCACTGTCATTGTGTTTGTTACAGTCTCTGTTGTCAGCTCTGTCATCACTGTCATTGTGTTTGTTACAGTCTCTGTTGTCAGCTCTGTCATCACTGTCATTGTGTTTGTTATAGTCTCTGTTGTCAGCTCTGTCATCATGTCATTGTGTTTTTTTATAGTCTCTGTTGTCAGCTCTGTCATCACTGTCATTGTGTTTGTTACAGTCTCTGTTGTCAGCTCTGTCATCATGTCATTGTGTTTGTTATAGTCTCTGTTGTCAGCTTCATCACTGTCATTGTGTTTGTTATAGTCTCGTTGTCAGCTCTGTCATCACTGTCATTGTGTTTGTTATAGTCTCTGTTGTCAGCTCTGTCATCACTGTCATTGTTTTGTTATAGTCTCGTTGTCAGCTCTGTCATCATGTCATTGTGTTTGTTACAGTCTCTGTTGTCAGCTCTATCATCACTGTCATTGTGTTTGTTATAGTCTCTGTTGTCAGCTCTGTCATCACTGTCATTGTGTTTGTTTTACAGTCTCTGTTGTCAGCTCTGTCATCACTGTCATTGTGTTTGTTTTACAGTCTCTGTTGTCAGCTCTGTCATCACTGTCATTGTGTTTGTTATAGTCTCTGTTGTCAGCTCTGTCATCATGTCATTGTGTTTTGTTACAGTCTCTGTTGTCAGCTCTATCATCACTGTCATTGTGTTTGTTATAGTCTCTGTTGTCAGCTCTGTCATCATGCATTGTGTTTGTTGTTATAGTCTCTGTTGTCAGCTCTATCATCACTGTCATTGTGTTTGTTATAGTCTCTGTTGTCAGCTCTGTCATCACTGTCATTGTGTTTGTTATAGTCTCTGTTGTCAGCTCTGTCATCACTGTCATTGTTTTGTTATAGTCTCTGTTGTCAGCTCTGTCATCACTGTCATTGTGTTTGTTATAGTCTCTGTTGTCAGCTCTGTCATCACTGTCATTGTGTTTGTTACAGTCTCTGTTGTCAGCTCTATCATCACTGTCATTGTGTTTGTTATAGTCTCTGTTGTCAGCTCTGTCATCACTGTCATTGTGTTTGTTATAGTCTCTGTTGTCAGCTCTATCATCACTGTCATTGTTTTGTTAAGTCTCTGTTGTCAGCTCTATCATCACTGTCATTGTTTTGTTATAGTCTCTGTTGTCACTCTGTCATCACTGTCATTGTGTTTGTTATAGTCTCTGTTGTCAGCTCTGTCATCACTGTCATTGTGTTGTGTTTGTTATAGTCTCTGTTGTCAGCTCTGTCATCACTGTCATTGTGTTTGTTATAGTCTCTGTTGTCAGCTCTATCATCACTGTCATTGTTTTGTTATAGTCTCTGTTGTCAGCTCTGTCATCACTGTCATTGTGTTTGTTATAGTCTCTGTTGTCAGCTCTGTCATCACTGTCATTGTGTTTGTTTTACAGTCTCTGTTGTCAGCTCTATCATCACTGTCATTGTGTTTGTTATAGTCTCTGTTGTCAGCTCTGTCATCACTGTCATTGTGTTTGTTATAGTCTCTGTTGTCAGCTCTATCATCACTGTCATTGTTGTTTGTTATAGTCTCTGTTGTCAGCTCTGTCATCATTGTCATTGTGTTGTGTTTGTTATAGTCTCTGTTGTCAGCTCTATCATCATTGTCATTGTTGTTGTGTTTGTTATAGTCTCTGTTGTCAGCTCTATCATCATTGTCATTGTGTTGTGTTTGTTATAGTCTCTGTTGTCAGCTCTGTCATCATTGTCATTGTGTTGTGTTTGTTATAGTCTCTGTTGTCAGCTCTATCATCATTGTCATTGTTGTTGTGTTTGTTATAGTCTCTGTTGTCAGCTCTATCATCATTGTCATTGCTGTTGTGTTTGTTATAGTCTCTGTTGTCAGCTCTGTCATCATTGTCATTGTTGTTGTGTTTGTTATAGTCTCTGTTGTCAGCTCTGTCATCATTGTCATTGTTGTTGTGTTTGTTATAGTCTCTGTTGTCAGCTCTGTCATCATTGTCATTGCTGTTGTGTTTGTTATAGTCTCTGTTGTCAGCTCTGTCATCATTGTCATTGTGTTGTCTTTGTTATAGTCTCTGTTGTCAGCTCTGTCATCATTGTCATTGTTGTTGTCTTTGTTATAGTCTCTGTTGTCAGCTCTGTCATCATTGTCATTGTTGTTGTCTTTGTTATAGTCTCTGTTGTCAACTCTGTCATCATTGTCATTGTTGTTGTCTTTGTTATAGTCTCTGTTGTCAACTCTGTCATCATTGTCATTGTTGTTGTCTTTGTTATAGTCTCTGTTGTCAACTCTGTCATCATTGTCATTGTTGTTGTCTTTGTTATAGTCTCTGTTGTCAGCTCTGTCATCATTGTCATTGTTGTTGTCTTTGTTATAGTCTCTGTTGTCAACTCTGTCATCATTGTCATTGTTGTTGTCTTTGTTATAGTCTCTGTTGTCAACTCTGTCATCATTGTCATTGTTGTTGTCTTTGTTATAGTCTCTGTTGTCAACTTTGTCATTGCTGTTGTCTTTGTTATAGTCTCTGTTGTCAACTCTGTCATCATTGTCATTGTTGTTGTCTTTGTTATAGTCTCTGTTGTCAACTTTGTCATTGTTGTTGTCTTTGTTATAGTCTCTGTTGTCAACTCTGTCATCATTGTCATTGTTGTTGTCTTTGTTATAGTCTCTGTTGTCAACTATGTCATCATTGTTGTTGTAGCTCAGTCATTGTGATGTGTGGGAATGTATTTGCAGATGATTGAGAACTCAGTACATGTGCACAAGTTCATCGAACGTCTGAACAAGACAGATGGATTGTTTGAAACGGTCAACGGCCTTGACCCCAACACCCTGGAGCATCTTAAGAATATTAGACTCGGTATGTGGCTTACAAAACTTCATGGCGCAATGGAAACATGTTACAAAACACACGTAGAGTTGATGTAGTGTCATAAATTCACAACATTAAAAAGGCTTGCACTTAGCTTTGGTTCAAATGACCCCGTCAATGTGTAGTTAGGCGTTACGGTTTGTATCACCCTCGGCAGGTGTTACTGTCAACACAAGTTTCATTTACCAACTGACACCTGTAGCAATTTATTGTTACCGTGTAGTTATTATTTTTTTGGATTTTTCTATTTTATTCTATTAATAAGGTTACATAACATGTGTATGCAAAATGGTACTTTATAGAAGATCACTAATAATTGGTGTCCGATTGCATAGGACCAAAAGAATTGTTGAATTCTTTGGGCCAAAGATCTAATGGACTTATGGCATCACTCTGCACCCACTGTCTGGTATTTTTCCAGTACAACATATCTCAGAAACCATACAGGATCTGTTTATGTCTTCTAATTTTCTATAGACATTATCTTAGGATAATGACACTATGCACAGGAAATCTAAATGTGATTGAATATTTCTAAAAGCTCTATAATTAGGCCTTCGAGGGCCAGAATGGGTAATTTGTCACAGGTTGCCCATTTTGTCAAACTGTTTAATAACTTTTCCTCTAATTTTACACATATATATCTTAGGGGTGTGTTACTGTATGCAAGAAATTTGTCTGATTTAATTTTTCTGTAGGCACCTCAGGATCTCCATAACAAGCTAAAAGTTCACATTTTACCTGTTTCTGCCTGGACTCTGCAGCTAAGCAGAGTGCAACAGAACCTTGTGCTGTGATCTGTGTATTCACTAGTACCACCTGTCACCTGTCACCCCACCCTGGAGCCTGTGTACCGTCCTTCACTGTTATATTGATGACATGAATAATCTGGCAAAAGTTCGTATAACAACTCACAAGACCAATTTTAAACTGGAACATTGCCTGCAGGTTTTAAGCTGTATCTTCAAATCTAATACAGCTGTACCCAGGTATTTGTTTAATGCAACTTGTGTTTATTTAAATTTTCATTTAACTGTGTTTAAAATGGTATGACTGTGGTGTCTACTGATTAAAGATATATTGTCACATGGTGACAAACATAGAACATTAATATTCTGGACAACTACAGAGTGAAATATCATTGACTATTTGTGCCAATTGCATTCTGATTACAGGGGTCATCTAATTTCTGTGTTGCTTTGCTTTTACAGTTGGTTTTTTTTCTCTGCTTGTTCCCTTGTAAGTGTTTATTGGATACAACCATGTGACATTCGTAAGACTAGAGAAGATTATTCAAGGTATACTGCCCACCTAACTGCATTTAATAAACGTAAAATTTGTGATTAACATTTTGAGTAAACAAAACTGTCAGATTATAAAAATGTATATTGTCAGTATAATGGATACTATAGTAGGTGAAAGTGAACTGCATTGAAAACATAGAATTTCAGCCTAAATTAGCTTCAGGAAAAGTAGATACGAGAAATTAAAGTTGTGTTATTTGCAGTGATTAAATCAAGAAATGTTGCATGTTTTCAGATGAACTGAGAGAGGCCGGCCAAGCAGAGTTTGTTTGAGCGGGAGTCGAATGTGGTATGTCATTGTGTCCTATACGGTATCATTATTTATAACTTTGGAAGTATGAAGACACATGCACAGTGTTAAGACACATGCAGGAAAACAACCATTATGGGGGGCCCCAAATCTAAGCGAGATTTTTAGCACTTAATTCTACCTATGGATAATTTTTTTTTTTAATTCTACAGAATTTTATAATCAAGCAAATATATTCCAGTAGAGTATGTTCTAATTTCTGGGGTTGCTTTGCTTTTACAGTTGGTTTCTTTTTTCTCTGCTTGTTCCCTTGTAAGTGTTTATTGGATACAACCATGTGACATTCGTAAGACTAGAGAAGATATATTCAAGGTATACTGCCCACCTAACTGCATTTAATAAACGTAAAATTTGTGATTAACATTTTGAGTAAACAAAACTGTCAGATTATAAAAATGTATATTGTCAGTATAATGGATACTATAGTAGGTGAAAGTGAACTGCATTGAAAACATAGAATTTCAGCCTAAATTAGCTTCAGGAAAAGTAGATACGAGAAATTAAAGTTGTGTTATTTGCAGTGATTAAATCAAGAAATGTTGCATGTTTTCAGATGAACTGAGAGAGGCCGGCCAAGCAGAGTTTGCTTGCAAGCAGGAGTCGAATGTGGTATGTCATTGTGTTCTATACGGTATCATTATTTATAACTTTGGAAGTATGAAGACACATGCAGGAAAACAACCATTAGAGGAGGGTCCAATCTAAGCGAGATTTTTAGCACTTAATTCTACCTATGGATAATTTTTTTTTTTAATTCTACAGAATTTTAATAATCAAGCAAATATATTCCAGTAGAGGTTATGTTATCTGTTGCCGTGCCAGTGTAGCATTACCAGATGAACCGTTTTGTCAGGCCTACTTCAGGTTTAATGCTTTCTTAGCATCTCTCCACTATGCTACACAGATAGAGGTATGTATAATAATGAAAACATAATTTTGCTTGGTGCTTTTGACAATCAACAGAGCACTCACAATTTTACAAAATCTCAGGGTTTTTTTCAACATGCTTGATATTATAAAGATGAAAAGTTATCTTAGTTTGTCCATTTATATATTTTATTTCGTACACATATCCACCACTGTCTATGGCCAGGTACTCATTTATACAGCTGAGTGAACTGGAGCAATGTAGAGTGAAAAAACTTGCCCAAGGTTTTAACACCGCAGCACAGGATTCGAACCCGGGTTCTCATAGTCGAGACTCCGAAGCTCTACCGTTGAGCCACTGCACTGTAAGGCTGTAGATCAAATTGTATGATAGAACTTTATCTTTTGCAGGGAACGTCCCAGTTGTCCTTCCAGACCGTGCCATTTCGGCACAGTTCAACCAATGACAAATGGCAGACAGCACCAAATGCCACATTGAGTGACAACTCAGTGGCTATGGATCAAATGAGCGAATAATCAGTCCAATTCCCACACTGCCCAAAAAGACTGGTTTAACAAGGACAACCCGTTGGGTATTGCTGTCAGGTGAGTTCATCGCTTTTGTGTCATTATTGTTCTGCTTAATCAGTTGAATGGGTCTAGTCTTTGATTTCATTTGACTTTTATCTCATTCTCTCGCCCTTCCTTATTTCCCCAAACACTCCCTCTCACATCTTCCCTGTCTGTCCTCCACTCCTAAGGTAGATATCCTCAGTAGAGTTTTGACAACTGGCAACTACTGTATCAGTTTAATTACACAGTTGATACCCTCTTGGGTAATTATAAAGGAAATGCATCATCTTTGATGTCTGGTTGCTTGTTTGGCAGTTTTAGCTGGTACTCCTATTTTAATTGTACTTGATAGTAAATGTACAAAAGTATTATAATTTGGCATACATCCATTTTGGATAAATATCCATTTCATCTGGGGTGTATAGTCTGAAGATGGCCTTAAATGTTTTCACGACTCAATCAAATGCTTTATAAATGTTTTAATGACTCAATCAAATGCCTTAAATGTTTGCACGACTCAATCAAATGCTTTATAAATGTTTTAATGACTCAATCAAATGCCTTAAATGTTTTCACGACTCAATCAAATGCTTTAAGTGTTTTCATGACTCAATCAAATGCTTTATAAATGTTTTAATGACTCAATCAAATGCCTTAAAATGTTTTCACGACTCAATCAAATGCTTTAAGTGTTTTCATGACTCAATCAAATGCTTTATAAATGTTTTAATGACTCAATCAAATGCCTTAAATGTTTTCATGACTCAATCAAATGCTTTATAAATGTTTTAATGACTCAATCAAATGCTTTATAAATGTTTTAATGACTCAATCAAATGCCTTAAATGTTTTCATGACTCAATCAAATGCTTTAAGTGTTTTCATGACTCAATCAAATGCTTTATGTGTTTTCATGACTCAATCAAATGCTTTAAGTGTTTTCATGACTCAATCAAATGCTTTAAATGTTTTCACGACTCAATCAAATGCTTTATAAATGTTTTAATGACTCAATCAAATGCCTTAAATGTTTTCACGACTCAATCAAATGCTTTATAAATGTTTTCATGACTCAATCAAATGCTTTAAATGTTTTCATGACTCAATCAAATGCTTTAAATGTTTTAATGACTCAATCAAATGCTTTAAATGTTTTAATGACTCAGTCAAATGCTTTAAGTGTTTTCATGACTCAATCAAATGCTTTAAGTGTTTTCATGACTCAATCAAATGCTTTAAATGTTTTCATGACTCAATCAAATGCTTTAAATGTTTTAATGACTCAATCAAATGCTTTAAGTGTTTTAATGACTTAATCAAATGCTTTAAGTGTTTTCATGACTCAATCAAATGCTTTAAATGTTTTCAGGACCCAATCAAATGCTTTAAATATTTAATGACCCAATCAAATGCTTTAAATGTTTTCATGACTCAATCAAATGCTTTAAATGGTTTAATGACTCGATCAAATGCTTTAAGTGTTTTCATGACTCGATCAAATGCTTTAAGTGTTTTCATGACTCAGTCAAATGCTTTAAATGTTTTCATGACTCAATCAAATGCTTTAAGTGTTTTCATGACTCAATCAAATGCTTTAAGTGTTTTCATGACTCCATCAAATGCTTTAAATGTTTTAATGACTCAATCAAATGCTTTAAGTGTTTTCATGACTCAATCAAATGCTTTAAATGTTTTCAGGACCCAATCAAATGCTTTAAATGTTTAATGACCCAATCAAATGCTTTAAATGTTTTCATGACTCAATCAAATGCTTTAAATGTTTTAATGTCTCAATCAAATGCTTTAAATGTTTTAATGACTCAATCAAATGCGGATGGGCGGGCGGGCGGGCTGGGCGGGCTGGCTGGCGGGCTGGCTGGCTGTTTTATAACAAAGATAGTGTAAACAGTATAAAATAGCATCTGGTTGAGCTGCCTGTGATGTAGATGTTGACATTTTATTTTGTTTAATTTTTCAGAGACACTGATCATGTGGCGGATGATGTCAATCTGAAGACACTCGCCCTTCCTGGAGAAGACAGCAAGGACAAAGATTTCGAACAAATGGTACGAATTATTGTTGTTATCAATGAGTCAGTTGTGAGGTTTTTTCAGAAAACTAAACTTATAGAAATACATTAGTTTCTTGAATTTCTTCAGATGGCAAAATTGCCTTCTGACCACAGGAATATCAGAAGATTGCATTGTGATTTGGTCAATTAAGTATTGATTGGTACACATAATATATGTAGTAAATTTGTAGAAATATATCTTATTTTAATTATTGGAATCAGAAGTGTTTGTTTGACATAATAATGGCGTTCTTTTCAAAACACTAATAGCTACAGCTGAATGTTTAAAAATGAATGTTTAGTCAACAAAAGAAAGTTATAATTCCATTAAATGTCTTATATTGTAACCACAATAACAATACTTTAATATAATAATATATTTAATATATATACACTGTATATATATATTGTGATATATTAATATATATATATATATTAAAGTACTGTTATACAATATATAAATATATATAATTATTTATATATATATATATATATATATATATATATATATATATATTAAATATATTATTATATATATTAAAGTATTGTTGTTGTGGTTTGTTTAACTTATTATTAGTTTATCTGAATTATAGCCTAGCAATCGTAATTCATGTAGTATCACAGAAAATATTAATGTTTACAGTGTTGCTTGTAAAGTATACTTTTAACACTTGTGGCAGTTAATCCAAAGGCAGCATTCAGTGTGTTGATAATCCGATTTATATTTCTACAACCATATTTTTTTGTATAAACGCATGGTGGAACAGTTCGTCATTCAAAGTCGTATCACGAAGAGACAGCTATTTCCCATCAAGTAAACAAACACTGACAGTCTGGATGCAAACTACTTACATGAACAAAACAAAATTTCAATTCTATGATATCTGGTAATCCTTCAACATATGTATAACTGCTGGAAAAGCAAGTTTGTATGGTCCAAAATTTTTGCATCACTGAAAATATAGGCTGAGGAAGCATTTTCTTTGGTGTAACCAATCTTACGTGCACAGATAGTGTGATATTTACACGCACCTAAATTCTATGTGTGATTTGCCAGATGGCATCACATAGAAATTGGTTAAAAATAAATGTAATGTAAAACAAATAACAGAAAGGTGCACACTTCATGAGAGGTGGGAGAGTGCGTAAAAAGACCAAAACACTAAGCATTGTTGTAGGAAGCCGTAATATAACTGCCTTTGATCTCTGCACCCCAAATGAAAGTAACTGAGTTTTATATAACGGACATTGATGTCATGAGAAGTGTGTTAAATAGACAGTAACAATTTGTGTTCCTACATCTGCAGATGGACGTTGTGGTGTCGCCTGCAGCCACATATTTGAGCCTTATCTATCAACTGGACAATCGTACTTCACATTCCAGTGACATTCCTAGCACCGTTCAGGCATTTAATGGTGAGATACCTCTACTGCAAGCAAGGTTTTCTGGTCATGTAGGAATCATTATCTCATTTTCCTGCTATGCTATGTTTGTAAAACTATTTTTGCGGGGTATATCAAATGAACTGACTACATGTAATTGGATATCGGATTCAGGGACTTTAAAACATTCACAGTGTCATTAATCTTAAGTACTTCACATAGTGAAGGCGTTCTGTTCTATTCCTCTGCAAATGAAGAGGATATTTTAGATCCATCAAGCTTATCTTATTAAAGATACATTGACTGCTTTTTATCATACATAATATATATACATAATTTTTACTTATGCTAATTTAATTACATTTCTATTTATTTCCAGTTAAAATTTTCCGTTTTGTTGTAGAACCCGAGAAAAGTCTGCCAGAACCTTTCTCGAGCTTGAGTAGCATTACCTCCAACAGGACTGGGTTTGGTCCTGACGCCACCTGGCTTGCCTCGTTGCCGACTGGGACCGCTTCAGACCACAACTGTCCTGTCTTTGTTTCAAGTGCAGTCACTCCAAGCCACAACCAGTCGGCCTCTGTCTCCAGTAGGACTGGAGCAATGCCTGCTGGAACATGTCCTTTCCCCACTGGTCAAGTTATGGACACTGGAACATATCCTTTCTCAAGTGGTCAAGTTATGGACACTGGAACATGTCCTTTCTCAAGTGGTCAAGTTATGGACACTGGAACATATCCTTTCTCAAGTGGTCAAGTTATGGACACTGGAACATATCCTTTCTCAAGTGGTCAAGTTATGGACACTGGAACATGTCCTTTCTCAAGTGGTCAAGTTATGGACACTGGAACATATCCTTTCTCAAGTGGTCAAGTTATGGACACTGGAACATGTCCTTTCTCAAGTGGTCAAGTTATGGACACAGGAAAATCCCAATGTCCCCTTTTTCTCAAGTGGTCAAGTTATGGACACTGGAACATGTCCTTTCTCAAGTGGTCAAGTTGTGGACACTGGAACATGTCCTTTCTCAAGTGGTCAGCTTTTGGACATTAGTAACTGCTCCTTTAGTAGCATTCCAAGATGAAAACATTTGTCAGTGTAAACTATTCTCCCTTAACACATAGTACTGGATTAATAATATAACAACCTTCATAGTTTTACTTGTAAGCACTTTGTCTGTTTAATAACAACTGGTGTCTAAATGCCATTTAGCCATTATAAAGACATATTACATACCGGACATACTCACTTTGCACAATGGTCACTGGATAGATATAGAGATGATTATTGAGGACCCACCTTTAACTGATTGGCACTTGATTCAGATGTCTGGGAACCATAAATATCCTCATTTCAAATAATGTACTGGTCATTGTATCTGTCTAAGGCACCTGGAGACTTGTAAAATGGATTTCTGAAGAGTGTTGCACTTGGAGAACAAAGACGGTGTATAATTTATGCTAACTTGCTTGGTACATGTATTTACAGTAGGTAAATAACCCCATCCTCTGTCAAACATGTCCATATAACTGTAACATGTACAACATTCGACTCAAGAGCTATATGGAAGCTTATGCTAATTTTAGTTAGAGTAGATCTGGTTTTCAGTTGTTTTCAAATGTTGGTAACTCTATAAAAATATTGAATACAAAGTGCATGCTTATGGATGTTTCTACATTGCTTATACGACTATGTTCACAACCGGTATGTTTATTGATTTTGAGGTTGATCAACACTTTTGTACTGCTGTGCCTGTGATTGGCTTTCAAACATTTAGGCACGGTAACAATTATCTTGTGATTGTCTTACACATGGTTTCAGGGCAAAATGATATATCTTCATTTTGGTTGATTTTGAGAAAACGCATTTATGTACATTATACTCCAAATGTAAATGAAAACTTGATGTCTAAAGGAATCCATAAAGAAAACCACCGGCAGCAAAAGCTTAACTCTTGTAGATTTCACTTCAAGAAATCTCCATCATTTTCAATTATCATCAAGAAGATTAGTCTATATATCTCATTCTGCCCTGAAATCCTTCATTTTTATACACACATATTATGTAATGGTGTAGAATTATAATAGTGGTACTGGCTCCCAAAGTGGTAACGTGACCACTTGTCAAACCCTGTTAATGCAGAGGTTGACTCCAGCTTCACACGGGTCAATGAGTCACCCCACCAGTTAACCACAACAGTAGGGATATGTTGTAGAGCCGATATTGTGAATGTAATTAGTTTGATGTTATTGTTATTAGTTGCATTTGTATTAGTATTTTGTAAACGGTGTGGTTGATACAGGGTGTATGTATATCATGCATTTCTGGATAACTACTTTGATGTGTAAATACCTTGATATATGTCACAGATTTTTATAATTAGTCCTCATAACTATTCTTGTAGATGGCTTGTGTTGCGAATGAGAAAACTACTTTACTATGCGTGTGTGTAACAATTACCTACTATTTCAATATATATGGCTCGGTCACTGTAACATTAGTTTTATTGTTATTGTTACACCAATCATAGGTGTTAATTATACCAATTATAGTTTCGTGATGCAACATTGAAATTTGTTTGCACGACTGTCTCGTATTGTATATTTTGCAAATATTTCACCAAAATACATCTGTTACCCATTCATTTGCACTACTGGAATAAAATGTGTTGCTCATGGTGGATGTGACAATTCTTTTTTACCGTCTTCGTTTCTCCTGTTCGAGGGCAATGAGTTCTCATGGGGCACCATGCATGATGCCATTGGGGTTGTCCTCCAGTACTTGACTATTAATAGAGAGCATCGTCTACCGGTAATCCTCAAAAGTCTGCTAATATGCGCTGTTTATAAAACATAAATACATGATGTTAAATGATTGAATTAACAAAATCAAGTATCAAAATTAATGAATTCTACACAAGTGCCTCGGTATACTTTGCAAAAGCTTCTTCATGTTGGAGAATTTGGCATGTTTTGATTGACGTGTTTGAATCGCAGTGACGCAGGCTGGCCAGTATACATTAAACACGAAACCCACAAATAACCACGTATTGAGCGCTCTGCTCTGTGTATATTTAACAAGATTGCCACCTACAGAATCAACTCTAGATGGCAGGTGGACAACGGAAGCCCTTTGGCTTATCGAGAGTCCATCCTATCTATCTAAATGTATCCCGCCCTTCTTAGGTATATGTTGATTTTATTTTTTTTAAACATTAACATTACTAGCACCTACACAATCAGTCGATAATCTGTTCCACTCATTTACTGTTCTTTGTGAAAAGAATAAAGTAGGTCCCAGTACTGATCCCTGCGGTACTCCGCTCAAAACCGATTTCTAGTTTGAAACCTCCCCATCAACTACTACTCTTTGTCTTCTATCAATAAGCCATTTTTCTATCCAGTTAATCATACCATTTCCTATGCCATGGGCGTTTAGTTTAAGTAGTAATCTTTGGTGTGGCACTTTGTCAAAGGCTTTTTTTTAAATCTAAGTATATTATATCTACTGGTTATCCCTCATCATCACTGTGTGACATCTTCCAAAAAACATAAGATTGTTAAGCATGACCTCGCTTTTAGAAACCCATGTTGAGATAGGTTAATCAAGTTATTTTTAACAAGAAAATCAACCAAGTGATCTTTAATTAGTCTTTCTAATAGTTTACAAATCACTGATGTTAAACTCACTGGTCTATAGTTCTCTGACTTGCTTCTTGACCCTTTTTTAAATAATGGTATAATGTTTGCTTCTTTCCATTCTAACAGAACTATTCCCTCCTCTAATGACAAATTGAACACTGTTGCAAGCGGTATGCTAATTTGTTCTAAAATTTCCAGTAGTAATTTGGAAGGAATCCCATCCACTACCGGTGACTTATTATACTTCATATCCCTTATTTTCTTAGTTACCATTTTTTGTGTTACAATTAGTTGTCCTAAATAGTCTCTCTCCCTTCGAATTTAGTCTCTGGTACTGGTAATGCACTAATATCTTCCTTGGTAAACACCGAACTAAAGTATTCATTTAGGTTTTCTGCCATTAAGAATCCAATCCTTCTGTTATTATGTTTCCATCACTACCTTCGAGAAGACCGACGATATCCTGAATTTTTTGTTTACTTCGAACATATGCATAAAAACTCTTGCTGTCATGTTTTATATTAAAAGCTAATAGCTTCTCTTTGAATTTTTTATTTAAGCTGTAGATTGGTTAAGTGCATCTTTATAAATGGCATAGTCTTCTTCACTTCCATTATGTCTATATGTCTTCCACATCATTTGCTTGTACCGGGTACTTGATTTTTCTAATGGCTTCTTTCGATAAGTGTTTCTTTTTTGATTGTTTCCCCTGTTTTTTTTTTCAAGAGGACAACTTTTTCGACAATGCAGTCAATTTCACTCTTTAAGATATTCCAGCATTCTGTTGCTGTCTTATTCTCCAATGTGTTATTCCAGTCTATCTTTGCTAAATATTTTCGTATATCCTTATATCTTCCTTCGTGAAATATTTTCCTGTACCGTGTTTTTCGATTCCGTTCTCCTTTTACGTTGATGATAAAATGTATCTGGTTGTGATCACTACACACCAGTGGCTCACATATCTTGACATTATCAACAAATTCATTCTGTGAGCTCAAAATTATGTCCAACATGTTCTCACCCCTGGTTGGTTCTAACACATGTTAAGTAAGGAAACTATCTTGTACTAAATTTAAAAACTTTTGATCCTCTCTCCCAGTACTCTGTAGATTTCCACTGTATACGCCCATTGTTAAAATACCCCATAGTTATACAGTCCCGTTTACTGACTTCCTTTATAGTGTTTTGTACTTTCTCATTCTCCTCTATGCTTATGTTTGGACTTCGATAAACTAATTAATGTCGAGTTTCCTGTAACTATGTTACACCAGACAGCTTCTTCACATTCTGCTTCTTTTTCTAATTTGATTTCATAAGCCTGGATGGATTCTTTAATATATAAAATAATGCCACCTCCCCTTCTCCCTAATCTATCTTTCCTAAACATGACATATCCTGTCATTCCTAATTCGGCATCTGATATATCGGTGGTGGCCCAAGATTCAGTTATACCTATTATGTGAGGGTCAATATCTTCTACCATAATGTTTAGTTCATTTCTTTTTTTTTACTATGCTCCTTGCTTTTAAACAAACACATTTATAACCAAATGTTGTAGAGTTTTGCAGACTGTTCTTTTGATTTCTTTTTGCTGTCCTTATCTGTGCATCCAATATGTGGCTTCTCTGTGAATCCCCCCTGCGAATCTAGTTTAAATAGTTGCAACCTGTTCCACTGTCCATAGATCGAAGCAGGTTCTCGGAGAAAACTGCTGCGTCCTTTCCGCTTAGATGGAGGCCATCTCTCACGTACATGTCTTCTTTCCCAACAAAGTATCCCCACAAATCTAAGAATCCAATTCCTTCTTCACACATCTGATTTACTAGAGCGTTGATTGCCATCCTCTTGCAGTTTCTATATGTTGCTCCCCTTCCTCCCATCACTGGCAAGATTCCCGAGAGAATAATCTGTTCAACTCTTCTTGTCTTCTTCAGTTTCCCTACCAACTGTCTGTATCTTTGCACTATTCTACTTGTCCCCTCCCTGTCTGCATATCTCATATGCAGCGGTTTCCCGTACAACAAAATGTGGGCCGAATCGTCCGTCTTTACGCTTTAGATTCCCGCTGCTCCGCCATGGCACCGCTGAGTTTTAACGAGGTCGGCCCAATCATCAGTTTGAGTAGGTCGGCTCGAGTGGGCAGAATTATCCTGGCCCGAATCGTCCGTCGCGGTGGGCCAAATATATTTTGGGCCGAATCATCCCGGACCCATCCGAGTTGATATTTATTTGGCATATGAAATAAAACGAACATGGAACATATGTTAATAACGAATGCCAGGACGCCAGTAAAAACGAAATTTGTTGAAGCAACTGGATGCTAGCTTTTAAAATTATAGAATAATTTCTACGTCTACATTTAAAACAGTTATATCTGCTAATCCTCGCTAATTCCCGAACCGAAGTGCTGCTACTTTACGGCGCGCCGGTAACCTAGGAGATGTGTTGGGTTGTGGCGGGTGCAGATGCTGACCCTTTTGTTTGATGTTTGTGTCATGACGTAGACACAATCCTAGACACTGCATTATACGATGCATAATAGTTTTACATTCAGATAGTCAACATCAGCCACTCTCCCACTCGCCTGGTTTTCTGGTTTCATAATTACCATTAGAGGGCATCACAGCACTACAACATAACAGAAAGCACAGTGTTTCTTCTAGTCATCACTAGAGGCGCTCCGGGCCCAGACTATAAAAGTGCCGCCACAGGCACAGCTTCTCTCAAATTCTGACAGGTGTGACTGTGTGAAACACCGTGTGCTGTGATCAAGTCTAATATTATTTCATTAGCAGAAGTGGACAACAGTTGGTGATTGGACTCAGGTAGGCGAATAATAAACATCTGCTGTAGAGAGCTGCACTTGGTACTTTTACAGTGTTTTTGCGGTGACGTACGTACACAAAATTAGCTAACCAAGACCGAATACTAGTTTCGTTTTCAGGAAATTAATTTTAGTCATTCGTCATGTGACAGCGGCAAATACTACTTTGAAACAACGTTTACAAAAGTCGAACTGTTGATGTAGCCGGAGCCTTTACACACCAATCGGGCCCGCCGCGATTTCTTTATGTCTCCATTTTATAGGCCTCCGTTTTTATTTACTTTTAATCTGCTGAGTTTGTGTTTGTTTTGTCCCGTGATCGACCATGCATCAATGACAGGGGCAGGGTATTCCATTTCCAATGTGAGCATGGAGTTAAATAACGCACATAAGTTAATTAATTACAATTATTGCAAAAGTAAACAAGAAGAAAACATGTAACTTCCGGGTGTATGGTGTTGATTTCTTTACATCGATCAGCGCTGGGAAAATGCACCAGACCATGTACATGAATAGTGACTCATCACCATGGCATGATGTGTGACAACGATCACGATGACCCAAGCCTCGTGATCACGGGCGTGTCTTCGACGCAGCGTCCATCTAGTTAGGATTAGTTTTGGCCACTTAAGTAAAAGATTACTGCAATGTGCTATGAAAAAAAGTTGCAATTAACACAAATGGAAATATATTTTTAATATTAATTTATTTAATTTCTGTTGCGAATAAAAGATTACTACAAAAATAACACTGACACTGTATAAAACTTATTTGATATAAAATGTCATGTGGAAACTGTTTAATAATCAAAAATAGATTTATTGTGTTAGTTTTTATCACATAGAACTGGGAAACTGTTTCACTTATAACTAAGATAATATCCTCTTAGCAAAATCCATCACTATAAATAGAATAAATTGTTAAATTTAAGGTTTTTCAAAAACTTCAACGTATCAATGAGAAGATTATTTCTGTGACATACCAGCAAAAGTGTCCCGGTAGTGTATATCATGGTGTTGTCCATAGCTTTATGAAGAGACCCGCCCACCCGTCATTTGGACGGGTCAAAACGAATATGGACGGGTAGTAAATATGGTGGACGGGTAAAATGAAGGAGCAAAAAAGTCTTCCGAAACCATAGATATTGTTAGTTATGCCTTGAAAGTGAGTGAAAATGGTGTCACATGTGTGTTTGTAGTCCATTCCAGGTCATCAGACACATTTAAAAGTGTGTAAACTGGCTTAACAGTTAACATCCATGTATCCACCAAAACCTGTGTGACTGGCAATAAATGTATTCTGCATAAAGCCCAGGTGTTGTCCCATGGGTTATGTGTTTTCTGTATACACTGTTGTTGCAAAATCAATTTCAAAGAACAAAATCTGGTATTTGAACTCCCTTGTGTGTAAGAGTCAAATTGCTCAAAACTTTTAGAGCAATGTCATTCATTTGATGTGTCAAAATACTGTTCTCAGTTATTGACATGAATCATGTTGTGCACCTCAGGTGTAGCCATCTAGGCCTGTGTCATTCTCTCTGTGTGACGTCAAGGTGTAGTGAGTCACTGAACATTGAGGTAACAACAAACAAAAGTCACACATACATTGGCAAAGAGCCAGGCTTCAGGTCCACCCAGGGTTGGAATGATTAATGTTCAAACAACCACCAACGTGGTTAAATATCGGTGATGTGTCATCAATATATATTTAGCAAGCGTGCAGAATTGGTAAACTGAAATGAACATGTTGAAATGGTAAATTTAGGTATGAAATTAGATTTCATAGTGATCTTTACACAAGGTGGCAGCACTATTAGTAAGGTAGACTTTAGCCAGGTCAGAGTTCATATGTAAATTACAGCTGCAGCTATTGTATGAGACCTGACTGCGTAACTTATATACCATTATACCAATACATTTGCAGTGCACACTAACCTTGATTCACAAGACACTTGAGCAACCAGACATTACATTTCCTATTACAAAGAGTCGATTCCACCACCCTTCTCACCTTCCTTGTCGTGGCTTTTTATGATAGAATTTATACTGTGTAGGGGCGCAATGGCCCCACCTCTCTGGAGATTATCTAAAACGTGTTACCCCTGGTAGTTACAATTTTTATAACATTATTGTATCACATGTTTTGTGGAAAATTGAAATGGACTACACATGTGACACAATTTACACTCACTTCTAAGGCATAACTGACAATATCTATGGTTTTGCAACACCTTTTTTTGCTCCTTCATTTTTTACCCGTCCACCCATATTTCTACCCGTTCACCACGGTTTTTACCCATCCAAATGATGGGTGGACGGGTCTCTGCATAAAGCTATGCAAAGGGTTATCAAACCCTCCCCCTCCCTCCTGCTTAAGTATTAAATGGATTAGACAAAAATATGCTTTCTAGGGTAAACACCTCCCCCCATTTACTAGAGAGCAGGATTCCAGCTTCCCACTGGTCAATCAGTCAACTCCTAATTGACCTGTTGATCTTCGTCCAAACATGGGCTACTTCCCTAATGCCTCTGCAGGGTGCCTCCCCCTGGTGGGGTAGCAGTAGGGAGTGTTGTGGTTGGATAAGTTACTAGACTGTCATCTACACTGACCAAGAATGGCACCTGATATTGTTAAAGTGATGCCTTGATTAGCATGTGTGATATGATAGTGATAACAATAATGCAGAGGTTTACTTTGGTGGTCAGTATTGCTGTAATGAATCAATCATGTAGTTGATTTCTTCCTGCTGTTTTTTATGGTTTGTACTGAAGTTCTGATTTGGACATGTTGTAGATTGTCTACATGATGATATCATGATCTTTGTCGGATTAGTCATGTCACGATAGAGAATTAAATGTCTCGGTTATAATGACTATCTAGATTTGGATCTGTTAGGGGCTGACAGTGAATGTAGAAGCAAAATTTGCCCCTACACTGAACACCATTAAATTATGATGCCGTGCAGTGCAATATGAGCAGTTCTAAGAAGTTATGTGATTCATGTAGGTCACTCAGAATCAAAATAAAAGCTTTCTAAAATGTGTATATTGATTACATGACATCTAGATGTAAGTACATTTTATGTAAAGACAGTATAAGCAACTGTCAGACCAACATCTCCCTGGTACATTTGTGTTGCCAGGAGCCAGTTTGGCTATTTTTAGCTGCTTATTTCAGCCTGGCCATAACAAACTTCCCATGGAAAATTCACAGTTCAAAAGTGATGTACATTTGCTGTATTCATTGGCCTACAGAGAGACATCTGGTACTGGATCAGTGCATTCGAAATAAAGACACAAATCCATAGTTGGACAGACAGATGGACGGACGGACGGACGGACGGACGGACGGACGGACGGACGGACGGACGGACGGACGGACGGACGGACGGACGGACGGACGGACGGACGGACGGACGGACGGACGGACGGACGGAGACGGGGACGGACGGACGGGACGGAGCGGACGGACGGACGGACGGACGGACGGACGGACGGACGGACGGACGGACGGACGGACGGACGGACGGACGGACGGACGGACGGACGGACGGACGGACGGACGGACGGACGGACGGACGGACGGACGGACGGACGGACGGACGGACGGACGGACGGACGGACAGACGGATTTATTTTTAACCATAAATGTACACATTGATATAATTGACATAAATAGAAATATTCTCTTTTCAACTGCTGGTGATATTTGGAATGAGTGATAAATCTTATGTAGATTTCTTTGTAATCCCTAAATCTATGCCATCAGTGCTACGCATTTTGTCCCAATGATCTGCGCATGCCCATGTAATGTTTTATTCAGATTAAGGGTCTGTTGTAAATTGTACAATCAATTAAGCATGCTGCATGGCAATGTTTACATTGTGTCAGCTGATCTAGACTGTAGCTTTGCCTTCTGCTGTTTGCTGTTCCAGTGCTTTAGTGCACGTATACTGACCAAGCGTTTCATTTAGGGTTGTAAATGTAAATGTTTGTTGATTTATATAGCACCATTTATTTATACAGCAATATTCTATGGTGCTGTACAATACAAGCAAATGCACAATGGAAGTTAATATAAACATAAACATTCAACATAATACACATTAATGGGTTATTTTTCCTCCAGTGAATGAACCCCTTTCTCAGCCAAATAACGACAAAAATGTATCATGTTTGTTGTCCAGGAAGTAGTTCTTTTATTGTATGCCACTTGTAAGCCATATCATAAGGTGCTCATAATGATTGCTGCGTGACTGGTCAGGCCAGACAGGTGGGCGGGACATACTGGCTGTGGGTATGCAAATTGAGCAAATCATGTACTATAAAAGACTCCTATTTCACTTGAGTCTGCAGTGCCTAGTGCCTACACAAAGTCAAAGCTTGTTCTCTTGCTTTGTTGTGGAAGGATTGTTAAGTAGTTGTTGAATTTTTATTTGACTCATGATTGCACGAAGAACATTGTCAACAGTATTCACATTGGGGTAAGTTTCCAGTATGACTCTATGGATTGTGCTTGCATGTTTGCAGACAAATTGCAGTGTCATTGAGGATTCTTCTATTACAGTATGGGTGTGTGGACATTTGCGTCTTGGCTGTGTTGAGTCGACTTTCTGTTGAAAGGCATTAGACATTACTCACAACAATCCCTGACATCAGTCAGACAACTCCTGCCCAGCAAGAAGTGGTCAGTTCAGGGTGCCTGCCATGGTGTCCAGTTGTATGTAATTACTTGCTACACTGAACTATAGAATCATTCTGCAACAGCTAGTTCATCATCATTGTTTATAGGGTGAATTTAAAGTTTGATGGGTTTTACTTGCATGTTTAGAGTGTCAATAGGGGGCATTTTATTATGGTTATTCAATGGTTATGCACTTAGTCTATTATCTGATCTCTGTATATATTTTGGTTACAATGTTATGGTCTTATGAGGTTTCACTCAATGAATCAACCTTTTTTAGAACATTATCGCCATAGTCACCTTTCTATGTTGGCACCGGGGGTGGTCATTGCCAGTGTGCTTGCAGGCTTGACCAGCATTAATGGACATATCACCAATGTAGACAGGACCACCATTTATGAACCTATCACCAATGTAGACAGGACCAACATTAATGGACCTGTCACCAATGTAGACAGGACCAACATTAATGGACCTATTACCAATGTAGACAGGACCAACATTAATGGACCTGTCACCTATGTAGACAGGACCAACATTAATGGACCCATCACCAATGTAGACAGGACCAACATTAATGGACCTATCACCAGTGTATACAGGACCAGCATTAATGGACATATCACCAATGTAGACAGGACCAACATTAATGGACCTATTACCAATGTAGACAGGACCAACATTAATGGACCTATCACCAGTGTAGACAGGACCAACATTAATGGACCTATCACCAGTGTAGACAGGACCAACATTAATGGACCTATCACCAGTGTATACAGGACCAGCATTAATGGACATATCACCAATGTAGACAGGACCAACATTAATGGACCTATTACCAATGTAGACAGGACCAACATTAATGGACCTGTCACCTATGTAGACAGGACCAACATTAATGGACCCATCACCAATGTAGACAGGACCAACATTAATGGACCTATCACCAGTGTATACAGGACCAGCATTAATGGACATATCACCAATGTAGACAGGACCAACATTAATGGACCTATTACCAATGTAGACAGGACCAACATTAATGGACCTATCACCAGTGTAGACAGGACCAACATTAAAGGACCTATCACCAATGTAGACAGGACCAGCATTAATGGACCTATCACCAATGTAGATCAGAGATGGAGTGAGTTTACTCGAGTACGAGTACGATTACTTTGAACATGTACGAGTATGAGTACGAGTATTCAGAAAACAAATGTACTCGAGTACGAGTATGATTACTTTGAAGATGCATGAGTACGAGTATGAGTACTCAGAATTTTTTTTTACTTGAGTACGAGTGCGATTACTTTGAACATGCGTGAGTATGAGTACGAGTATTCAGAAAACAAATGTACTCGAGTACGAGTACGATTACTTTACAATGTACTCGAGTATGAGTACGATTACATTAGAATGTAATTATTATAACTTTAATGAATATCGTGTTTCTAACATAAAGGCGACTTTCATGGAATCCCTAGGTGTCATTCTTGTTCTGTTGTTGTGTCACTAATGTTCTAACTGATTACTGCTATCCACAATCCAGGTGTTATTATTATTAATAATTAGATGACTTTCTCAGGTATTGGATGAATCATTTAATGTGGATTAATAATTTAATTTATGGTTTCTGAATTAAATACAAATAGGAGGCATTTAAAAATTTCAAATACACATGACCAAATACATTACAATAACAACACTTCAAAACCAGGGGGGCATATTCAAAAGAGTATCCAATTCAAATATGTAGTATATCAGATGGGGGTCAAATACATTTGTATTTGAAAGTATTTAAATATTTGTTTAAGTATTTGTATTTGATGTTTAGGAATTAAAAATATTTGTATTTAAATACTTTCCTAAAGTATTTGGCTTTTTCAAATACATTGTCAGTATCAACATTTCTTTTTCACTGTCACATGTAATGCCTGCCAAACTGATTACCTTAATGCACTGCAACTTCACCCAACAGTGCTAATTACTGATGAAGACACTTAACAACAGGCTTCCCCCTGGCCCTGCAGTGACCACAACTTTTGTTTGCTCAGAGCCAGAGGATGGATTAGCACCTAACAGTGACCATAGGTCAATATCCCCTTTTGTTCTTTAGTCAGGCTGCAATCTGGCATCAGGTTATTCTGGTTTCCTGGCTGACTTTGAAGTTGAGCCTTCCTCACAACATCCTAGCAATGATTAGCAGTGTCTCTTCTGAGAGCAACATAGGCATTTTATTATGGACCTCCTGGCTTAACATGCAAACAATATATTTTGGCCTTTACCTCTTTCAGTCAGTTGTCACTGTGATGCAGTTAGCAATAACAATACTCCCTAGCACTGGTCTGCCTGTCATCATATGAGCAAAACACTAATTATGCCTATAAACTAGATGTCTCAATATATGTGTTGCTTTTCTTTTACCTACATAATAATACAAAATGAAAAGTATTTGAAAAATAAAAAATAAAAGTATTTGAAATACTTTTCAATGTATTCATATTTAAATACATTTACATTTAAAAAGTATTTGTAATTGTATTTTAATCCCTCAAGAATATTTGTATTTAAATACATTTCAATGTATTTGACCCCATGTCTGGATGGGACAAACACAGAATAGTTGTGCATTTAGACAGGTTTACAGTTTGCACTTAATTAAACATAATAGACAGGGATTTAGCAGCTAACCGCCCAGAACCAGTCAGGATTCTGGATGTTGGAAATATGACCAGTCATTCACACCATACTGACAGAGCAAACAGTACAGGTGGGGCTGAGGCCTGCCTTCTAAAATTACAAAGCAAGATGTTAGGGGATGCTTATCTCCTGCAGTGCTTCCCAGGGACTATCACAAAATAACTTGTACTTTGTACTAAGCAGGAGGGTGAGGAGATGTGGCTTCTCTGGGAAGAGAAGGTATTAATTAGAGAAATCTGACTGAATATTTATTTAACTGAAATGCCCAACAGTAATAGAAAATGAATACTTTGATTATTATTACATGTATTACATTACTTCTAATATTGCCATTTTTATCTGTCGAATATATTTGCTTGCAAATGTTCATATGAAAAAATGTAATTGTCAGATGTAATCGTGAGTACGATTACTTTGGTAATGTACTCGAGTACAAGTACGATTTCTTTGCTTCGTGTACGATTATGAGTACTCAAAAAGTATTCGTACTCGAGTACGAGTACACTATTACTCCTTCTCTGGCAGGACCAACATTAATGGACCTATTACCAATGTAGACAGGACCAACATTAATGGACCTATCACCAGTGTAGACAGGACCAACATTAAAGGACCTATCACCAATGTAGACAGGACCAACATTAATGGACCTATCACCAATGTAGACAGGACCAACATTAATGGACCTATCACCAATGTAGACAGGACCAACATTAATGGACCTATCACCAATGTAGACAGAACCAACATTAAAGGACCTATCTCCAATGTAGACAGGACCAACATTAATGGACCTATCACCAATGTAGACAGAACCAACATTAATGGAAATATCACCAATGTAGGCAGGACCAACATTAATGGAAATATCACCAATGTACACATGACCAGCAATGTTGGTCTACACAAAATACCATGCCTACCCAGTCCTTATTGTGAACTCATGGCACAAGCATGCCAGGCAGTGCTAACCACTACACTACACCACACCACACCACACCACACCACACCACACCACACCACACCACACCACACCACACCACACCACACCACACCACACCACACCACACCACACCACACCACACCACACCCACACCACACCACACCACACCACACCACACCACACCACACCACACCACACCACACCACACTACCCATTCCTCCTTTCATCCCAGGGAGAAGAGATGGCACATTGGATGGAGGAAGAAGATGGTTCCCACAGTGTCCCAGCAAGTCCGGCAGCTTCAGTGACTTCCAGGAAAGGAACAGGTAATATTCAGTTCTTATATGGCAGTGGATATTAAACCCTGGTTTGCGACCTAAACTTGGGTCACCAAGCCGTTTTGAATAGGTTTAGTGATTTTCTGAAGTTTCCTTCATCTTCTTCCTGCATGAGACAAATAACACCTGATGTTGCATGAATTGGCAAAATATATTGTGAACATGGCATTTAATTAAATTCATACAGCATATGTCATCATATGATTACATAGCTTGTGTCTGGTAAGTCATATTGTGGTTGACACTGGTAGAAATCATAATGCTTCATGTGCACTTTGGGGAAATATCAGTCCATTGTCAGTAGTTGGAAATGTTGAGGTACCTTTCCAGGCGAGCGACAACTCCTCAGAAAGTGTGTTATGAGTTTAAATGCCCCCAGAAGAATTAAATCATTGCAAAGCCCTGCATCTTAGAGATTGGGCGCTCCTGAAACCTTCTCTATATTTAGATGGCTATGTACGTATTTTCTTTTTTTAGGAAATGGCCAAACCATATACATGTGTAGTTGCAAAACGCAGTATGTTATTTGACCTTCACTGCACATGTACTACATCAATTTTGTTCAACTGTGTACTTCATTGTCATGGGGATAAACAATGCTTTGCAATGGTATATGATATGGTCATGAATATGTAGGTGACATAGATATAAGCATCCAATGAGATTGTGTAATGGCGCAACTTCTAACGTTCAACAGTTTACAGTGACCCTGTTTGAACACCTGACAGTTCCATATCACACCGCAGTTTGATGGGGAGACTTGTCAATAGTTGTGAATTAGTAGACACACAGTCAATGTAACTTTATAATGTTCATGGCTTTGCAAACCTTACAATAACCATAATTGTATGGGTTACATTATGGGTATATTATCTTGGAAATAAGATATTGCGTTTTCCAATAAAATATGACAATTTCTAAAAATGATCATTTGATAGTGACCTCGTTTGACCTTGGATTAACGCTTACTGCACTACTTGGCAAATGGCTTTGTCTCTCCGTCTCTCCGTCTCTCCGTCTCTCCGTCTCTCCGTCTCTCCGTCTCTCCGTCTCTCCGTCTCTCCGTCTCTCCGTCTCTCCGTCTCTCACTCTCTCACTCTCTCCTCTCTCCCTCTCTCCCTCTCTCCCTCTCTCCCTCTCTCCCTCTCTCCCTCTCTCCCTCTCCCCCTCTCTCCCTCTCCCCCTCTCTCTCTCTCTCTCTCTCTTCCGTGGAGCTTTCAGTGTCCTCACAACACGTTCGTCAGTTCACCACATGACACTGATGACAGCAGTTCCAGGAAGGTAGCAATCTTCCTGAAAGTGCTGTCCTGCGGTGACCACTAATAAAGTCATGTGATGACCACGGACCACCAACAAAGTCACATAACCACCGAGAACTAGGAGTCCAATGCTGATGACTATAAACAAAGAAACCATCACATCACTACATTCAAAGATGCCTTCTCCTTTTCTGTATATATATTTTATTTGAGAAAATTGTGTATATGCAATGTGTAAATAAAGTTGATTTAATTATTTTCTTCAAAATACAATCAAAATTTCCGTCTCTTTAAGTAATTCCGAACCTGATTTCAAAATTGGAATAAGAAATAGTCAAGTTGAAAGTGCTTGAATATTAGAATTAGTTTTGGGTACATGTATATTAGTTTAATGGTCCATTAAAAAAATTGTAATTCAAAATATTCTTCAATGTGAGGCTATATCTTCTAAAAAGACATCTCATATTGCTGTTTCTACCTCATTTTATATTTAACTTTTTTTTTCAGACTTCAATTTAGATGAACTTGTGAAGAGTGACCCTCACACACTCACTGTGGCAGTACTGAGAACAGGCGTCTCTAAGTTATATCTACACCTGTATTACCCAGGCAGAAGCAAAGGTAAGAGATTGCAATTTGAAGTATAATAATACAGTTGTACCAGTAAAACACCTTTGTAATGGTTTTGTCGTCTGGAATCCGAACTCAGGGGCGCAAACAAAAATCAGTAATGGAAATAAAATCAAGGCAATAAATGAAAGAAGTATTGTTAAGGAGTGAGATGATTACTAATAAGAGTTACTGAGTACTGATAAATTATATTATTTCAGCAGCAAATAAAGACAGAAATTTGACAGAAATCATGAGCATGGGAGATTTGCACACTTGAAAAATGTAATGGTACAAGCTGAAATCACTGTAAAACATGTAGTACTGTATATTTTGTTGTGTGTTAAATGTTGTTAAGTCTTATTTTTATATTAAGAAGGAGTCTGAAATAAATAATTTGGTTTACATAATTATGTATCTTATTATTTAAATTTTCTGTTGTTAGTTTCTGATTCATGGGCTCCATCGAACCAACCACATGACTGGCCTCAGCATATTCCATTTGTCAACCCACACACGGGTCCCAAAGGTATGTTGTCTATAATGAAATAGTGTTTCCCTGTTTCTCTGTTTCTTTGTCTGTATCCCAAAATATCCACCTATTTGCATGTTTTGAACTTATATTTTGCATGATCTAGGTGGACCACAACTACATGGATTTAAACTTTTTCAAAATTCATCCTGCATGATTGCAGGACGTCAGGGGGCACAATATTAAACAAATTCTAAAGGCTATACATGTATGTGGCGTTCCATCCATGGGATTTCATGTGTTTTCTACATCACAGTAAAGATAATGATGTCATATACTTATATAATGATATCACTGAAATGTCGAAACAAATTCTACATACTTTATTAAATAATTGGCTTTTGAAAATTGTCAGGCTCCAATTGTAAGACAATCGATAATGCCATAAATACAGATATATAACTGATATATATAAATGAGTTGAATCTTGTCTTACTTTTAACAAATTCCTCCACTAGGACAAACCCAGAACAACTACATCCTTCCGGCAGCCTGGAATAATAAACAATAAAAATGATGTCTGTATTTTAAGGAAACGTTTGTCTTCTGTAGATGAAAATGGCAAAAGAAACAAACCGCAAAAACCTGTACTTGATGAAATGTACAAGTTTCTGCGAGGGAAGTATTTGGCATACATGGACTCTGAAGCAGAAACTCAGGTGAGGACAAGAACAGAACTGAGGTCAACAACTTTTACTTGTCGCATTTGCACAATTGTTTCGTTTTGTGTAAAACTGGCTGAGTTCCCAGATAATGGGGCAATATTCATAAACAGTTAAAAAACTATAATGGGTGTACTAATATTAATACAAATTACCCTAGCCAAACTCAGCTCCCGTTGACATGAAATTGCCGGAGATATGTGAACAATACAAGTAGACACACTTAGACATAGACTATGAAAATTAGAAGTCAATTTTTGTTCATTAATAATAACAAGATAACTACTATTGTGCCTAAATGATTCGAAACCAAGCTCAGTACCAAAGTGTTAATTGAGCTCAGATTCAATAAACAATTCCAGTTGTCAACAGATTGATTCAGATGCCAGGCACAAGTCCAGGTTGTTATTAAATGATGACAGAATTTAGCAATAATTTTCATTTGATCTAACACTAGAAGGAAGCGCATTCCAAAGATTTGGTGCAGCAGCAGAAGATGCCTTAGTTCCAATATTGGTATTGACTTTAGGGACAAAAGATAAATCACAACTAGATGATCGATGCTGGGTAGGTTTTCTTACAGTGGTAAGAAATTAATGTAAATATGATGGGTGCTTATCAAGAAAGTGCCTGGTAAGTAATAGTACAGATTTTAAAGATCACATGATATTAGCCAGGAAGCCAAATCAGAGACTAGAATTAGCATAGAATGAATAAAATGTAAATAATAAATGTACAATAATTAAAAAGATTTGATATGTAAAATATTTAGTCATGAAACTGGTGATTAATGTATACACATTTTTGTGGGTTTGTCATTGTTTGTGTCATGTCATCATGGTTTTTTTATTATTTATGGTGCCAGTGCTATCTTCTCTGCCATCTGTGTCATCATTTCTGTCATCGTCTGAGCTGTCATTCATGTCATAGTATATTCTTGTATGTGTTGTTGTCTCTCTTGTCATGTATGCCATTGTCTCTATTGTCACCTGTCATGTCCATTGTTGTCTATGTCTAATTTTTCTGGACTGTTTCTGTTTTTACTTTCATGTCTCTGTCATTGTTTCTGTCATAGTCTCTGCACCGTCTCTTCTTCTGTTCCTCTCACTCTCTCTCTCCTCTGTCTCTCTCGTCTCTCTCTCTCTCTCCTCTGTCTCTCTCGTCTCTCTCTCTCTCTCTCCTCTGTCTCTCTCGTCTTTCTCTCTCCTCTGTCTCTCTCTCCTCTGTCTCTCTCTCCTCTGTCTCTCTCCTCTGTCTCTCTCCTCTGTCTCTGTCCTGTCGCTGTCTCTGTCTCTGTCCCTGTCCCTGTCCCTGTCCCTGTCCCTGTCCCTGTCCCTGTCCCTGTCCCTGTCCCTGTCCGTCTGTCTGTCTGTCTGTCTGTCTGTCTGTCTCTCTCTCTCTCTCTCGTGTGTAGTGTGGGGATGTAGACCTGACCTTATGTTGGTGTCATTGCAGTTGATCACGAACACTGAACGTCTGCGTACAGCGTTAGCGTGTCGTCTGGAAACGACCACAAAATTGTTACAGAAGCCGTACAATGTCAATCCCACTCAGGTTGCATCTGTAAAAACACGTATGTGTGCAAGCTTTCGTACTTTGAACCCCAAATTCCACACACTGACAATGCATATAATTGACACCTACATGGTGTAACAATAAAACTAGTATTACATGGAGCGACCGAGTGATATATATTGAGATAGTAATTGTTATATGAATTCGTAGTATCTCAGTTCTCTCATTCTCAATATCAGCCATCTACAAAAACTTGTTATAAAGACTAGTTATAAAAACCATTGATATATAAAAGTATTTATAAAAAAACGTATTATATAACAAACACAAACCGTTTACAAAGACTACTACAAATACAACTAATGACATTAATATTGCAATAAACATAGAGTGTCCCTAATACAAAGAGACATTAATTTTGTAAAATGTTGTCACCAACTGTTTCAGAGCTGTATCGTGTCTATAACAGACTACGAGTGAAACCAGAGGAAGAGCTAACTGATGCCTACATGGAATTCAATGAAGTCTGTGCAAGCATAGAAGCGTTGTTCAACAAGACACACATGTTATCTGCAGAGGGCATCGGAAGCTACTTCATGAAGGAAGTGGAAAGGATAATGTGTAAGTCTTGTAAAAATAGAATCTTACAGTTGCATTAACATTCTTCTAACCACTATATTTATTTTCTAATCACTATAATTATTATCTAGATTTCTTATTGTCATTATATGACATCAGTAATACATGAACAGACATACATGTAGGTATTCGTCCTGGTCGTCAGTACGACAGTAATCTACTAGGTCTTAGCGCTCGTCTCCAAAGATCAATCATTACGTATACTTACAATATTCTATCTACTGTATTATTATGTAAACAATTGATCTGAAATAATTACAATTGTAGGAACATGCAAAAGTTGCAACTTATCTTACTTTTTGTCCTTGTTCCCTTTATTAAATGTGTACAAAAATGTAATATTGAAGGACATTGCACACAAAACTGCATTTAACAAACTTAAAACACTGTGTACAATTTGTATTTCTTGCCTGTAAAGAGTAAAAAAACAGTCACATAATAAACACATCTACTGGCAATATAGTGAATGTTAGTATGTAGTATGTGTAACAGCAAAGTTTAGAGCTGCCATGATATTCCTTTCCAAATGTTAGCCTGAGACTGGCCTCTTACAGAGTACATTTTACTACATACAAGACACTGAAGTTATGCTATCTACAGTGAATAAAATCAACAAATGTTGCACATTTTCAGTTGCTCTGAGACATATGGGTAAACCAACATATGCTAGCAGGCAGGAGATAAATCGGGTAAGTCACAACCTGCTGCGTGGTGTTAGTGTTTATATCTTCAAAAGTATGATGATAATCTTATGAAGAAATACTAATACAACAGTACAAATATCATAAGCTATATGTTTTCCAATACCACTGACCACACCTTTTCACTCATAAACAATTGACACTCACCATACATTGTCAGTTATCATACTGTGCTATATTGCCACTCGCCATACATTGTCAGTTATCATACTGTGCTATATTGCCACTCATCATACATTGTCAGTTATCATACTGCTATATTGCCACTCACCATACACTGTCAGTTATCATACTGTGCTATATTGCCACTCATCATTCATTGTCAGTTATCATACTACTATATTGCCACTCACCATACATTGTCAGTTATCATACTGTGCTATATTGCCACTCACCATACATTGTCAGTTATCATACTGCTATATTGCCACTCACCATACATTGTCAGTTATCATACTGTGCTATATTGCCACTCACCATACATTGTCAGTTATCATACTGTGCTATATTGCCACTCACCATACATTGTCAGTTATCATACTGTGCTATATTGCCACTCACCATACATTGTCAGTTATCATACTGTGCTATATTGCCACTCACCATACATTGTCAGTTATCATACTGTGCTATATTGCCACTCATCATTCATTGTCAGTTATCATACTACTATATTGCCACTCACCATACATTGTCAGTTATCATACTGTGCTATATTGCCACTCACCATACATTGTCAGTTATCATACTGTGCTATATTGCCACTCATCATACATTGTCAGTTATCATACTGTGCTATATTGCCACTCACCATACATTGTCAGTTATCATACTGTGCTATATTGCCACTCACCATACATTGTCAGTTATCATACTGTGCTATATTGCCACTCACTATACATTGTCAGTTATCATACTGTGCTATATTGCCACTCACCATACATTGTCAGTTATCATACTGTGCTATATTGCCACTCACCATACATCATCATTGACCACATTGTCAATCACCATACATTGTCACACACCACACACTGTCACAACACATTGTCACTCACCATACATTGTCACACACCATACATTGTCACACACCACACACTGTCACAACAGATTGTCAATCACAAGACATTGTCACTCACAACACATTGTCACAACACATTGTCACTCACCATACATTGTCACACACCACACATTGTCACAACACATTGTCAATCACAACACATTGTCACTCACAACACATTGTCACAACACATTGTCACTCACCACACATTGTCACAAACCACACATTGTCACACACCACACATTGTCACTCACCACACATTGTCACACACCACACATTGTCACTCACCACACATTGTCACACACCACACACACTGTCACAACACATTGTCAATCACAAGACATTGTCACTCACAACACATTGTCACAACACATTGTCACAACACATTGTCACAACACGTTGTCACTCACCATACATTGTCACACACCACACATTGTCACGACACATTGTCAATCACAATACATTGTCACACACCACACATTGTCACAATACATTGTCACTCACCATACATTGTCATACACCACACATTGTCACACACCACACACTGTCACAACACATTGTCAATCACAAGACATTGTCACTCACAACACATTGTCACAACACATTGTCACTCACCATACATTGTCACTCACCATACATTGTCACACACCACACACTGTCACAACACATTGTCAATCACAAGACATTGTCACTCACAACACATTGTCACAACACATTGTCACTCACCATACATTGTCACACACCATACATTGTCACATACCACACATTGTCACTCACTATACATTGTCACACACCACACATTGTCACACACCACACATTGTCACTCACCACACATTGTCACACACCACACATTGCCACAACACATTGTCAATAACAAGACATTGTCACTCACAATACAATGTCATTCACCATACATTGTCACTGATAACACATTGTCACTCATTACACATTGTGAATAAACACATATTGTCAATCAATACACACTTTCACTCACCATCACTGACAACACGTTGCCACTTATCATTCTGGAGAACGTAGTTTGCCCATTCACCATAATTATGTATGATTGAATTCCAGTGTCAACATAGTTCAGACACAGTGCCCAGTTCCTCTACCAAAGTATACGAGGACCCATGTGACAACAACTATGATTATTTCGCTCCGCCACATATGGTTCACCCAGGGTACGTAAATTATTTCTTTCCAGTAATTCTCTGCACAATCTGTAGAATTCACTCACATCCACTCGCAGAGCAAGAAACCATGCATGTTGCACCATCTGGCAAATTTATCACCACCCAATTCTACAGGAGAAATACCCTCTAGAAAGGCTTGCCTCAGAAAACACAAATATAATATTATAACTCTAAATAATTACCATCATGTTTTGTGAAATGTACCACATACTGGTAGGTGATAGGCCAATGGTCCAACGAATGACATGAACATAGGAAGAAACTAATTGACCCTGGCATGCTGGTGGACATACACA
>JAODUO010000019.1:310000-312500 GCA_025642075.2 Ridgeia piscesae | reverse complement strand
CCGCAAATATACTTTGCGATATTACTGAGGACACTATTTCCATGACACCAGTGACACAATGTTACTGTGTACACTATTTCCATGACACCTGTGACACAATGTCCCAATGGGCATGTCACTTTACTGACATTTTTGGGGGATTCAAGATCACTGTTACGATCAAAATGGATTTCAAAATGCAAAATCTGTTTTAACAACATTGGTGAAATGGTCCCATGGTGGAGGTGTATGTTGGTTTTATGTATGCATACTAATATCATGTCTTGAGGCACTGTTATCTATGCATTCTACGTCAATGTTTACAAACGTTTTGCTGGTACATTTTTGCTGCATATGACATATCTGTTGATTAAAACTGTTGTGTTGTTATTGTAAGACTGTGATATGGCATAGGTATTGGAACAGGTGAATGTTGGGGGGGGTGAGGCTCACAAAAATGATTGGTTGATTCTAAATCATCCAACTTGTCTCCACCTGAGGCTCACAAAAACGTCCAACTGCATTCAAAAATATTAAGTGCAAGTATTTCTCCAGAATCAGTCTAAAAATGGCGGTCTTAGCCCAATCACCCCCAGTTCCAATGCTTGTAATGTTTGTACGTTTTTACATATTTAGATTACTCACCAAGTGTGCTTTCAAGAACTGCACATTTTTGTGTAAGATGACTGTTTTATGGAAAATATACTCCAAAGTTATTGTTATTCTTGATCACTGTGTCGTGTTTATGAATATCAACCTTGCCATGCAATACATTCACAAAATGTTGTCAGCAATTTCTAGTACACAAGGAAAACATTTACTGGCTTCTACCATTTGATACAACTCTCAATTACACCTGTGTACAGGGGCGTCGATCGGGTTTTAAAAGTGGGGGGATGGGGGACCAATTTATATATACATATATATGTATATAATATATATATATACATATATATTATATTACAATACATATATATTATAATGTCATATATATAAAGGTATGTATATATATATATACATGTTTCTTTTTTACGTATAATATATATATATATATATAAATGTATGTATATATAAAATTATATATATATATATATGTTTATTTTTTATGTATAATATATATAATATGACCTGAAATACATATAACTGTTTTTGTAAATATAAAACATAATTCATTGTTGGTCTGGTGCTGATTCTAAAATAAACAAAGGCCTTTGTGTTATGCTATTTAAAATAGTTATCTTGGCAACATATATATTTGAAGAGGGGCCATGGCCCGCCCCAATCACTGAACATTGGGGGGGGTAGACTTTGGACCCAATACTGCTTGCCTGATTCATAGAGTGACACGATGCAGAGGTTACAGAAATTTGTCATCACTCAAATTACACAAATGCAGGAATCCGCTGGTATCAACACAAGGTTGCAAACTGATAGAGCCCGGTAGCGGTGCAGCCCGGCATGATGGTCATTAACAAAAGTAAGATAAAGTTGCACGGTGCGGCCAGCCAAGCAATTTATCTAGTCGATTTTCTAATGGGTGGTCGGAACTTCATATTGCGAGTTTATTGTCTAGCTAGTCCCGTGTAGCGGCTTTTAAGAGAGAGGAGTGGTGAGTCAGGCTATATGCCTCGCAATTTTTCTGAGCTGAAAAGTGGGGGGGGGACAATTCCCATGTCCCCCCATGCTGAAAAGTGGGGAGACGCGTCTGCCCGTCCCCCACAGATCGACTCCCGTGATTACTGTTGCACTTTACTTGATGACCTGGCAGAACTCTGATGCTGGTCAGATGATGCTGCCAGCGAGAAACATTTTATCTGCATTCTTCTACAGCCCACATGTAGGTCTTGTGTCATAGTTGTTTGGGTTGCAAATTAAGTCCTGTTTGTTTGGCAACCAAGGTGCAGGCCATTTATGAAGAAAGCATTAATATTCCTGCATATATACATTGATACGTAGGCAAACTTGACTATAGTTCGATGCATTTCAGAGATGTCACAAAAGCAGCTGAACTTATTAAATGGAATCAATGCGTGTGCACACAACATGTAATGTTTGCATAAGGAACACCAGCAGGATGTGAACCTGCCACACACAACACTGAATCGATATTACCATAAACTGTCCAAGTGAACAAAATGGTTAGACAAACAACTGACATTGCTTTTGCATTATAACGCAGTATTCTAAATGCAATCAGTCACAACATTTTATGTTATTAGAGCTTTTTTATCTGACAGGAATACATAATTATTAGTATACAATCTAAGAAAGTCTGCACAAATACATTTTTCTGGATAACACTGCTAACTTTGTTTTGAACTCTTCTTTTGTGGAAACACATCTTCCGTCACCATGGATGCCAAACACCCTATTTGAACGATTGTTTCTACCTAAAAAAGAGACAAATTATAAAACCAGTACAGTTGTTTCCCACAAGCATGAGTTCTCAATGGTGGTTATTACAACAGAACATGTTGCACTTCCTGACAATATCCAGCATTTTCTCTAGTTGATTATCCTC